>CM042792.1:16550054-17138094 GCA_018691245.2 Ips nitidus | reverse complement strand
AGGCGTTTGGCCGNTNCAACNGACNNCTGTATNGCCTTCGCCNCGNNNAGNGNCNTCACANAGNGGTCTTNNNTTTNANTANAAAGACCNCTTNCNCNNTGTCCGTANGTTTAGNTGGAACNATNNGGCAANTTGAGATGAACCNNNCGAAGGNCCGCCTGNCTCGNCCTCATTTGGNGTGGCGACAGTCAANTACTNTNTCNNNTGTACCNATNAGAAAATTGAGATTATTAATCGCTTATTAATATAAAAGTTGGTTACAACATTTTCCGTCAACTGTAGTTTATCATAAAGGTTTATAATCCATACAAAGTTTTGAAAAAAACTGTTCTGTCAGTAATGGTGGATGTCAACTAAAGAATGTGTGTTTATATCTCTTTGTTTCATACGAAAAAAAAGGATAGAACTATACAATGAGCGTATTTGATTGCCTGAAAAGATTATGCATTAAAGTAAAAACAATTGAAAAATCATGCATTGATGGAACTCAATATTGAACGATTTTGCATTCGTTATCGTCCATCAAAAAAGGGGCTGTCAATACATGGTCGACGAAAAAAATGTAAAAAAACAAATGTTTTCTGTCATGTCTTTAAGAACCTGTATATCCAAAAGTAATTTTAACTAACAAATATCAATATTCTCCTAAAACTTTTGTATTTAAACAATAATATTTCTATTTCTCAAATCAAACGAGATAATGAACTTTATCATTGAATCACCTGTACAATGGGTGTCAGGATTTAGAGTGTTTTGACAGGAAAACCCCCATTTTCCAGTTAGATACGGTGTTATGGCAAAAACCCGTATTTCGATATCTTGTTCAGATTGTGCGGCGCTAGAGGCCGTTTTTCGAATTTCGTCCATTTTAAAAACTTTTCCCAATTTTTTTCTTTATTAAGAATTGACATAACTTTCTTCTTTTAAATAGAATTCATAATTCAAATATATTTTTAAAAAATGTCTATTTTTAATATAATATGTAAGATTCAGGGTGATTCACCCTGATGGTATATTAGAAGTATCTAGAGAACGACCTTAATATTTTTCGTTTAAATTTGGAGTGTAGCCTATCCAAACTCTCTATGTAAAATATTTTTGGACTTTGCAGTGTTGCCATATCAGTCGGAAAGAACACCAATTTTTGATTTTCAAATGGAATACACTGTTTTAATCTAATTTTTTGAATTCTTCGCAAGAAGCCTAGTAATTAATGTTAATACTTCGCTATCCTATTCTATTCCCTATCTTGCACCGTTTCTTGCTAAGATATTTCATAAAGTGGTGGATTTGTCAGCAAGTGGTGGATTTGTCAGCAAGACTACCGTCTAGACATTTATTAAATTTTAAAGTCCTGAAAGGTTTGCTGGTGTGATCTTTTGTCCTCAGTTAGACAATACCACATGGTTGAAAAGCCCAGTAATATTTAACTGCTGCTTTTAGCTATGCGCAAATAAACTATTTTCTACGACCTCTATAGTAAAATAAAAAGTTTTCTCCCTCATTTGAGAGATGAAAATATCACTTTCACTACCTAGGGAGTAATTAGAGAATTTTAAACAAAAGCCTGTCTGAATATTGTGGACTTTCTTTCGTTTGTTATCTGTTTAATGACTTTTTCAATTTTTTAATTTGCTTGAGCATTTCATAAAAAGGTTGGTGCAAGTGGGAATTCTCGCTTTACACATATTACCTTTAAAATTTTACATTTATTGTAAATTAATTTTGCAATGCGGAAAAGTAACTTTACCGCATCCGGTGCGGAAAAGTAACTCTTTCCCGCACTCAAATAAGTGTGTAAAAGTGCATTTACCGCACCTGAGTAGAAAAGGTTTTTTTTCATTATTTCTTACTAGTCTGAAAACTATCTATTTTTTGGTGGATTCGTTTAAAAAAAAATGTACCTTTTTCGTGAGGACGCTGGGAAAGTGCCAATTTCCTTCGTGCCCTGTTTTTAACTGGTGGGTTTTCCTCGTGCGCTGACAAATACCTGTTTTGCATAAAAATTTTTTTTTTAAAGTCAGTGAATTTCTGACATAATACGTTAAGTCGTGTGCTAGATTACCATTCAATGTATTGCCACGTTTAAGTTGTAAAGCCCTTTTGGCCCAACAAGTTAAACGAGACGTGCGTTTATTACTTTAATAAACGCCCTTTACCGAGATCTTGTTTCAGAGGTAGAATTAAACCACTTGGTAGAAAAATATAATTTAATAACTAAATAACAGTTAAAACTAATTGACAAAATGGTTGGTTTATCAACTTAGTGAATCGAATAAAACCTTCAACCTAATTCCCAAAAGTAGCATTTTAAACAATACCATTTACATGCACAAAATATTACAATAATAAATCTATACTTATATTTGTTAAAACAATTATATGAGGGCAGCTTTCTGGAAGGTTTCGCACTCGCGATTCATATAGTTTAAGAATAAGGTTTTACTATTTAATTAATTATGTAAACCCGGTGCGGGTTGCAGATTTCAGGACGGGCTAAATTCTGTGCCGTGAGCGGAGTCTTCTGGCTAGGTGCTGCCTTCTCCGACGTGGTGCACAGCAAAACTGGACTGATTGGAATGAACCCCTCTTTAAGGTACAACTTCCTTCTTATAGCATTCCAAACACTGGTTCCACCAATCAAAAACTCCCAGACCAGCAGCCGGATTACGAACGCTCGATTCGAATCGAATGCGCCACGTTTCGAACTTCTCGAAGGCAAACTGCGATTACGAACTATTTGATACGAAGTCGATACGAAGCAAACTATTTCGATAGGTCGGAATACGTCGTATATACCTTCGAATACGTGATTTTTTTGAGGTTAAGTTATATAAGTTTTGTTGAAAGGGTTGAAAGTTTATTTGGTTGAAAGTTGGCGGTTCGTTTGTTTTGCTTTAACTCAATATTAATAACAAATTTAATATCCTTTATTTAAAGTTTCAATTTGTTTTATCCATCTAGAGAGAAAGAATGACGCAAAAAATAAGTGAAAGTCAATGGGTGGTTTTAGTAGAATTTATGGAGCAAAATCCTCATTTCGCCAAAGGTCAATTTTCCGGACCCACAGGAAAGTCTACTCAAAAAAAACTGTGGGAAAATTTAGCCCTTCAGTTAAAATGCTGTAGGTACGGGCGAAAAATCCACAGAAAAATGGCAGAAAATGAGTATTATATATTAACTTCCTAAAATTCAAATATAATTGTTAAGTAAAATCCTTTTTTTGCAGACATGGTCTGATATTAAATATAACTTAAAAAAAAGCAAGTGCGCTTAAAGCAGATATTACACAAACTGGAGGTGGTCCCCCTATTGCAAAAAAATTTACAGATTTTGAACAAAGAATACTGCAAGTATTAGGAAAGTCATTTTATGAGGGAGTGGAAGCTTAGAAGTTGGGGTAGGGGTCACTGTCCCAAAGTTTTATCTGGTTTTTTTTATAAATATTATATTGTAATAATTTTAGCTTCAAAGTGCAGTTCGAAAGGAATTACCTCAAGAAACATTTACATTATTGGAGACTAATCCCTCTAGTTACATGTTGCCGTCAAACTTTGATGTAAGTTGTTGGAGAAATCATATATATTTCGATAGTAAATACACTTGATCAGCTAATCCTTAACTTTTTAAATTGACTTGTTTATGATGACTATATCAATGTCTAAGTTTACCAAGAGAATAGATAATTCACTTGATAAACAATACTAACATGATGATAATGAAAATATTATTGACTAGTTTCTTGGTTTTCAGCAAGAGGAAGTCAATATTTGCTCTCCTGGTGAATTTACTTATAATTTGAGATAGTGGAACTAATGTCAGGAAATTAATTATTTGTCCCTCATTTTATGAATAATTTGTAATAATATATTTTTAGTCTTGTGAGGTGGAAATGACAGAAATTCGAAACAAAGAAAGCACAGTTCATGACCATGATTATAATAAGAAAAAGAGAAAAGAAACAAGTAAGGAAACAGAAGATAAACTGTACAAGGACACAATATTAGAGCTGCGAGAGATAAAATATGAATTAAAGGAAATTAATGGGAGTCTAAAAGAATTAACAGCAGCAATAAAGGAATATGTTCAAAATCGATAGAGATTACTTATTTATTTTGTTTAATTGAATTTTATGTTAAGAGAATTCAGTTTTATTTATTAATGTTCTGTGAATAGACATTACTGCAAATTATAATTTAAGTTATTATTTTATTATTTTTAGAGTTAAAAGATTTTGCTCTTTTCTTCCAATAACTTATCAAAAAAGTTATGTTGCTTTAGCTTTTAATAATTTTGTGTTAAGAAATATTTGTGTTGTTTTTAATATTCTAGAAAAAATTAAAAATATATAAATGATAATATAAATGATAATTAGTATTAAAATTACCACATTCAAAGAAAAAAAAGCCTGCCAACTAGTGATATAGAAACAAGTTTAAATACTGCATGTATATTTACATTTTGAATTAAAAAAAAATCATATCAAAATAATTAAAACCTTAACATACTGTACCGTTTTTCTCACAAAAACACCGATACTTCTAAGTCGCACTGTATATTGTTATTTTTTACAAACAAACTGACAACTACTGTTAACAATCACAACAACAACTAACTACTCGTCCTTGCCCAGCTGTTTATAATAGGCTTCTATGCATTCTAGGAAATTCGGAAATATTCATGAAATTGACATTCTCTCTTAAAGTTCAAACTTTAACAAAAGTCCCTCTCTCTCACAAACAGCTGATCTAACAATGCAATATACAGGGTAAAACGAAATGAATTAAGACTATATGGGGTAACACCAAATAACTTTCCTATTGCTTACTCTAAATTAAAAGTCCGTTTCACAACAATACTGACAGTTCTACTACCTAAAATATGTATTTACTAGCATTTGTCTAGCCAACATGCCTTCATGACAATGACATCATTTGGTCCTGGAGCATCCACTTCATTAGGTCTCAATTGTACTTGTTCATGGGGTAGAGGTACATTGTTTCTTACACACAAATTGTGTAAAACAGCACATGCTTTTATAATTTTGTTGACATACTCAGGTGAATAGCGAGATGTTCTTTCTTTCAGAATACACCTAAATCTTACTTTCAGGAGGCCAATGGTCCTTTCCACAATATTTCGTGCCCTAATATGAGCCTCATTATATCTTCCTTCAGGGGTTCCAGGCAATGGATTATTATATGGAGTCATCAGTACTTTGCTTTGGGGATATCCTGAATCCCCAATTAGCCAAGCTTGTTCTCCAGGCTCTAGATTGTTTTCCAAATAAGCTTTTATTTGGGAATTATTCCAAATAAATGAATCATGCGTTGAACCACCATAATTTGCATATATGCCTACTATTAGCATTGATGCATCCGCAGTAATTTGACAATTTATAGAATGGTAACCTAAAAAAAGTGTCTTATAAAAATCATGAATATGGCAATAGAACTCTAGCAATAAATAAGTAATTATAGACAGACATAGTCTTAGGCAAGCTGTCTCTACTTATGTATATCACATTCAGATCTTACCTTTCCTGTTGTAAAAATTGTGTTCATCATCTTGGCACCTACACATCCAGGAAATCCAAATTTCTGAAAGAATTGGGTTTTGATGGTATTTCTTGCATTTCTTGTTAAAGGAAATTGGACAAAGTTGTCAACAATGTTATTCATAGCATTGGTAACCTCCCGGATAATAAAGTGAACTGCTGATTGACTAATACCAAAGTTATATTCTTCGCCTAGACCACGCTGATATGATCCTGTTGCATAAAAACGCAAAGCAACTAAAACTTTTTGATCTTGTTGAATGCCTTTTACAGTTGAAGGTCTGTGTAGATGAGGCTTTAACATATCAATTAATTCCTGAGCCAGTGGTTTACTTAGCCTGAACAATTCAATAAATCTGGCATCTGGCAGCTTAAATGGATCATAGGTTTCTCTTATTGTTCTTCGCATTTGAATTAGCGCCCTATTTTCCCGTCTTCTTCGATTATTTCGATGAATCAGTGCGACGATTGGAAGCATTTTTAATATCGAATAAAATGATAACTAAAAACAAACTGTGATTCACAAATTTGCCGCAAACGCAACTAGCAACTATATAAAATAAATTCATTTAGTTTTTATTTATTTATTATTCACAACACAAACTCAACTAAAAAAACAAACTACAAATCTATTGTCATACGTCAAATAAGCGAATTTGTAAACCGTCAAACGTCACAAAAACATAGATGTTTGCCGCTTTGCTGCAACTGTGATATGCTACTCGATTCGCACGCGGTTCATAATCAATTGCGTTCGAAAGACCGTTAACGCTTCGAGTACTCGAACCGAAATAACTCTCGTTTCGAATCGAGCGTTCGTAATCCGGCTGCAGGTCTCCTCTAGCCGAGAACTCGTGACGACCTTTCGACCCTCGGTACCTGGAAATATTTCGCATGTTTCGCAACTCTTTCGCGTCCGGTCACACTCCGGTGCATAGTCTAGCTATTGCATCGTAGGTGCAGTTGCACTCTGACCGCATTCCACAATTTTAATGTTTCCGCTCAAGTAATATAAATTCCACATTTTTTAATGTTTCCGATTAAGTGAAATAAATTTGATTTATTTCCTTCGTGACAGTATAATGAATTTTTATACTGATTTTATGCTACAATATGAAATCAAGCTTCAGCTAACTGGTTAAAACCGAGTTCAAACTTAAAACACATTGACTTTTCTTATATTCTCGTGGTAATATTATTTTTTTTTGTTTCAGAAATTCTCCCGGTGAAGCGAGAAGCAAAAAAAAGTCATCCAGGTCAATCTTGGATTTTTTTTTTAAATTTAATAATAAACAACGAATTCGGGCGCGGGTGGTGTGTAGTTTTATTTGCGATTTCGATTTGCTGTTATGCCATATGCAGCATTGTTTGTTCTATCCACAATATCTGGCCGAATAATTTTCCTTTAATTTCCAACTAAATGCTGATGTATTAGAAATATTGACATTGAGAGTGAACAAGGACCAGCAATCAGTCATTCATATCTATCTAACGTACAATTTATTTTCCAACTGATTAACATCCTACAGCAAATTTAACTTTTTGTGTCTACTCAGCTCCTATTTATATCGAAGAATTAATGCTAATCACTTGTATTTTCTAAGAACTATCCATAATGCCCAAACGGCATTTGGACGTCGAACCAACGTTCGATTACCCGACGCAACGTCCGGTACCGACGTTGGGCCGACGGCATTTCTACTCGTATTTGCACTATTTAGGGGAATACAAATTTGAGTCGATTGCACGTCGGGTCACCACTAATACGGTATATTAACCCTTCTGAAAACATTTTGAAAAAATTTGTCGTTTTGAGGTAAAAATATTAATTTTTTTTATGATTTTTCGTAAATTAGTCTAATTAGTTTCCTACGGCCGTGACGTCATGTCGTCGACGGACAATATGTCTAAGTGGAAAATTCATTTACATATACGTTGAGGACATTTTATTTATTAAAACTCTTATTTGTTATGAAACTTGTATTATATAAAAACCCTTAAAGCAGCACAAATGTACTTCACATTTTACACAATAAACATGTGTTTTTGAATAACAGCCTGGCAACTTGCACCGTTTCTAGAATTCAAATATCGGATAAAAAGTTGGTCATTCTATTTAAAAAAACATAAGTTTGGTTTGTTACTCAAATTTGGGACACCTTGTATAATAACTGTTTAGCTAAAAATAAAGTAGACGTAAATATCTTCTAGTTTTGTATTTAACGTTTTTTGCTAAAATCAAAATTATGGAAGTTAAGGGGGTGGTCAAAATTTAATCAATCATCCTGTACATGGTACCTACATACCATTATGAACCTTACATGTATGTTGCAGGAATGTGTCAGAGTTAATACACTGAACCAACATTTTCATATTCATTACATGTACACATGTATATTTATAGCATATACTGGAACCAAATGATGTACTTGTCAAGACATATACATATGATATACATGGTGGGTGGGTTTTGAATGTGACGTTTATTTCGTTGTTTCTCTCATTCAAAACGATGTAACTGTGCTATTGTTGAGTCATATTTTTGTGTAATTTTTTGTTAGACTGGATTTTTTCCCAAAACCCTTACACAAGGAGTCATTTGAGTAAAAATAAGCATTTGTTTACATGTTTGTTTATATGTTTTTCAGCATGAATTGTTCTATAACCTGTTTTTTATTTAGAACTGGTTGTAGCAAAGGCTCTAGGTTTTTGCGTGGTTCGATTTCCATATGATTATCGAAATTTTCAGCTTCAACTTCAACTTCAAAAGGTTCTAGTGTAACTAAAATCTAAACGATATAAAACCTATAAAATTAAATTTCATATAAAATTCATTATTGTACATTACTTTCATCTTGTAGTTCTTTGTGACGCGTTTTTAAAACCCTTCTAATCACCGGCTCTAAACTCGGGCGCCACCTACTGAGTTGTTACGTGCCAGCAGGAGCACAATTGCCTTCGGGCCCGCTTTTAAACAGTGGAGAACGAAGTTTCTGGGTTTGTGAGCTCCGCAAGGATGAGTAAAACAAACGGGTAACAAATCAACTCTCTTTATTCGAGAAAGCAAACATACGGTGAAACTTAAAGCAAACTTAAAACTCCGCACGGTGCAAGTAACTTAAAAGTACCCCTTAACCACAAAACGGCTCGTCGCTCGAGGCGTACCCCCTCCACAATTTCGCCAAACCGCACACAGAAGCGTATTCACCATACGTATTCTACGGTGCACAGTTTCACACGCTTGGTGGAATATTAGTAACGAATTTAAAAAAACTTTGTTACACACCCCTCCTTCTTTCAGAAAAAAAAAACAGTTACTTGCTCGGTGCTTTTTTTTATGCTAAAGAATAAAAGAACCCCGGCTTCCCTTAAAACAACCTTTATTCAAATATTCCCAGAATAACGCGGAAAAACCAAAACAATGCGGAAAACTAAAATAACGTGGAACACCACAGTAATGCGGAAAACTAAAGTAACGTGGAGCACCACAACAATGCGGAAAACTAACATAACGTGGAACACCAAAACAATGCGGAAAAGTAAAATAACGTGGAACACCATAACAATGCGGAAAACTAAAATAACGTGGAGCAGCACAACAATGCGGAGAACTAAAATAATGCGGTGGCCTAAGCTCTAGACAACTGTAAAAAAAAACTTATTTACACAACGTACAACGGCATGCTAACGCTGAATTCCCGCCAGCGTCGGCATCTCGAATCCGGACCAGGTACGGCTCAGCCGCCCTGTACTGAGCCGGTGTCAGCAGTCGGGTTGGAGGCGGAGGTGGAGAGCAGGTGCAGTTACGGGAGAGGACTCCCAGTCTCCCACAACCGGAGCAAAACAAGACGGCGGTGTTTTGAGTTGGGCATCCCCGCCGGCTGTGCCTATGATCCCCGCATCGCCAACACGTTTCTGGCCCCACCGGGATGAAATCCCGACTCAGCCTTGTCCACTCCATCCATGGCGGAGCAACGTGAAAGGTACTGGGCCAATAGGTTGGTCCGGTATAGTCCTCAACGGATCTTCTCCCTCTATGGCCGGTTTTAGATCCCTGGGCAGGGCGACAGCCAGGACCTCGGCTAACTCCTGGGCTAATTGCTCGGCGGTGCTAGACATGACGGTTACCTGCGAACAACATACTATAATTCCCGGAATACCCCATTATCTTGTTTTCACAAAAGCGAGGCGAAACGGTACTAAAATAAACTTTATTTATCGGACTTAACTTAATAACTCAACGGCATTAACCAACAAAACAACAAAAAGGAAACAAAACGGCGGCACTCTCTATCCGTACAAACTACAGGGGAAGAGGAAAACGTGGGAGAAATAAAAGGATAAGGGGAAGGGTAAACAAAAAAAACAACGACGACTATGGTTTTGGGAGGGTCGCACGGACCCAACCGCCGCCGGAAACAGGAAGTTTGCGGCGCACTCGGCCTCCCACGCCCTGTGGCCTTAACGCCCGTAGGGCCTCGACCACCCACGGCTCCCAATTGTCAGGGTTTGGGTCGCCCTGGACAAAATCCTCCAATGCCGTCGGGGCGGACGCTGAATCGTCCCTCTCCGGAACCTCGTCCGGGACCGGTTGGTGTGGTGGGGTGTCTGGGATAGGTGACAGCATCCGGGGTATGGGTGATGGCCACCGGATAGGAGACCCTTCCGGAGAGGGCCTCTTAGGGGCCTGTTTCCTGGCCGGCGCAGGACGGGTCGGCACCCGCTGATATGCGGCAGTAAGTAGCTTGGCCTCCCGGACCAAGATCTTCACGGCCCTGGTACGTTTGGCGTTCTGCACCCGCTTACGGTACCGGTCCAATACCGGGCGAGCAAGCGGGCCAGTTGACGCCTGTCTGGGCGGAATGGTAAAGTCCTTTGGCATCTATAATGCGTCATACTCAACTTGTAAATTACGGTACAGGTAAACAAAGTCGCAAATCCCAGAACCACTAAACAGAGAGAGAAAAAAAAAACGAAACAACAGAACATAACATCGTATTCCTCAAATAACTTAATTTTAACGGATAGGCGGCGGTCCGGTTTGCCCAAAAAAAAAAACAAAGCGTCAGTCAGTATCATGCAAATCTGGTATGGTATTCGAGGCAACAACAACAAACAGAACCCCTGTCTGGGCTGCCATCCCTTTTGCATCGGAATTGTAACTCGGGTATACGGTCCATGGACAGCCAGTCAGTTTGGTTCAACGGGTGCCCCTGAAAAACGTTTAGAAAACCCCGCCTGACTCTCCAAGATGTCCCGGATATCCTCCAGGAGTCACCGACATGGTCCTCCAAGGTACTCCCATGTACCCACCAGGAGGTTTACGGTCCGTCGGCTCTCCAAGATATCCCATCCATCCTTACAGGCTCAGTCAGACCTGACCTACCAAGATGCCACGGCGCATCCTTCAGGCACGGTCAGTCGTTTACTTCTGGACCTCACGGAGCTCTGAAAACAACAAACTATCGACCCATGCTAATCTCGGATACCTTTTACAACAGGAAAGGAACCTCTGCCATGTTGGTGGAGTCAATTACGGCGGACGAGCGGTAGGTTCCTGCAAACAACTATTAAACCGCAAAAGACTATGAACTACAGACCGGGTATAAATTGGGCAATTACTAGCTACGGACTCCCTATTCCCTCAAACCTCTCGGAGCTCAAGAACTTACTTCGCATGGTCCCCTCTACTAAAAAAGAAAAAGGTCACTGCTCGGGCGCCAAATTTGTGACGCGTTTTTAAAACCCTTCTAATCACCGGCTCTAAACTCGGGCGCCACCTACTGAGTTGTTACGTGCCAGCAGGAGCACGATTGCCTTCGGGCCCGCTTTTAAACAGTGGAGAACGAAGTTTCTGGGTTTGTGAGCTCCGCAAGGATGAGTAAAACAAACGGGTAACAAATCAACTCTCTTTATTCGAGAAAGCAAACATACGGTGAAACTTAAAGCAAACTTAAAACTCCGCACGGTGCAAGTAACTTAAAAGTACTCCTTAACCACAAATTTCCGGCCTTATCCTAGCGAACGCGTGCTTAACCTACGGTGCCTAAAACTAACGCGGCAATGTTCGGCGGCCGTCTCGCTTTGGTGAGAACTACCTTAAGAAAGAGCAGGAGACGGATTCCGACACTACGCCAGGACCCAAAGTACGAACGTCCGTACGACACTACGCCATACTTGGTTTGGGACAGGACCACGTTCGACCATACGCCAAAACGTGTTACGGTGGGGGGATGTCATGCGAACTACGCCAACACGACCAGGTATCCCTGCGACTCTACGCCAACAGGGGGATAAGAAGAGTTGAAGGACGTGTTCCGACCATGCGCCAGAACACAAGGTAAAGGAGCATCAAGCGACATGCGCCTACATGATGGGCAAGCCCGGCGACACTACGCCACCAAGCCACGGTACTTACGGTTACGCACGGACGGAACGGTTCGGATCGGTATACCAGAGAGAGTCTTGCGAAGGTGGTGCGAGACTGACTGCTTAGTGCTACGGAGCTACATTTATACTATTCTCAGGGCCCCCACTATAATGACGCGTCGGTAGGGGGGGGGGGCCGCCGCCGCTCAACACAGGAGCGCCACAGTTCCGATTGGCTCGTCGCTCGAGGCGTACCCCCTCCACAATTTCGCCAAACCGCACACAGAAGCGTATTCACCATATTCTACGGTGCACAGTTTCACCCGCTTGGTGGAATATTAGTAACAAATTTAAAAAAACTTTGTTACATCTTGAAAAGTAACACTCGCTTTTTCATTGTCGTCACTGAGATATTCGATGTCTGAAAAGTCTTCTGCAATTTCAATAAGCTCCTCATAAATCAAAGGTCGCTCGCTCATTTTTTTTACGTTTACTCATATTTAAAACTAAAATCATGTTTCAATAGTTCCATAACAACTAGGATATTTAACAAAAACAAACTTACACAAAATTAGAGACGTACAGAAACAAGGTCGTCACTAAAAAAAAAACATAAATCGTATAAAACCTACTTAGTTGAAAACATCAAGCAAACTAATTTATAAGATTAATCGACTTACCTGTAAGGATGATTAATATTAATTTTCCGAGCTTGTCCGTACATATAATTACACATGTAGTTTCCGTGAATCATGTTCTCGGCACGACGTTTAGAGTAAAAAAATTGTTTACTTTTCACCTTATCGCTGGACGTTGTCCGGATCCTGGTAATCATTCCGTTGGAGTAAGAAATCGCTTTTGTGGGCATGAGTACCACCTCTAGAGTGGAGGGTGGGTTTGTAATTATATCTACGGACAAGCTCGGAAAATTAATATTAATCATCCTTACAGGTAAGTCGATTAATCTTATAATTTTCCTTCGCTTGTCCTTGATATAATTACACATGTAGATGTTTAGAGTAGAAAAGCGATTTCAAGCGGCGAAAATGTATTTAACATTAATATTAATGAACAAAGTGTAATAATACAGCTAATTGACAAATCACACAAAGAAATATGGAAGCCGCTACAAAATAATTGCCTATTTAACAATAACGTATGGGATAATTCTCCCTTCAACACAATAATGTTAACTACAGAATTAGTAATAGTAACTTAACTTTTTTTAAAAGGTAACTCAAAATAAGTTTAAACAAATTTTACTTTTCAGTGTTTAACACTACCTTAGCAAACTCTTCTCTGGGCTCAATCAAAGGTCTATTATAAAATTTAAAAAACGTATTTGAGGACGGAGTCCAACCAGCCGTGTGGCGTATTATTCGAAGTTTACGAACTTTCTAGACGCCGCTGAAGTTGATGCGTGCTTTAATATGTCTTTAATTTTTATTTTTGACAAAGTTTGTACCCTGCTTGCAGACGAAATTGCCATTAGGAAAACTAGTTTATAGGTTAGGTGCTCCAAATTTAAAGAATTTAATGGATACCATGTTTTTAAGAGTGAAAGTAAAACCGTTTATTAAAATAATAAACGCACGTCTCGTTTAACTTGTTGGGCCAAAAGGGCTTTACAATTTAAACGTGACATTTGGTGGAGGCGCCGGGTATACGTTATATTAGCATTTTCTGGCGGCTGGCTTGGTCACTTTCGTGTTGGAACAATTCTGGAGAATGGACTACTTAACTTGATCTTTTCTCGAGGAGAGTCGACATCTCGACTTCTTGGTTCAGCTGGTCGCACTACTGTTGATTGGTCCACACTCCCCCAATACCGCTGAAATCGGCGTATTTTATACCCGATTGATCGGCTGACGTAGTTTGTTATTGTTCGTCGCCTGTTTTTCATATTTCTGTAAAGCAGGTGGTGGTGACTCATCATCGATACGATGCACTAGGTGCATCCTGATGCGACCTTGCCTCGTGCATATTTCGCAATCCTCGAATATTCTTATGTTTTTAAGTCAATAAGTCCATCTTTTGAATTAATGGATTTTCCATTCATGACAATATAAGTATTCAAATAAATAAATATGATATAAATAGTATATACATATTGTAATATAGTACACAAATAGTTTTTTACCTTTGTTGAATGGTGCTTAGCTGTTCTACATTCTGAGGAAATCGGACGCATTCATTAAAAAGATTAGGATTGTTTAATGCTTCAGTCACCTCAGTAATTATTCCACTGACTGCACTCTGACTGATTAGAGAGTACATATGGGAACCAACTGTTAGTTGGTAACTACCACTAGCATACAAATGTAGAGTTACCAGAACCTGTTTTAAAGAAAGTAAATGCTATAAGAAATTGGATAATCAGAACCTTTACAAACAGTACCTTTGTATCTACATTTATTGAATACCCTCTTTGTGGAGCTCTTAAATATGGTGTGATCAAATTAATCACGTTTCTAGCTTCTTCTTTACTAAAACGATTTGTTTTTTTAAATTTGTCTTCACTTAAAACTTCAAAGGGGTCTTGAATTTTTAAATTTGGATTTACATGGCCCAGATTCTGAACCTGTGCTTCAGCATTCTCAATGTTATCTACTATTTGATTAGCTAATCCAATTATTATGGGATCTAAGAAATTTTTAAAATCCATAATTTAAATACAACCAAATTAGGAAAAACAAATTATTGAAGTAAAGATTTAAAGAAATTTTTTTTAAAGAAACTGAGAAAAGTACACAACACAAATAACTAACAATCCAAAGCACTCAAAGACTCAAAGGTAAGCATATCTTGGGGATTTTGAGGTTATAACTTATCATCATCATCATTCAATTTTTAAATATGTTCACAGCAGATGCGTGTAAATAGCATGTTTATAATACTGTAACTGAGTGTAACCCACACAATTCTAAAACTCAAACTAATAATTGTCGATATAACGGACAATCCGGCAACGCGGAAAAATTTCACCAGTTCTTCTATAAAATACGAAACCCTAGATGTGAGTGAAAAACCGCCATGTTCTTTCACTTCGAATTCTCACTTTCACTTTCACGCCCCCCTATAAAATAGCCGTCCAGAGAGTCATAATAAAAAGTACATTGCTTCTCCTCAGCAAATACTTAATCAACAGACCTTTCGTCGGGAATTTCACGTGGTGTTTGTATATTTCGGAAACCCGGAATTTTGTGTCTTCGAGTTGCAGAACCTAGCAAAAAAAAGGGAAAGGATAAGTGACTCTGTTTTTTACGATTTGATTTCTGTGACCTACATTTAATTATTTACTGTCAAGTGACAAACAGTAAAAATTGTTATAATTTTAGGACAAACCCTTGTCATTAAACATAATTTAGATTGAATAAATGAGTGTGTGAATGTGAGTTAAGTTAGATAAGGAATTTGTATCATAAGTTTACACTTGGTGTAAGTCGTGTTGATTTAGGTATAAGGTTTGTTTATTAAATTATTTTATGACAAAAAACGTGGTGTTATTTGCCATTAGGAAGATGGAAGTGGCTGATCTGGGATATACAGAATGACTCTGAAATATTTCACGAGTTTAAAACGCCTTGTCGTTTTTAGTGTCAATAGACTTGCGCACTCGCTTCTGTGTGGTGTAGAAAATAACCCTACACCGTACACAAAGTGAACGTTATTTCAAAAAGTTCATATAAGAATTTTTTAACTTTTACAATAACAAATTTAACACTGCATTTGATTTAAATTTGAAAATAGTTACTTATGACCACGCCGTTCAGACAGATTCTTATAATTGCGGTTCTCTATTTCTTTAAACAATTTCCGCTAAGAAAAGCGTTAACACTCGAAACAAATATTAATGATTTTCGAGATGACATCAAATACATGTTCCTGTCTGAATCAGAAAATGTGCAACATATCTGTCCTGTGACAGACATTACTGCTTCTTTATAGTTTCGTGCCATCTCTCTCTCTCTCTCTCTTTCTAGTCAATCCAATAACATATTAACCTAATAACTCAGTACAAATCGTACTGCAATTTACTTACAATATATAATTCGTGTAAGTACTGTTACACTTTTCTGGGTTCTTTTTGATAAGTGAGACTTTGAATAAACTCAACAAACTTTATTTACTAAATACACAATTTACAACACTAGAAATCACTTTTAAACCACTAAAGTCACTTTTACCACTTCACTACTTTGTTTTTTGCTTTATCGCGCCACTGTTTTTTCAGAGCTCCAACTTACTGTCCGTCGGCTCGGTATCTAGAGGTTTGAGACTTCGTATTAGGGGGTTAAGTTTGAGACACCCCTGGGATACGGTGTTGCCAAGTTGTGCACTTTTTCTCTAAACTTAGGGAAATTCTATATAGTGACCTCTCGTTTTTCCCTGAATTTCAGGAAATCTTAATCTGGTTATGAGGCCTTTGTAACAGTACGTTGATAACACATAAAACTAAAGTGCTGTTTTCACTCTGAATCCGAGAGCAAATAATAAATTGCATTGCGCAAGTTGTAAACGCTGAAAAGCTAGAGACTAGAAGGCCATACAACTCGCATTTCCTAGATGGGATGCTGCTAATTTACACAAGGTAGGTCAAATCTAGTTGAGGCTTAAGGAGTGATAGTGGTTACGTTTTCTTCACTTCAGTGGAATTGCAATGTTGACAGATTTCCTGATCTGTAATAACTTACGTTACACCAACGTTTATAGTTTATAAGTTTAGAAATTTAAACCACTTTGCAAACACTTTTCTCTGCATTCAACTGCAGTTTTGTATTTTTATTTAAGCTTCTCCTGTAACAAGGTGTAAATGAGGAATTAATGAGTAAATTATTTTTAAGAACTGTGTTTATTAAATTATTTTATTTAGTCGCTTGGTGTTTTCATTACAAAAAGGAGCCAAAGAATCATAGGGCATCTTTAATTGATAAATATTAAAAATGGCCACGCATGTTAGTTAAAAAAATACGTTAAAGGGTTTCAGCCAGTTAGCCAGTAGCCAGTATAGTGACATGTGCATTGTGTTGTCGTTGCGTCAAAGAAAACAACGCATACAATAAATGTAATTATTGTAAAAGAGCATTTTGTATTTCTTGTTTAGAAAGAAACAAAATGTCGTTTCAGAATTGTTGTTATTTTTGCAATAGTACCTTTAAGAAATAAAATAAATGCAATAATTATACTGATCGAGATACAAATGTTGGATCAAGTCTATTGCACCGATTGTAAAATAAAAAGGTGCAATATACAATTCAGTAAGACATAAGAACCTTATCCTCTCCAGACCCATGGTATCATATATGATACTTCTGAAAATATATTTCCCGCATAGAGCGTCCGCGACCGGGAATATCAAATACTATACTGCCCGGAGACATGCGTAAATATTATTGCGCTGCATTTCTGCTATATTTGGCATCAGTGCCGGGTTGTTTACATATGAGTGAGTAACGGCAAAACACGAGGTCATGGTTTTTAACAAAAATAAACGTAAGTACAAATTATTTTTGATTATATTTGGTTTTACATTGTTGTTAAGGTGTCATTTGATGTTGATATACCTAGTGGGCATGTACATTTTTTTGCTTAGGTTTGAAAATTGCAAAAAAACGTTAAAGTATCATTGGTGATACTTGGGAACTTTAGCAATACATTTTTTTTAAATCAGACAATTAAAAATAAGTAAATAAATTCTATTGTTTCAGAACCTTTAACCGAAAAACAACTTCAGGAACTGGCCGATACTCTGGATTTAGATAATTCAGATATCGAGGATGATCTCCTTACGAGGGACAATGACCTGATGAAAAGCTAGAGCTGGAACAGGATTTGGAAGAAGAAATTCTACCACCCGAAAATGATGGTTTTGACTCCGAGGATGATGTTCCCCTCTCCCACTTTGTTCCAGCACGATCCAAAAAATGGGTGCGTCATAAAGCCTTTATTCCCCCGGACCCCCGCATCCTGCAAATTATAGTGAGTCGTTGAAAAATCCCTTAGAGTATTTTCAAAAATATATCTCCAACGACTTTTTTGCAAGCGTTTCCACGCTGACAAAATATGAGAGAAGTAAGCGTTACGGGACATTCATTGGAGACTTCTGCCACCGAAATAAAAAAACTCTTTGGTTGTACAATACCACGTCTTCGAATGTTTTGGGCTCAAAACACTAGGGTACCTATAATGTCAGATAACATCACAAGAAATCGTTTTTTCAAGTTACGGTCCCGTCTGAAGGTTGTAGATGACAATATGGTTTCCGCAGAAGAAAAGTCGCACTATAGATTTTGGAAAGATAAAGAGACTAAGACCCCTCTTAGACAGTATACAGAGAGGATGTCGCATGAATGAGAGGTCCCCCATGGTTTCAATTGATGAACAAATGATACCTTTTGCTGGCCAAGTCTTAATGAGGCAGTTTGTGCGTAGTATCACTGGATTTCTATTTGTACGAGGGTAAAGGCTCATCAGTGGAATCAGCATTCACACCAGAAACACACCAGAAAAATTGGACGTCGGGGGATGATTTTGAAATTAACAGACACCCTTCCTCTAGGTGTATTTGTATTTACCGATAGATATTTTACTTCAATCCCACTGATAGATTTTCTTTTCTCGCGTAAAGTCTTCTTAGCTGGAACAATAATGGCGAACAGAATCCCTAAAAATGCCGGTATCTCGTCTGACAATGAGCTAAAGAAGAAAGAGAGAGGAAGTTATGATCAACTTGTGCGGGATGACGGAAAAATCATACTGGTAAAGTGGTTTGATAATAAACCTGTAAACCTTGCGTCTTCATGTATGGGTGTGGAACCCGAAGGTGTTGTAGGAGGTGGTCTAAAAGTGAAAGAAAGTATATCGACATAAAACAGCCAGCCATTGTTAAAAATTATAATGCATTTATGGGCGGAGTAGACCTTTTAGACCGAGTAATTGGAAAGTATTCCATGGACATACAAATAGACAATTCATACCATTTTCCATTTTATTGATTTTTCCGTAGCAGCAGGATGGTTTGAGTACAGGGAGAATGCCAAAGCTACCGGCTTACCTAGAAAGGAAATAATGGACTTTCTTGATTTCAAACTTTCTATTGCCAAATCACTGATCTTAGAATATCAAGAGGAAGATGACATGGAAATTGAAGCAGAAGATGAAGATCCGGGAAGCAAACGAAGAAGTGTACAACTTATTCCTGATAAAAGATGTAGGCGGCAGGGAAACATACATTTGGTGGAATTCATGAAAGACAAACATAAATCTCGCTCCAAGTGCCATTTACCTAACTACAATAAACTTACCTTTGCTTAATGTAAAGCTTGCGGTATTTATTTGTGTTGTAGCGTGAAAAGAAATTGTTTTGCAGCTTTTCATCAATAATTTTCCACTTTTCCATTTGTATTTTTTTGTATAGATATAGACCAGAAGTATCAAATATGATAATCGAAGAACAAAAAAACAATGAACGGCGAAAACTATTAATGATGAAAGTCAAAGCAATACTAAAGATGATGAATGATGAATTTGAAGCTTATAGAAAAATCTGCGAGATCAAAGAAAGATCCTTCACCACTAGGAAGTGCCATGGCAATGATAAGGCTCAAATACCCAATCTCTATAAAGAAAGAAAAAGCCATGTCATACAGTCTACCAACAAACATGCTTTTCCTTGGGCGAGAAGGGGAAGACAAACACACTCACGGGAGGATATTGTGCAAGAAAGAAGCCATAAACTGGTGGGTGACAAAAAGCCGAGTCCCTGATAAAAATATTGTGCAAGCCATCAGAATATTGTATGGTCCATTGGAGAAAGAAGTGGAGGCTTATTTTTCTAGAAATTGGAGAGATGCTAGAATAAAGTTTGGACAGCCAGTCATCGAAAGAAGATACGTGCCCACTCAAACACCTGCTTTTCGAATGAGAGCAGATAAAGAACTGAAATGGGGAGACACGGACTAGAAAATGAGTGACACTGGTTTGTCAATTTTTAAGTGGAAGAACAAAAGAAGCGTGCATTTATTATCTATCACGATCCTCAAACTTTCTCGACTGTGAATCGAAAATCGAGAAATGGGCAAGTCGAAGATATAAATTGTCCCAGTATTTTATAGGACTATAACATGAATATGGAGATTGTGGATAAATTGGATCAACTTAAGATTAGATCGACGAAGTCGTACATTGTGGCATCGTATATTTTTTCATTTTATTGACATTTGTGTAGTGAACTCATATATACTTTTTAAACAAAATTGGCAACAGATATCTCATAAATATTTCAGAAGAGCCGTAGTCAGTGGGCTAGTTGCCGAGAAACTAGTAGAGCTTAAAACTACTAGGGTGTTCTCCACTGTGTATTAAAAAGCATAAAAAAAACCGTGTTTTCGGAAATTAGATTGGAAAGTTCTGCCCATCAGCCCGAAAGAAGCACCAGAAGACGCTGTGCATTATGTAGCACTAAGACGAATCAAATACGAACAGAGTGGACCTGTTCAGTATGCAAAGTACCGTTGTGCTTGTCAAAGTCGTGAACATGTTTTCAACAATACCATCAGAAGGTAAGATAATTAAATAAATATTATCGCGTTTCTGAATAAAACTACCCGTCTTATTAAACACGATGGATATTGACTGTCGATGTTTCTAATAAGGAATCAGGGCATTCACTTTAACAAGTTTATTAATAACGAAAACGGCTGTTTTACATTAAAGACCAACGAGAAAACTTGTACAAAATCTTTCTGTACCGCCTGCATGCCCCCTTTTTTTTTCTCTTCGAACATACAAAGTTAGGTTAGGTAGACAACTAACTCATCTCTTCTTCTTTTAACAAAAGAGTGGACAAAATCGAATACAAACAAAATAGTTTCTTACAAACTAAATACAAATTATTATTTCGAAAAAATAAAGAAGTGTCGCGCACTTTACAAAAAACGTTTGGGCAACTTAGTTAAACGCCCACATCTAGTCCTCTTAATTTTGGGTTCAACCGCCGACATAAAGTCGTCTTCCTGATCACTTAAAGTTTCGGTTGATTCCACCTCTTTTGCATTAGAGATTGACTCTATGATGTTCTCATTTTGCAATCTCATTTGCGAGAATTCCATAGGCTCTCGTCCGCATTCCAAAGGATATAATCTCTGGACTGGCCTCAACAACTGACCTTTGGCCGTCTGCATCTTCACTAGTCGGATTTGACCATCTTTTCCGGGCTTATATATAATAATACTTCGATGACTCTTCCAATGGGCCATTCCATGCGTTTGAGGTTGTCACTTCCTATTAGCATCAGTTCTCCGACCTTTAATGAAGTATTACCTCTTCTATCGCCATACAGTTTTAACTGTCCGAGGTACTCGGCCCGAAAACGCGCGCGTAAAGCTTCACGTAATGTTTGTATTTTACGAATTTTCCGACTCATTGAGACTCTGTCCACGTCATCACAGTCTGGTAACCCACACTCAGTTTGATCACGTAAGAACATTACCGGCGTTAACGCGACTAAATCCTTGGGATCCTCCGACAGGTAGGTCAAAGGCCTTGCGTTCACGACGGATTCGCACTCACATAATAATGTTGAAAGTTCCTCGTAACTTAAACGTGCAGATCCCAACATCTTCTTCAACAATCGTTTAAGAACCCCAATAAGTCTCTCCCAGAATCCACCCCACCATGGTGCACATGGAGGGTTGAACTTCCAAGCGATCCGTTGTACTGCTGTCTCACGCTCAATTATTTTCCAGTTAACAGCAGAAAATGCATTATCAGCTCCCACGAAGTTTGTGCCATTGTCACTGTACATAGTTTTCGGCCTTCCCCGCCGTGACACAAACCTTCTTAGAACTTGAAAAAAGCTAGAGGTCGACAAGGAGGTGGTAAGTTCCAGGTGAACTGCGCGGTATACTGCGCACGTGAACAGGCAAATCCAAGCTTTATCGCCGTTCGTAACGTAGAACGAATAGTTCTTCTTCCATTTAATAACCAAAATCTCTCTCTCATTATCGATAGCAATCCTTGCGTCCCTACGTGGCAAGATCGTAGGTGAATGTCCATGATTAAGCTTCTCGTTAGGATGTGTTTGGACGGCATCACAATGGGAAAACGATAGCTTTCCGTATCCTGCAGTCTACTAGACACTCTCGACTCAAGTCGCAGTAGGCCCTTGTTATCAAAGAATGGTTTAAGGCTGGAAATTCGTCTGTCTTCTACACCTGAAAAACATTCATGTTGAACTAATTTCAAAACCGATGTTTCAGCAACATTATATTCTTCGGCACTTAGTTCACCCGTTTGTTTACTGCTAGGACGTCTACAGTTGTGCAAAAACCTTAAAATCCATCCAAACATTCTTACAGTCTTCGTGAAACGATAAAAATATCCAAAATGACAGAAGCTGGACTGTTCAAGATTGCTTAGGGTAGTCACAAGCTTCTTTCTCCTCTCTAGATTGATTTCTTCTTCATTAGCATTATCTGTCGTAGAGGGCCAAGCTAATGGATCTTCATACAACCATGATGGGCCCTCCCACCATCTCAGCTCAAGCAATTCCTTTGGAGAACAGCCTCGTGAAGGCAAATCCGCAGGGTTCAAGGAACCAGGTAAATGACGCCAGTCCTCTGGCGCTGTCAAATCTCGTATTTCCTTCACCCGATTCCAAACGAAAACACCCCATTCTTCTCGCCGCTGAATCCAACTTACAACTGTCGAGGAATCACTCCAAAAATAGGTTGGTATTTTCTGCTCTAAGTTAGCACTCAAACTTGAGTACAGACGGGCTCCTATAGTGGCTGCCAGCAGCTCCAATCTAGGGATTGTCATCTTGGACCCAGACTTTCTTAGGGGTGCTACTCTACTCTTAGAGGCTACTAAAAATACAGATACTTGCCCGTTCCGTACAGTACGCAAAAATATTACACAGGCGTAAGCATCTTTACTTGCGTCACAAAATGTATGTAAACTGTCGTTTTGTGACTCTCCAACTCCAGCCATAATCCAACGTGGTATCTCAATACTTAACAAGGAAGGCAACTCGCTGGCCCATCGTTTGAGCTTGATCGTTGTGTCGTCGTCAACTGGGGCATCCCACGACAAGTTCTTCTCCCACAGCTTCTGCAACAAAACTTTCGGGGTTAAAGTGGCCGGAGTCACAAAACCTACCGGATCGAAAACCCTCTGAGCCATAGAAAGTATCTGCCTTTTTGTCACCACCAAATTGTCCATACTGATATCTTCAAAGAAACTACCATGAATGCTTAGAGTGTCCTTCTGAGGATTCCGACTTAGTCCCAGAACTGGACAAGCTTCTACCAATTCGAACTCTTCCAAGTTTGCATTGCGGGTGCGCTCCTACCCTCTAAGCTCGAATAATCCCTTTTCCATGACTGTAGTCGCTTCTTTTCGCGACTTTTCATTTCCCAAACTAGTGACACAATTATCTACGTAGAAACTTCTTTTGAGGCGTTCAATCGTCTGCTTCGAATAGTTGGCTCCATCAAATTCCTCCAAACATCTACTTAAATGGAGGCCCAAAGTAGCCCCAAGTAAAAATGGGCTGCTATTTACGCCAAAAACCACCCGTTGGTGCTGATAAACTATTTCCTGTCCGCTAACATCAATCCATAAAAACTTCAGGAATTTTTGATCTTCTGGGTGGACACTTATTTGCGAAAAGGCCTTTTTTATGTCGGCTACCACCCCCATTTTACTCTGCTCAATTAAATTTGGCCCTTTCTCTAAGCAGTCATTCAAGGAGGGCGTGTTCTTTTCATGGGAGGAAGCGTCAAACACAGGCCTAATCTTGGTGGTAGCGCTGTTTTCCTTTATCACCGGTCGGTGAGGCAGATAATGTCGTACAAAATGGTCAACCATACCTGGATCCAACTTAGTAATAATGCCCTCTTTTGTCCATTCATGAAAAATTTGACCATACTCTTCAAAAAGGGATTCTGACTTCAATTTTCTAACAGCTGAATTCAGTCTCTTTTGGGCCAACTGATAATTATCGGGCAAGGGGGGGTGATCGTCCCACCATGGCAACCTCACCTCATAGCGTCCCTCGTCGTTGACTTTAACTGTTTGTAAAAAGAGATCCCTCGCTGCTAACGCAGCTTCTTCCTTGGTTTTCTTATCTGAGGGCTCTTTTATACCAATAGTCTCCAGTCCCCATAACTCTGGAAGCGAACAGTTCTCTACTAAAAAAACCGTCTGACCAACATAGAGAGCATTACATCCGGGAGTGCAACAGGACAGTTGGTAAACGCCTGATTTATGCAGTTGAGGAGTAGGATCTTTGGAGTTAAAAAGAAAATGTCTGTAGGTGTGGGAAACTTTGAAGCAAATATTTATGTTGTTAGACCTGAAAATATTTTTCATCTGAAGTGAGAGAGGGCCTAAAAAGGGGATTGAAAAGAATTTTGGATCTTCAGATGTGTCTTTGTGTATTAATTTCTTATTAACAAATTTATTGTTGGTTGCAACTGTTTTGATCCAAGAAAGTTCTAAATTAAAATTTGTTTCAGACATTGGAATGTTAAATAGGCGGTTAAAGAAACAGTTTAGGGACGCAACCTTCTGATTGAGAGGATGATTGGATTGGAAGGGGATAATGCAGTCCGTACTGGTGGGTTTGTGATAAATGGAGAACTCAATGTGATTATAAGACCTGTAAAGCAAGATATCAAGGAAAGGTAGTTTATGGGATGACTCTAATTCCATGGTGAATGAGATTGAATGGTGTAAATTGTTAAGAAATATGAATAGTTGTTGAAGGTCATTAGGGGACCCGTCAAAAATACAAAAAATGTCATCCACATATCTTTTGAAAAAGAGTATTTTATTGAAGGAGGGGTAGGATTCTAGGGAATGTTCAATGTTGGACATAAAAATTTCTGCTAGTAGAGGGGAAAGACATGAACCCATAGCCAGGCCCCCGGACTGTGAATAGAAGGTGTTGTTGAACTGAAAAAAGTTTTGATCCAGTACCAGAGCCACCAGGGTTAGTAAGTCTTCCACCTGGAAAGGGTCCAGACTTTCGGAAGCAGACAACAGATCTCGGACAAAATTTAAACAATCGGAAAGAGGTTGGAAACCTCAAAGGAGACCATGATTGCAGTATCAGGGATGGTTAAGTCTTTAAGTTGTGAGCAAAGTTCAAATGAATTTTTTATTGAGTATTTACTTTTAAATCCGGTTGTTTTAAGGATAATATCATTTAACCAGGCAGAAAGATGGTGGCAGGGAGAACCGCAAAAGGAAACTACTGGTCTGATGGGGATATTGGGTTTGTGGATTTTGGAAAGACCATAGAGTTTGGGAACGGATGGGTTGATAGGTATGATTTTGTATTTGTTAAAGCCCAGTGGTGTTAGTGTAGTCTGGATTCTATTAATAATTGACTTAAATCTTACCAGGAATTTGTCCAGAGGGGATGTGTTTAGAATTTCAAATGAGTCCGAACTTAGGAAGTCCAAGACCTTGTCCACATACTGAGTTCTGTCAAGAACTACCACGCAATTGCCCTTGTCGGCCTTTGTTACCACCAAGTCGTTGTCTTTGACTTTTTTCTTCAGTGTGGACAAGTTCCTGTTCTCCGCTTTGGACCAGACAGGATGCACTAAAGAGAGATTTCCGGCGTGAAACCTATTGAGATGGACGGTGCAAGCAGATCGAACTGCACCTTGTGAACCTTCAGGAAGACATCTAGAAATTACGTTTTCCAAATGGGCAGAAAAAACTTGTAAATCATTGACTTTAGGTTGAAAGGTAAAATTGTATTTAAGTCCTAAATTCAAAACAAAAAAAAAATTCAAAAACATTTTTTTATTAGGCTGCATGGTTGGGATTAGCTGGTACTCTAGCTGGCCATGCTTTTGACACACGGTGATATTGGAGACCTGCAGAGCATGTTAATAACACTAGTGACTTGAGTGTTTTGACAACTGCAAATATGCCGTAGCGGTTACGTTATTCCAACCAAGATTACTTAAATCTGTTTATTATTTACGGAGAACATGTGAGGTATTTGCCGCTCGTTATCCAGAAAAAACAAAGCCATCACCAAAAGCTGTCAAGCAAATAATTGAAAATTTTAAGAATACGGGACAAAACCAATCCGTAACAATACAAATGTAGAAATTGCAATTTTACGCTATTTTGTTTCAAATCCAACTTCGTCATTAATTCAGAAAAGGAGTTCGAATGGGGTGAATTTTGTTGAACTGTGAACGGACGTGTTGAATGAGAAGGTGGCAAAATCTAACCAAGAGTCCCAATCGGTTTGATCAAGAGTGATGTAGTGCTTTAAATAATCTGCTAAGGTGGAATGCGTTCTTTCTAAAGCTCCATTGGTTTGAGGGTGATAAGCGGTAGTAGTGAGGTTTTTAATTTTCAATAGTTTTGAGACCTCTTTGAAAAGTACTGATGTAAAATCTCTACCTTGATCGGTAAGGATTGATTGAGGTATACCGAATTTGCATATAAAATTATGAACAAAGATTGAGGCAATGGTTAAAGCTTCGTGATTAGGAATAGCATATACTTGTGTGAATTTAGTTAAATCGTCTTGGAGGGTTAGAATAAATTTGTTTCCGGATATGGTTAAAGGAAGCGGGCCTACGATGTCTAAAGCGATCCTTTCAAAAGGTTTTTCTGACGTCGTAGTAATTTGCATAGCTTGTTTGGGTTTTTTCCTGACTAATTTGTTTTTTTGGCATGAACTACAGGCTTTGACGAAGTTTTTAATGTCATTTTTCATGTTTTTCCATCTGAATTGTTGTTTAACCCTTTCGCTGCGGCGCGTGAAATCGTCGTCTACTGCCATGTAAGGCTGCCGCGGAGCTCTGCGACTGTATGCGTCTCCCGCGGTTTGGGCACCTGAACGTTTTGCGGCGCACTTAGACAGAGGCGTACCTACTTTTTATTGTTTTATTAAAAAAAAATGTAACTCTGGTAATTTTTATTTCATTATTTATTTACACAACTTAACATACAAACACGACAAAAAACAAATTTTTATTATTTGTATAAAATATATTATAGCGACAAAAAAAAATTACTTATTTATTTGTGTGCTTCACAAAAGTTACAAATTCAAACATTACCAATGAAAAACATATATTTTAATTTAATATCTTTTTAAAGTATGATATTGTTCAAAACGTGGAACAACACAAAGCGCAAAATTGCATTTTGAACATTTATACGTGGTTTCCTTTCGCTTTTTGTTCTTGCAACATACCACGCAACGTTTGGGAACAAGTCGGTATTGGTTATTTCACTAGTTTGTCACAGATAAAAAGTGTTTGTCTATGAGGCGCAGTGGATAATCGTCATCACTAGTGCTTCCACTTTGACGAGTTTTTCCTTTTTTGTGCTCTTCAATCTGTTCTTTGACAAGTTGCAATTGAAAATCAATCAGGGGCAACGTATTCCCTGTTTTTAACATATACAGGGTGTCTAAAAAGTCTGGAATATTGCAAATATCTCGAAAACTGCTGATTTTATTTTTCTCAAAATTTGCGTCTTGTTAAAGTAAATAACAGCGCATGACGTGAGGGTGAAATGAGGTTCGCAAGTATACAGGGTCAGTCACAAAGTATACCAACTTTCTTAATTCAAACCTAACACACTGTATATTACTTCAGATTTTAAGAGTACTCATAAAGGCCAATTCAACGATATACGTTTTTTTTTTTTTTTATTTTTTTTTTTATTTTTTTTTTTGTACCTACCTATAACAATGATAGGTGTAACAATGACAGCTAACGTCAATATAATGTTAAATTAATTGGCAAACTTTCCTATTACTTAAAATGGTGTTTTTGAGTGAGAAGGAAAAGACTGACATCTTAAGTATCCTTCTCACTCAAAAACACCATTTTAAGTAATAGGAAAATTTGCCAATTTGACCAGTTTCCAATTTTTTTTTTGAGTGGGGGCATGTTGCTTTACCATTCCACAGGAATTTATTTCATTTTGATGTAGAATGGAGAACAGTGTGGGGCTTGTGTACCAATTATCCAGGAAGATATTATGACCATTATACATATATGGCTCTATAAGGGTCAATACTATGTTTCCCCCAACTCCAACATTTCCTTCAAATTCTTGAATGTTAGTGGAAGATCCAGTATAGATAATAAAATCTAAAAAATATCCGGTTTTGCAGTCACACAAAACAAAAAATTTATTTCCAAATCGGTGTCTCTTTGATGGAATATATTGTTTATATCCTATACGTCCCTTGAACAGCATCAAGCTCTCATCTATACACAGATTTTGAAATGGGTGCAAATTTTGTTTGAAAGCAGACCTCAAATGATCAACGACATACCTAATTTTAAAAAGACGATCGTTGGAGTTTTTCTGATCATCGTTATTAGAAAAATGCATATTACGTAAAATAAGAAGATATCTGTCACGCGGCATTATTTGAGAAAAAATAGGTGTCTCAATTAAAGGATTAGTCGACCAATAGTCAGTAATTTTCCTTTTTTTTACATGTACAAATTAATTTCAAGTGGTTTATTTCATCAATTTTTAAACCTAAGTTATGGGGACACATAAACTTTCTTTCTAAATTAAAATGAAAAAATAAAACAAATAAAAATGTTATTGTGATTATGTGATTAAATGTTATAGATCAGGGCACTAAATAGACCGTTGCACGTCATCAGTGAGTTTGACGTTTCCAAAATGCATTCATTTTGCTAAGCGATTAGCCGCGCGTTAGCGCGCTCTCTTTCTAATCCGCAGTGATTTAAGGAACACAGATATGACACTAACCTGACCTTCTTAATCTCGATTTTTATCGATTTGGGTGCATTATTGCCAGTGTGTTTTGTTTACTATTTTGCTTTTAGAAGCCAAACATATAGTTTTATCAATTTTGTCATGGATTCGGAATAAAAGTCTATTAACAAAATTAGTTATTAAAATCTGTCTGTAAAAAAAACTGTTTAAACTTTTGCATAGGAAATAGTACATATAAACTTAATGTAAAATTCGCGTTTTAATGATAAATAAAAGCATCTGGCAACGCCACGCGTTAAACGTCAATGACGTGCAACGGTCTATTTAGTGCCCTGATCTATATCAAAAATAATCTCTTCTTCCTCTTCTAAGTTTTCCCGTGTTGAGGTTGGTTGGCGCGACGTCGACGGCGATGGACTGGACGGGTAGAGCTTAGCACTTGTCATATTGGCGATCATTTCATTATTGGGTTTGAAATGAAAACAGTTTTCTTCCAGTTTTACTCGCTGAGCAGATAACATGAGACCGTTAATAGTTGCTGTAATCAGTCTGTTCCTCGACTTAGTTTTTATTAAATTCACTTTTGAAAACTGTCTTTCACAGCTAGCACTTGAATGTGGAAGAGCAAGAACATTCAAAACAAAATTACACAAATCTGGAAAAATGCATTCATCACTGTAGTCTTTCTCAAGGCTTAGTTTGTAAAAAAATTCGTCGATTCTTTTATAGTGGATGCCACGAATTAACACCAAAATTAACACATAGTTACTACGTTTGTCGTTAGTTACTCGCTAATAAAGCTATAATGTTGAGGATTATTTTAACATTATCAATTTACAATAGAAATTATTGATTATAATTGATCAGCAGTTTTTTATTTAATCAAATCTCATTACAAAGCATGGTTGTGCAAAATGGCGACCGACTACGCGTTCAATCATCAATAGCGTCTATTGTTTCCCCGAAGAATGAAAAATACTTTTTAAGTCTCAGTCGAGCAAATATTGGTAGAGGATCGTCAGGTCAATGAAAAAGGCTTTCAACCCAAACTCAATTTGGGTACCCGAGCCGCATAAAACCCATTTTATTATTTGGACAAACAATAATAAAAAGCTATTTTGTCATGGGTCACTTACAAAAATTTCCATAAAATTTGTTTGGGTCGCTGTATTGGATTTTATTAACAACGTCAACAGATTTTATTGGAAATTTTTATGTTTGCTTGATCGGGTCTACGACGACATCTTCATAAGTCGTGGACATAATGAAGAAGCTTTGACTTATACGAAGTGCAAAGGAAGATATGAGGAATGTCGAAAAGAAGGTCAAATTGATGAGTTCCACTGGAAAGCTTATTTTGAACTACTGTCCCCAAATGTCTCCGAAGATAAAGGCGAAAAAGAAAAAATCGTATTTCGTATCGGGAAAGTTTTCAAAATTTCTTAATTTTCGCCACTGATCGTCTATTTTTTGTAGTTCATTGCTGTTTTTTATGTCACAAATTTGTGGTAAGCTTTTCATAAGTGGTAAAAGTGTATTCTCTGTAACAGATTCATTTTGCTTTAGGATATTTTTAACATTCAACACAGAGAGTTTACTTAAAATAGGATCCTCAAAGTCATATCTCTTTTTAATTTCTAAGCAAGCTGTAATTAAAAAGTTTCGACAGCGTTCTAAAAAATCTAACTTGGTCGATTGGTCCAGAGAGTCAATGTTTTGAAATACTCCAACGCCGAGATACATATTTCCAATTGGAAGATAATATGACTTATCATTTGGATCGATTTTAGCGATATCCGTACGATTAATATAATTAGCTTCCATAAATGCTGACAACAACTCTTTATAGCATATAACCATCTTGTTATGTAAGTAAGAAATTACTACTTTTTCGCTCTGGAAGTACTTATTTAATTCCACAAATTTGGGAAGTACCCATTCCAAAAATATATAAAATAATTTCATTTCATTCTTGTTGAGTGCTAAGTATATTTCTTCGCTTGCTATTAGGCGATGCTCTAAATAGCTAGAGGTAAAAAATAATTTCAAAGGTTCCCACTGCTCCAAAATTCGCTTCACAACTTGCAGTAAAGATAACCAGCGCGTTTGCGATGGCCTAAGAATCTTATGTGGCTCTATATTGCAAAAATCTTGAAATTCTTTAAACATTGCTTGCCTTTTGGCACTATTTTTGAAAAACCCGTATATGTTTCTAGCTAAGTCTTCACATCTTCTTGGTAAGTTTTTGCAAGCCTCACTAGCACATGAATGCAAGGAATGACATACACATTTTTGAAGCATCAACCCTGGTATGTCCTTGGCTAACTTGCTTGCGACTGAGTTTTTACTGCCAAACATGGTGTTACAACCGTCTGACGCAAATCCTATGACATTTTTGAGGGGAATAGTGTTCTGTGATAGAAGGTTTGTTATTTCTTCATAGAGCCTTTGGCTTGTAGCTCCTAAATTTGCCTTTTCAGGTTCGTCACCTGAAAAACTCTGCAACAGCTTCCAGAAAAACGTATCAATTTTGCACATTTTAGGGTGAAAAAGCCAAAAGAGAGAAAAGTTGATGTTGAGCTGTCTGTAGTGTATAGAATTGTGTATTAAAATAGCAAGTCCTCCCTTCCCATCACATCTATCCTGCCGAAGAATTGTATAGTTTGGAAACTTAGGTTGCAGGTGTTCTTGTAACCAGGTTTCGTTTAGCATTACTAGATCTGGTTTCAACTGATTAAGTAAAACAATTAACTCAGAGTAATTGGATAATATACTTCTAATGTTCCATTGAACTACGAGCAACAAATTGTGATCCATGGATTGGTGACTGATCATATTGCGGGGTGTTTGAGCGAGTTCCCTCCTTTTGTAGTGATTCGAATATTTCCATCTGAGCGAAAATTTGGTTCTGCACCTCACTTGGCAGACCAATACTAAGTATGTATTTTTTAAAGACGTCAGTAAATGTCACATCCGCATCTAATTCATCACCCTGTATGTGATGAATCAGAGAGCCTTCAGATGGAGATTTCGTCCTGCTAGGACTAGGGAATAAGCATGCTTGGTGTGCATCAACATCGTAGACCTTAGTGGGAGTGGATGGTTTTCTTTTCTTTGCACCAATGAGAGCCTGAGAGTATTGGGGTTTTTGAGTTAAAGGACTCTTCTGTTGGTCTAAGTGGAGTTTTCTTTGTGCCACTGAAATTCCTATATCATTGTATTTCCTACTCAAGGTGTTGGGAAAGTCCCTGTAATCTCCTTGAAAACCTGGAACCTCAGAGATGGTATTGCTGTAAGTCTTGGTGACTTTCTGTCTAGCCTCATAATAAGAAAGGTCTTCTGTGACCATGACTTTCTTAATCTCTTTTTGACGTTCGTATTCTGGGCATTTTCTATCTGTAGCTTTGTGCGGTTGTGTGCAATGCACACACTTGATTTGTTGCTCACATACATCTTTATTGTGACCCTCTCCGCATCTGGGACATCTTGGCTGGCTTCTGCACTGCTTAGATGAGTGCCCATATCTTAAGCAATTCAAACAAATAAATACTGGAGGAATGTATACATGTACAGTAGCAGCAAAAAGTTCAAGTAGTAACAAATGCACAAAGTCTTTACAGAAGAGATATCGGTTGATTCGTCAATAATCAGACTGAATTTGGTACTCTTTAACAGAGAAACTATTTCTTTTTCGGCACAAGCACCTATTACATTTTTTGAGATTTGGGTAGCTTTGTATCTCCCCAATGACATTCCTTGAGCAATTTTAGAGTCAGGAAAACAACTTTTTATTAAATTGTTTAGGTGGTCCGCAGAATTTAATGAAATGTTATGTTCTGCTAAAAATGCTGTAATTTTTATCTCTGCTACTTTGGTTTGAGTTTGAGAAGTATCAGGCTTATTTAACATATTTACTATAGATGTTTTTTGTACCGATTTCATTTTTTGAGTATGTTTGGTCGATTTTGAGTGGTTCTTAATCACAGTTACTTCGGCATTGAACTCTAAATTGCAAGCACGGCACCTAGCCTTTGTGCTGTCTGAAAAATTGTCTTTCATATAAAACTAAAAACAAAGTTATTTGACTTATTTTACCAATACACTTGACGAGCCAACCTTTAAATCTCGAGTTCTGTTCCCATCCTACTCGATACTTTTGCTTTCGCCTGGCAACACTTTTCGAGCTCTCGCAGCGTTTCTTCTTATATTCTGGTGTTGAACACCGTCCCTCAGACTCTGATTCAGAATCTGACATGTCTAACTATAGACACACTGTTTCAATATTTAATATCAAATAATATTTCAATGTACCTTTACCACCTAAAGTTTAAATCGAACCACTTAACTTGAATTTAAAACCTATATCAATTTTACGTATGCAAATAAGATATAGAAGTCACACTATCACAAAAACAAATTCACATTACAAGAACTCACACAAATAATCGCTGTGAATAACAAATGAGCAGGGCCATAAATATAATCACAAACATATCCATATCGCGGGAAGTTTTAGACAAAAGTCGGGCGGTCGGCTGTCGGGGATTTACACAGCGAATGGTTGACAATGCCGGCAATGTAGAGTTCTACTAGAAGTGAGTGCTATATGACATTGACATTTCAAACACGCAACTCAACAAACATTTCTATTGCATTCCGCTTTTAAAAAAATGTGACTACGTTTTCAAAATAGTATTAATATATTAATTCTTTCGTGAACATTGACTATAAAATGCAAATATTTTTATATATGCGAGATTATCGTACAAAATGCTATTATCGTATACCTGTTATCGTACATCGTACATTGGAATGAATTATCGTACAAAAACGATAATTATCGTACGTCTAGCAACACTGCGCAGTTGTGACAGCAAAAAATTACATAACGTCTGTCGCCATCTAGCAGCAACAAAAAGCAACAACATACATGTAGAAATCTATCATTGGACGTACGCGACCGGTAATAGCAGTAAACCCCTCCGGAAACCATTGCGTGTATACACGGTTCCCGTACCTCGGATGTCACTTTCTTATGCGGCTTTATACGGTTCCTGCAGTGAAAGGGTTAATGCGATTATACGTCTTGTGATAACCAGAATGTCCTGCTGTTGGACTAGAATGATTTTCTTCCAGTATCGTCGGAATCTGACTATCATCTGGGGTTGTTAAAACGTCATGAAAGATATTAACTTCTATACCAGAGTTTCTAAATACAAATCTAAGCATTGCTCTTATTTGTTTAAAGTGTAAGTTGTCAAAATGGGTTCCAATTCTGGGTAGATTTATAGAGTTTATTTTTAATCGTAATAGTTCAATTTTTAATTTTGATATTAAATCAAATATTGTTTCGTAAGAGCATTTTTCCCAATGGTGTGGTTTGTAAATGAGATAGAAGATGAAGATGTCGTTTTCAGCAAAAGCATGTATATCGCCTGATGTTAAATTTAACTGTTCCAATTTAGGTTTGTGGTTAAATTTTCGGTTCATTTGGTCAAATGGTTTTCCTTCGGACGTGAGGTCTTCGGAAATACAAATGGCACAATGATTTCGAGCTGTTAATATGTCACCGTTATTCTCAAATATCTTATCGTACGTTATTAATATTGTTTTATTTGCATGTAAACAATCTTGATCCGTAGGAATGGCGGATGCTATGCAGATAGGTTGAATAGGTGGATCTAGGTTAATGCGACTTAATGCGTCCGCAACTTGATTAGTATTTCCAGGTCGGTAATGGATGTTATAATCGTACTCTTCTAATAGTAATCGCCATCTGATAAGGCGAGAGCTAGGGTCTTTAACATTAAATAACCAAGTCAAGGGTCGATGATCGGTGTATATGTTAAATTTCCTACCATAAAGGTAAGGACGAAAATGTTTTACTGACCAAATAATCGCAAGTAGTTCCTTTTCAATAGTGCTATAGTTTGACTCGCTTTTATTCAAGCTTAGGTAAATCTTTTCCGATTTCGCCTTGCGATAGCACAGCTCCGATAGCAAAATCACTGGCGTCTGTAGAAAGATTGAATGGAATTGTGAAATCCGGGAATTGAAGGATTGGTTGCATAGTCAGAATTGATTTTGTTGTAAACTAGACCAGTTAAATTCGATCCCTTTTTTCAAGAGTTTTGTTAGAGGCTGAGTTAACTCACTACATTTTGGAATAAACCTTCTATAATATCCGGCTAATCCTAAGAAAGCTCGAATACCTTTAATGTCTTTTAAAACGGGATAGTTTACAATAGCTTGGATTTTTGTAGGGTCCGGTTTTACACCGTTTTCCGTAATTAGATGACCTAAATACATGACTTCCTTCCGTAGGAACTCACATTTTTCAGGTTGCAGTTTTAAATTATATTTGGACAGTCGATCAAAAACTTCTTTGAGACGAGTATTATGGGAGGCAAGATCACCAGCGTGGATGACTATGTCGTCGAGGTAAACAAAACATCGAAAGTTTTGGATACCAGCTAGTGCAGAGTTCATCAACCTTTGGAAGGTAGACGGAGCATTAGCAATCCGAATGGCATTCGATTGAATTGGTAATGTCCTGAGGGAACTGAAAATCCTGTTTTTGGGGCATCTTCGGGATGTACTTTAACTTGGTGAAACCCGGAGGTTAAGTCAAGTGTGGTAAAGTATTTGGAGTGACCTAATTGATCCAAAATTTCGGTGATATTTGGAAGGGGATATGAATCTCCTATGCTAATATCATTAAGTTTCCGATAGTCGACTACCAATCGCCATTTCTTTTGCCCAGATTCCAAAGATTTTTTGGGAACTACCCAGACGGGGGAGTTCCAAGGGGAGCTAGAAGGTTGAATGATTTCTTGTTCGAGCATTTGCTGAATTTGTTTTTCTACTTCCGTCTTATGGACTTCGGGGTATCGATACGTTTTGACGTTTACGGGAATATCAGAGGTAGTAGGGATTTTGTGGGTGATTAGGTCAGTACAGGATAAGGTATCGCTTTCAAGATGAAATATGTGATTATATTCGTGGCAAATTTGAATTAGAGAGTCTTTTTCTTCGTGATTCAGATGATCAGTGCGGAGGCAATTCGAAATTTTAGTCAGACGGTCGGAACCGTAATTACTAGGAGCGTTTGTGATGGTAAGGATGTCAGCGTTATTATGAGCGTCATTGGAATATTCGAATGGTTCTAAGTGGAACTCTAAATTAGAAATCATTACGTCTTTTTCTGTAGTATTCATTATTGAAGTCAGTGCTTGATTATTGCTATCAATTGATACAAGGCTTTCAGATAAAAATAAACCTTCTGAAATTTCGATTTTTGGTAAAATTCCTGTTCGATCTGCAGGAGGATTGAGGATATTTATTCTGGTGATGTATTCACATCTTGTGGAACAGTAATTTGAGTAATTGTGTCTGATAATATAGGAAGCTGAGTTGCTGATTGAGAAACATGGTGAATCGGTATTTGAATACTGTTACATAAGATTATATCGTTTTTGTAGTCGATAGTGGCGGAAAATGTCTTGAATAAATCATTACCCAAAATGCCTTCGTATTCAATAGGGAAATCATCGGGGACGGCGTGAAATACGTGTGAACTGTCATTGAAAATATCAGACGAGAAGTGCGAGTATGATAATGTCCTTGGTAGGTCACCGGGAGTTGAATCTATCCCTTTGAGGCTTACAGGGGAGTCCTTATGGCAAGGAATGCCTGGAACTAAATTTCCTATTTTGTAGAGACAAATGGTAGCACCGGTATCGATCAGAAATCTACACCTTTTTTGTAACTCATATCGTTGTGATTTGGTATTGGTGAAGAGTTTAAGAATTTAAGGGTGCGTTGTTCCGATTGTCTAAAAAATTACTCTGACGGTTTTGAGAAGGGGTTGAAGAAGGGTTGTTTCCTCGTTTTGAATTGTTGTACTGCCTTTTGCGGCATTCTTGAATAACGTGACCTGTCTTTTTGCAATAATTGCAGAATTTGTTAGTAGGCTGAACCTGTCTGACGTATTGATTTTGAGGTTGTTGCGTTTGCTGAGGTCGTTGAAAGGTACTTTGATTCCGGAAGTTAGGGTTTTGGTACTGTCGCGAAGAATTTTCGAAATTGTTGTCATAATTGTTTCTAGGAAGGTTTGGAGGTCTATTACGACAATTTTGAGTAGTGTGGCCACTGCGGTTACAATTGAAACAATGCCTTGCGTTAGAGTTATTAATAGTTTGGTATTTAGATATTTCTCTCAATGATTTAATTTCGCGTTCTTCGTTTAGAGCTAGTTGGACGGCGTCTTCTAAAGAATCAGGGTCTCGAGACTTTACGACTAGGGCAATTTCTCTATTGAGACCTGCTAAAAACACACTGAGCGCTTGTTTCTGTAGAAGATCCGTGTACCCTTCGCGATGTTCTTCACGAATGGAATCGTCTATGGTGCTAAGTAATTTTATTTAGCAATTTTCGACTTTGTTTGCAAAAGATATTACGTCTTCGTTGAGATTTTGTTTGCAAGAATGGAGTTCTAGTTGCCATTGACCTTGAGTTCTTTTATCTGAGTAGGCATCGAACAAATATTGTTTTAATGAAGCCCAACTTGGAAAATTTCGTTTTTTTATTAGGATTCTGGCTTTATTTGTAATTTTTGATTTAATAATCGTAAAAAGTGTTTTTTGGTCGGTTTTTACTAGCGACATAGCCATTGATGAATTGTCGATAAATTCATGGAGTTTACTTCGGTCTGCGTCAAATTTAATTAGCATTCTCTCTGCCATTTCCAGAGAAATGGTAGAAGTTGTGGTAGTAGGAGTAGTCATTTTTAGAAGATTTTGAAAGATGAGATAGGAGGTTCTTAGAAGATTTTGATGTTAAGAGATTTAAGATGTTTAAATAGCACAGATAGGCGTAACTTAGTTATAACACTTTTAAAATATAAGGTAGGTCCCTTACGTGATTATTCGCTGCATTGAGGAAAATTTGGAAGTTCTGCGAAGATCTCTTGGCGGAGTCTAAAGAGCTGTAGGAGGTTCTAGAAGTACTGCGAGATTCCGGTTCTGGCTTTTGGTTGGAGTTCTGCTGGTTGCGTACACACCGGACACTTTCACTTTCAGGACACTGGATAGAGAATTTATCTCTATTATACCCCACTTCTGACACCACTTTTGTAGTGTACCGGGGTGGAGTAATGCGCTTGTTACCACTTAACAACAACTTTATTTCAACCAAGAAGATATGCTGGTTTTGTAATAGAGAGTAATTAGAACTTAGGCTTCGTGAGCTTAGCCGACCACTGTTATTAGCTTAGATTTAAGAATCGGAATGAATATTTCTTGTGATGTTCGATGACTACTTATACTACTTGCTGAACAGCGGCGTACAATGGTAATACAAGCTTATCTTTTCATAGCGAATTGGGATTATCTATAGTTAAACATTGTTCGGACCCTTGGTCTTACTTAATTAGTTCTGAATGACTTAAGTAGTTTATAATGGTATTTGTCAAATAAGGGTGATGTGTACAAATAGCAATAGTTTTGAATAACAAGAAAGATAATGCAGATTTTATCCGAATTCTGATGGGAATGTAAGTATAAGTCTTAAAATACATTGGCGTATCATGAGGGTACATTACAGTACAATAAGGGAAGAGATTCAATTGATACATAATTTGAATTTGGTTTTAATCTCATAGGCATATCTTGAAATTCCTCGGAATGTATAATCTTAAACTAGATTTTACCATCTGTATTATACTTCAGAGCTCTAAGATTGTTGACAGTTGGATCACCAACTTTAAATCCAGGTCTAATTGATTTTATTAAATTGAGTTTACTGAAGTCTTTGAAAAAAGTGTAATCTAAGTAGCTCACCTCATATGGTCTATGATTTTTTCGACCCAATTTACATAAGGACGCATAATCAGCTGGCAAATTACTGGTTCTACCTTTTAATTGCCTCTCTATGGTAGAATACATAGAGTCACACTCCATTTGGGTGTGGCCCTTTTCTAAATATTTCTGGATGATACAAACATGTTTTTCGAGTGCAAGATTTAACAAGGCGTTGCTTAAAGCGCAATTACGGTTTTGAGCGCTACAACCGTCACTATATAATATTATTGGTTGCATTGGCTCAAGCTGGGGAATTACATTATTAATCAAGGAGTTACAAATTATTGATGAAAAACAGTTGGCACTGAGCTCCCCTTGTCCTTCATGCCAGAGAAAACAATAGCCATCTTTGGAGTGCAAATCAAAAACTGTAAAATTGTGTACAATAAGCTTCGTGCGATAGTACAGAGCTGATACGTTTGATTTCGGGCACAACAGTACTGACTAGAGGTCCATCGTAAATACCCTATTTTTTGAATTTTTGTCTTCTGCTTTTGCTTCCCGTGCTTCTTCTTTCTTGATAATGTGTTCCCTGTAAACAGATTTCTCTAGATTTTTTGTCTTGTAGCCTATGCAGACATCGCATTCGTATTTTTTTTGGCAAAAACAATGCTAAATTCAGAAATATTGTCACGTTAAGGGGTAGTTGAGGGGGAAGAACACACAGGTTTCCACACGTAACCCACTTTTATTTAAAACGTACTGACTTAGTGGCAGTAATCTTACCCTTAGATTGCCAAGATGGCGGGGAGCATGATGTGGTCCGGTTTTAGTCAGGAGGAACACGGGAGGCGACGCTTTAACGGGGATGAATGAACCCTAGACTTAGGTCCGAGGGCATTCACCGAGCCGGTTAAGACGTGAAGAACCTAACAAAGGGAAGTAAGTAGGTGCGGCAACTTGTGCTGCTCGCCCACACTATTTCCTTTGCTAGGGCTGATCTAGGGTGTGGCACTTGGTCACCTACTGCTCCACGTTGCGTTGCACAATAGGCGTACCCAGACTAACCCAGAGATCAGTCAGTGACCTCCCTCTGGGGAGACCCCAGAGTTCGGTAATTTAGTCGAGCTACGGTGCATCTTTTATATTCGTCAGCGACCTCATTATGCTAACCTTGCTACTGTTACTGGGTGTGCACCGTAACTACTAACACGGGTGTGACATCTCCCCCTTCCAACAAGTGTTCGCCCCGAACACTAAAAGCGAAACTTATACATAAAGTCTACATATGCTAATGTTAACCTTAAATGCTATAGGGTGTATGAAGGTGGTGGAACGAGTCCTTTATTTCTTCACCAGATTACAATATATTAGCTTAATATAGTCCTATTCTTAATGCCTGCGAGAGATAGAGGTGTACTTTAAAACATCACAAATGTTACATTGGGTCACCTTTCAATCTTGCTGTTGCGTCTATCTTATTGCCTTCCTTATTAAGCAAAATTCACGTAAATTGCTCATTGTACCCTTCTTTGGCATCATCGTCTAAGTGGAAACGCTTCACCTAGGCTTCATCTCTTCGTAGTGCCTTCACTTGGCACTGTATTCTCTAAGCGGCAAACTCCATCGCTTTCATTCCTTCATATTCTGTCATTTTGCGTGCTCCTTTAGCACACCTATCCTTGGACATGTATATTTCTTCCTAATTAACGTGAGCCCATCTGGAGATGCTTCTTCAGCTCGACTTATTAAAGACTTCGGGTGCACACGGGTGTAAGTAGAACCGTCGTGGCGGGACCCATCTGAAGATGTCGGCTTCTCCAAGACATAAGGCTAGTTCGCTTTTCAACAAGGCTGTAGCAGTTGATCGATAGACGCAACAAGATTGCCAGGTTGACTCTAAAAAAAATAAAATAAGATTCCAATTATTACTTTGTTTACCATTCATCTCTTAAAACATAAATAAAACCTTTTTGTATACCAGTACATTTTGTTGTTGTAACCTAAAACTTTATACTTGCACGAATTTGCTAGGTCATCACATACCTACACTTAGGTCAGGGACCGCGACACTGACCTAGAAATCAAGATATTGTAAATAAATAATTGCGCTAACTATACATGTGGGGGATCTTGAAAATATCTTGTATAGTATCCGCAGGATCTCACATTGAGGGGTGGGGTAAATCAACGGAATCAACCCGGAACTGTTATTCTTTGTCGCAGTTATTTTATTTTGGATAGGCTAGCGTTGTCAGGTTAAGTTATGTCAAGTAACACTAAAAAGAGAAGATTTAGCACAAAAAAAACAAACTATATTGTAATAATAAAAATAACAGTACACAACGTATGAAAATACCTAAGTTACCGAACCTGGCCAGGTGCTTTAAAACTAGTTAAAAACCTTACTGCAGGTCTGGTGAACTTATTCTAAGCAATGAGGAAATTATAATTAAAGCTACATTCACTTACTTTGATAACAAAACTTATCACTCGCACACTGAAGTAAACTCGGGTAAAACAGATTGATAACCAAATGGGCCAATTCGCGCACTGAATGTCTTTGACTAGTTGGTTATCAGCAAAGGTAAATTAAATCTATGTACATTTATTTACAACAACAATCCTGAGTGGCGCAGTATGAGCTTAGGCATGCATACGACATTTACTTAGTCAACAGTAAAAATTATAATGATATTTCTGGTGCGAATAAATGAGCTTTATCACGCAGACACCATAAGCTAAATATCACGAGTATTTGTACAAAAAAAACACGATGAGAAAAAACACAATTGATTCGTCTTTTTAGACTGATTGACTCAAAACTGGCCAAACACGGGACTGGCAGTCAGTTTTCTCACATTAAAATAGTATTTACACTGGCTTTAGTCCGATAAAAATCTCTGACAAGGGTTTGTAATGTTTGTAAATAGTACTTACAGTAACTTCAAGGGCAAGAACCTCTCTTGTTTGGTTTTTCCTGTCCAAAAAGAGTACTTAGACTCACGAAAGTCGGGCTATCAAACAGGATAGAGACGATTACCAATTTTCCAGTAATCAAGGCTGCTTTAACTGCTTAAAATTCCAACTTGCAGCGCTTCAGAATCAAAAAAACGGGTTTTGCTTTCCACTAGTCAGCTGATCTGAGTTGAAGTTGTCAGGTAGGTGGCGCTATTGTTGTTAGACGCCAAGATGGATGCTCATATCAGACAAGCAATGTCAGAAATTGTGCTTAGATTTCCACCTAAAACACTAAGAAATTCGTGATTTCACTGCAATCACAGTAGATATCCGACTTTGAGAATGCAATCGTATTAACTTGTACCAGATTACAAAAGAATTAGCGGCTTATATCGTAAGAAAAGCCATGAGTAGCCAGACGCTGCACACTTCTCATGGCTGGTCAAATCGGTACTGGCGTTATGAGCCGAACAAAACTGCGTTTACAGAGAGAGAGCGAGCTAGCATCGAAGAACGGTGCGTTAAATCGGCGAGAAAGAGATAACGTGACCTAAAGCAAGTCGAAGCTCGTTTTGCATTCACCCTAATGTGCATTATCGGAATAGGTAACTATTTTGCGGTTATTTCAACAGGAGCGAATTGAATTCGCTTTCCACTGTTTGAAGACTGGTTCTTCAACAGTTATTTTCTTAACAAGTGCGAAAAGTTATACTTTCCCGCCCTCTGGCTGAAGTTGGTACGACAACGACACATCAGCACATAATTTTCTCTACAAACGTTTTCAATAATTGGAATATACAATACAATTGAAACTAAATTATAAATTAAAATTGAAATATTGAAAAATAACTATTTATAAAACTGAATTTAACAATATTGTTCTTTTGGCGTCTTACAGCTAAAACTTCAGAAGGATAAAAAAAAATAATAATAAATTGTACCACGAATTTATTAACACAACTGTACCTATAGTCTTTTCAGACCTTTTAATTTGGCTTCATATTTTTGAAATTACTTTAAAGCAATAAGGTCAAGTACACTTTTGTTTTTGAACAATTTTACATTTTTTCTAAATCTGGCATCTTTTCCTTTAGATATTTTATTTTATTTTTTTCACCAGAAAAATAAGCAGCATTTAACTATGGTTTTTATTACTGTATTGTGAAAATTTTGGTAAATTGCACAATTTATTAATGAAAATTGCAATTGTTTCTCTAAAACCTTCTGTAAATAAGTATGGATATTGACCAAGTGACATACTCGGGGAATTACATAAAATAATAGCTCTATCGATTGTCTTATAAGGAAATTAAAATAAGTGCCCGGGGTTGTTAATTGGCAGTTTCCATAGGTTCTTGCACTAATAAAATCTAGATTTATGTTCGAATCTGTGAATATATCTTCTTTACAATTGTTGCAATTAACTTGCTTTTTTATTTTTTTTGCAATAAATCCGGAAATATACCAGGTGTCCAAGAGCACCCTGGACATAGGAGATTAACATGGGAAAACGGTTTTGATTTTTTTGCCCCTGTACGGTTCATTTGATTGAAAAATCGTAATAATGAAAGTTGTAGTACCTATCACGGACTAGTTTTCTGTATTTTTTTCGGATCTCTAACTTGAGCCCTTTCGTCGTAAAACACGAACAAAAATGAGAAAATTTAAACTTTTGGCCTGCACTGTATAGGCGGTTGTCGGGCAACGGGTAAACAGGTCATTGTTGCTGGCAATAACAATAAATTATTACAAAATATATACATCAACAGCAAATAAAAAACATCCAAAAAATAATAAAAATGTGTTTTCCTAATTTTGGCATATAAAGTGAGACTTTTCAAAACTGATTAGAGTGACAAAACGTTTTACTTTATGTAACTAGTTACATAAAGTATCACTTTATGTAACTGGTTAAGAAAAGTTCATTTCATCACTCCCTGTTTTTATGCATTTCCGTAGAAACATATGGGCGACATCCATCATAACATGTCGTTGTCACTGTTTATACAAGGTGCTATGAAAGTGAATATTTGTGTTAAATCACTTTAAAAGATGGTTTTTACCACTTTTTGGTCAAAATTAGAAAAAATTATGTATACAACACGTTTCGAAAATGTCTTATTGTGTAACTCATTCAAATTGTAGGACCTCGCTGCGCTCGCCCTACAAACATTCATTCGTTACACAAAATCGATCTTTTCATAACTGGTTACATAAATAGCTATTATATCACTAAGAGAGTGATATAAACTTATTCTATTGGGCCGGGTTCAACTTTTTAGTAATAGTAAGTTGTAATCATCATAGTTTTAAGACGTTTACTACAAGTTGTTATCGACAAAAATTAATTTCATGATTGTGACTATGACTAAGAAGTTGGGTAATCCCGGCCTTAGTTTTGACCACCCATGTTCTATGTTCTACATGTATTCAAAAATATGCAATTAGTACCTATATGTATTTACCACTATTGAGGAATAACTGCGGAACAGCATCCTTTGTAAGTCCTCTTCTACACCCTTCACCTTTTAAATGTTCTGGACGGAAATGACGCCCACACACTCTATATTTGGCATAAATTTCCTCAGGGCTCAAGTGGTTTAGTAACGGCCGGATTTTTAATTTTTGAAATCCATATTTTAAATACATTTTCTTCCTCTAATAAATAGGGAAAACGAAAACGACTACTGAACCTATCATCACAACCAGGAACACAGTACTTCATTTTCGAAGGATTTTTAACACCTTGCAACAAACTCATTTTAAAACAGCTTAGGATAAACACCTCAATACCGGGACATAACCTTCTAAAGTTCAAATTAATTTCGAATTCTTGTGTAGACAAAAACGGCCAAGATACAAGATATAAAAATGACAAATGAATGACTTTAAGCGGCTAGATGACAGTCCATTATTATAGGTAACTGTAATAGTTGACACAGAGCCCAGCGCCTTCACAATATGCGATTGGAAGGCGAACTATTCCTTCCGAAAACATGCTCCGTAAATCTTTCTTCTCTAGTAAGGTAATTCTTTGTGGTTTTGTTTGGGTTTGATCTTTGATCAATCTAAAACCATTCTAAAACTAAAAAAAAAACCTTAATTTTTACAACTTTATTTCATTTTTCATTAATTTAAAATTATTAATATAAACTATGTAAATCGCATTTTTAGTTCTTTTACAATGCCAGAACATGGATCTGGTATTGTGAATATTGTAAAATATTAATGGCAGCAAAAATTTGAGGCAAGGTGATGTAAAAAAAAAATTCTTCAATGACTATTTAAACCAGACTACAGTCTTAAAATTACTACTATAATTTACTGGAATCCTAGCTTGCTGCGTTCAGACATTAGTCATAAGGGATACTATGGCTGATGCTGCCCCAGGTACGATTACAAAATTGCATAGATAGCCCTACTGATGCATCTGCATCATTGCTACAAGTTTTTGTAGTCTGAAATTTTTTAAGGGTGGTCAAGTGCCTATTTTACAGAACTGCATCTGGTATATGCTGCATAAATCACTACTTTTTTATGTGGATGAAAAATAAGGATATAAACATGAGAAAAGTGTTCGTTCTAATTGAGGACCAAACTACCTACTATGAAGACTGTAACATTATGTCACGAATGGAAAATCCATTCATTTAAAAGATGGACTTATTATTTAAAAGCATAACTTCATTAAATTGAAGCAGATCTTCGGAGATGGCAAAATAATAAAATGCGCGAGGCAAAGTTACAGTCAGAATGCACATAGTCCATCATCGCTATTTTTAGCTATGACAAATCCCCGCTAGTGTTGCGATGCAGGCGACGAGGAATAACAAACTACGTCAGCCAGTCAATCGGGTATAAATTAAGCTCGACATTCGTGGAGACGAGAGACGATCAGAGATAGTCGAAGACTCTGCCTCAGACGATAGAGCCCATCCAGAGGACTCGGCTCGCACCACAAAATGTAGTCACGTAAGTGAAATTAAAATTTGTAATAATGGGGTACAGTTGTCTGACGAGAGTGTGGCTGAAAATTTTAATTGTCACTTTTCTACAATTTCGGCAAATCAAGACACTATCGATTACAAATTTATAGAAGCATGCACTACTTTGAATCAGAATACTTGTTGGGAGATGAAATAAAGAGGAGGTTGAAAAATTACCATTTTTCAAAAACCCCCCGTATCTTTGAAACAAAAGAAGTTTGCGCAGCCCACTCTTCGCCAGTCATCTCAGCTCGGAAAATGAGATCGGAACACGTATGCTACTTTTTTTCTATCTATTACCGTTTTCTCTGTACCCCGTAAAACCATCGAAAATGCAGCACCCTGTATAGGGGACTTCTTTGATTTAATTGGTTGTCAGTCAATATAAAGGAATCGCCTAATGTACCGGGTGACCCAATAAGACTGTTCCTCGACCATATCTCGGGAACCGTTCGTCGTATGACTTTGGGATGAAACATTTTAAATCGTCCATGAAGAATCGCTGGAACATATTTTAAAGTTCTAAAAATGACCACCAGAGGCCGTAACTGCAAGCTTAAATTTTAAAATTGCATTTTCTATAAATTTTGCACAATAAACTAGAATTTTTTTTTGCACATTTTTAAAACGAACCAATTTATCTATCATTTTCGTAAAACACAATTTTCTGTTATTTCAAAAACAAAGATGGCGTGGCAAAAACAAAGATCTCATTTTCTCAATATTTCAGGGTAGGAACGAGAATTTAAAAAACGGTTTTCACTGGCCTATTTGGATGTTATTTGGCTACTTTTTCATAAAGAAAAAGTCATATCATTCCATTTGTTTTTTTTTTATCTTTTTTGGAATTTGAGTCATGGTGTCAAAACTAGCCCCCTGGCGGAGAAATATTTAACTAAATTAACTATATTTTAGTTGATTCTTATTGCCCAAGAAATGCTCTTTTCAACAATACCGAATTTGTTAAAATTGGTCAAACCGTTAAGAAGTTAAAGCAGGTTGCAAAAACAATTGAACACCCCACGCCATCTTTGTTTTTGAAATAACAGAAATTTGTTTTTTATCAAAATGATAGATAAATTGGTTCGCTTTAAAAATGTGGAAAAAATAATTCTAGTTTATTGTGCAAAATTTATAGAAAATGCAATTTAAAAATGTAAGATGGCAGTTACGGCCTTTGGTGGTCATTTTTAGAACTCGAAAATATTTTCCAACCATTCTTCATGGCCGATTTACCTAAAAAAATGTTTACCCCAAAATCATACGATGAACGGTTCCCGAGATATGATCGAGGAACAGTCTTATTGGGTCACCCGGTACAACTATTTAAAATAGAACTGGGAAAACACATTCGAGAAAAAATGTATACTGTTCTCGCGGAGTGAGTTTACCCGTGCGTCACGAAGGCTACGTCATTTATAATCATATGAATCAAATCAAGTTTTCGTCAACAAACCTGTTGTGTTCATATTGTTACGATTTTCCCGTGGGTTCACACAAAGTCAATTTAACTCAACAATTAATAACTTTATTAATACTTCAAAACACTCCGTACAATAATTAACACAGCTACTAAAAACACTATTACAATTCCACAATTACTCCGCTATTTAAACTTTACCGCGTTCCCAAATTCACTACTACACTCTCCTAACTACTACGCCGTCGTCAAGGCCGCTTCTTTTATATTCGCAAACCACGTTCTAGAATGACCGCGAAACGCTTCGCGATTTGCTTCAAATCTTCCAGGTGCGGCGCTTCCTAACTGTGGCCTACTTTAATACGCGCCCGGCCAGATATTGCGGCGCATCGGTTTCATCGAGTATCGAGCATAGTAGGCCCAAACCGTAACAATATTATAGAAAAGGGCGTGTCTAAAGTTTCGTCACGTTTAAAATTTTGCGTGTATTGTCAGTCAGAAAGTAGAGATCTTTGGCTGCAAATTTGCACTAAAACAACCTTATACCAAAGCAAATCAAAAATATCTTGGCCGAAATAACATTTTTTATTTATGAGATGTCTCCGTTTGGATCATAGAATTCCGTCTAAATTTGAAACCTAATTTATTTACCAAAATTCGCAGAGATGCATCACCAATATGTAGTATTTCTTTAACTTTAAGCTCTTGATTTAGGTTCTGGATGGTTACATGTTTCTCTAAAATAAATACAACAAATTAAAAATTTAATAAGACATTCTGAGTGATGCTGTAGTATCTCATATCTCATTTTCAGGTTGCAATCCACTAATTTTATTTTAAACCCGCTGGAACACATTTTAGAAATTTTTATGAAAAATCTATAATGCAACCCAAAAATCTCAGTCTCTGGAAACAATGAAATGTTAATAGATGTTTCTTACAAAAGTAGATATATTTTACTATTATTAACATACTATCGTTGTACATATCATATAATGTATTTCGAACATCCATTTTAATGCTTTCAGATAAATCGGTGGTTTTGACCCGTCGATAACGTCTCGATTTAGGTTTTCTAGGTGAGGAAATCATAAGATTACTTGCTTGCTTTTCCCGAATCGAATAAACAGTTTTGCGGGAAATTTTTAAAGCAGCACTTTCATCTTCTAGTATAAAAAAAATACATCAGTAAGAATATGTAAGGTCTTAAAATTTCTTATTTTCTTCCTGAACAGATGATAAAGCTTCTAAAGGTCCTCCATTAGTTTTTTCCAATTCAAAATATTCACAAATGTTAAGAATTAACTGCTGGGCTTGTCTGTAGAGAATTTATCCAGGCATTTTCTAAAAAAATACTGTAATAGTAAGTAATTCCGAATTTAGGAAAAACCAAATGGCTAAATAAAAATCATAATAAACACTCCCACTTTTTTTCAAAACAGGTTAGTAATTGTGCCAACTTTAGTTAGATCGTGACAGCCGACATAAAAAAAATAAAAATATTAATAATATTATGAAAGTACTTACAGTATGTTAAAAGCGTAGAAACAATAGCTCTTAAAAGAACTGTGGTGGTGTGGTAAATAGAAAACTTTATAAATGATTAACAACACAAAGAAACGGAAAAGAATTAATAGTAAACAAATGAAATAAATTTCGATGGTTGTCAAACTGACAATGACTGAAATAGAAGCGCTAATCAGTAAATGTTTTTTTTGGAAGACATTCACTTAGATATTTACCCTTTCTGAAGTGAACAATAGACAAGGATGAAGTCAATAATGCATGTCTACTTCTAAATCACAGGGGGATGACGCACGGGTAAACTCAGTCCGCGAGAACAGTATGTAATTTGCTAGTGATTTGCTTGTTGGTTAATTTTTGGGACATGTGTGAATTGTATTGTTTTGTTTTTCAAGTAGCATTATCGCTAAATAAATACTATTATTATATTAATACTCAAATTTACAGAACATGCACAAAATGTGAGAACTGAAATTATTAAACGAACTAAACATTTCAGAGCCCTGACGTACAAGAACAGAGGTATAAGCACAAAAACTGCAACTAAAATATACAAATCTATTTGCAGACCTCTACTCGACTACGGACACATACTAAGAGTTAATGCGACCAGCAAAACAAAAAAACACATACAAACTACAGAACAAACTGCACTTAGACTAGTAACCAAGATTAGACATCCTCAAAACCCGCTACATAACCCAACCAACGAATTACTCTACGAACGGACACAAATGACAAAAATAACAGAACGTGTAGCATTTGGTATCAAAATGTTTTACTTTTATTACTGAAGAAACTTGACTTTTGGAAATAGTCTTAAACTCGATTTTTCAGTCTTAAAAAGTACTAAAAACAGTCTGAATTTCTTAGAGGTGCTACAATTTATTGCACCTATGAGTGTAGAAGTCAATTTAATAGTGAAGAAGCTTGAAATAACATTTTCAAGACTATGGTCAGTGGACAAACTGGTTTTTAGGCCTGATAAGTCGAAAACTTTGTAAAGATAGTCTTGAAACTCGATTTGAGGCACTAAAAACAGCCTTAAAACACTAAAAACAGTCTAGTTTATTAAGAAAAACACGATTTTTTAACACTGAGGTGTCTAGAAGTTGATTTAATAGTGACAAAGCTTGGAATGCTATTTTAAGTCTATGAAGAATGTAAAAATTGTTTTTTAAGTTTGCTATGTCAATAACTTGGTGAAGATAGTCTTGAAACTCGATTTTCCAAGCTGAAAGCAGTTTTGAAGCACTAAAAATAGTCCAGAATTCGAAGAAAATGAAAAGCAAAGTAAAAAGCACGAAAAGTTAGTTTTCAAGACAATTTTCATGAATCTAATGTCAATGTCCTGCATCTAAGACTATTTTCAATACTAAAATATTGAAATTTGTCTTCAAATTATGAAAACTTACTTCAAATGCAAATTTTAAGCTTCTGATGTCACTTTTCATTAGTTCAATTACATTTTGGGTTTCAAGTCAATTTTTAAGGTTTAAATGTATGAATTTGTAGTAACAAATTCTTGAAATAGTAGTTTTTATGTCTACAAGTCAATTTTTAGTATTAAAGTCTCTCGATTTGCATGAAAACTGGTGAAAAAACGTGAAATAAAGTGCTTGTTCCAAATTTGATCAATATTGCTCCAACGGTCTGACAGTTATAACAAAAAAAAAACGATTTTTTAAACAGAAATTTGAAGGACTGTATTTTCCTTAAGAAGCACTTTTCAGGAAAATGACATAACGAATGTCAACTTATTTTTTAATTGGCCATGGATTGGTGAATTATTGACATTTAAAACTGGACCACCCTGTATATCAAATTGTTTTAATTATTTTTTAAGAAATGTTTTACCTCAAAATATACAAACATTTGTACTCAAAATTAAAAAAAAAATTATTTTAAACAAAAAGAAACATTTAAACAACAAAAAGCCAACAAATTATAAGCCTGCCTATTATACCTACATCCAGTCATCATTGTCTTCCTACCTTTCAAAATTTGTATCTTGTTTTATTTTTAAATTTAACATTCTATATACAGAAATCAGTTTGTTACATTTTTCTACACCTAATTTATGTATTTTTTTAATTTTTTATTCTAGGAATACATTTTTTATTTTGGTTTTAACCAGTTTCAACCATTTTGACCGGTTTTAACCAGTTTTGACCACTGCCCTGGTCAAAATCAAAAAAAGTGATCATTTGCACATCCCTGCCCGGTTTATGCTTTTAAATTAAAAAAATTAATTTGATTTTAATTACATGTAATGCTCGGTTTATACCTCCAAATTAAAAAATTAAATTAAATTTTAATTACATGTAAAATTGAATGAAAATTATTGTTGTTTATACTTTTCAAGATATGCTAAATTAAATGACATAGATGTGTTTTTGGCTTTGACGTATTTTAGACATATTCTAACCTAAAGAGGGTGAAAAATTCATGAAAAAGTTCAGCTATAAAATAATCATTTGTAAAATTTAAAATAATAACTAATGGATGAAGTTTTCTTTGGCTGTGGTTCCCACACTAGTTGGAATCGGTGTATCTTTGACAAAACGATGGAAATGAAATTGGAGATATGGAGTAAGACCGATAAACAGGGAATGAAGGAAAAAACAAATCAAGTTTCACATTTTATCACAACGAAGGTTTCAAGAATTTGCCCTTAGTTTGGCAAAGTTTGCTATATAAACCATGGTCCAAAGATGTTTCGTTATGTAGATACAGGGTGTTAAAGTTTGAATAAAAAAATCTAAATTTATCTATTTCTTCAAACCGGTTTCAGATATTTTTATAAAACTTTGTAGGTGTCAACTGTCCACGATAAGGCACGTTTTGCAATAAAAAACATAATTTTTAATTTTGCCAGTAGCGTTCAATCAAACACGTTCCTGAATGTTTTTGCAAAAAAATATGTATACACCACTCTTTTTCCATTAAACGCAAATCAATTTTGAATTCCCCATTCAATTTAGAACAGAAAAGCTATCTAGTAACTTTTCGGTACACCTTTCTGTTTTCCAATAAAAAATTGAAAATCATAAAAATGTACCCATAAAATCTATACTAAATCGTCGACTGTTTATTTTATTAATCAATATCTAAATTTTTATTAATTTAGTTTTTAAAAAAAAAAATTATTCGATAGGAACAAGCAGTATCTTCCTATTTTTTCATAAAAAAACTGAATAAATCAAAATTTTAAAATTGAATGGAGGCGAAATTCGATGATTTAGTATTAATTGTAAGGGTACTTTTGCAGGATTTTTTATTCGAAAACGAGATCACGTACCAAAAAGTTACTAGATACCTTTTCTGTGTTAAATTGAATAAGAAAATTCAGAGCTGATTTGCATTTTTTGGAAAAACAGTGGCGTACATATTTTTTTTGCAAAAATGGTCAATAACTTGTTTGATTGGACGCCACTGGCAAATATAAAAAATATATTTTTTTAATGGCAAAACGAACTTTATCGTTGACACCTAAAAAGTTTTACGAAAATATCTCTTATTGTTTTAATGAAATAAGTAAATTTTGATTTTTTTATCCAAACTTTAACACCCTGTATCTACATAACGAAACATCTTTGGACCATGGTTTATATAGCAAACTAGAGTTATTTTTTGACCTTTAATCACACCCTAAAATATGACGCATTTATCGTGAAACATCCTGTATAACGCATTTACCATGAAACACCGTGTTGACTAATTCAGCTTAAGTAATTTCGACTTTTTTAAATGGAACAGCCTGTGTATTACTTATTTTTCTGATATCTTTTACAATTCAACTTTTGTGAAGTATGTCATATATCTACCTAATTTAAATGTCTGCGATTTATTTATATTATTATGTTTTAACTTTTACCTGCATTTTTTGTTATCTTAACTAAACTATAATCTGAAAATTGTCCTTAATAATTCAATTGAACAATAAACATTTTAAATTGTTGTTAATGACATACAAAATTAAAACATTTGTTTTTTTATCAATTATACAGGGTTATTCACGTTATTCGACACGGAAAATTGTGACTAAAGTATTCACTTTCAACAAACTTTTGATTCTGGGATGGATATAGACCTATTTTAGGTATCTTTTAAAAATATTTTCAAGATGTACCGGTTGTCCCAAATGCAGAAAAAGTATCAAAGTTATATTTTTTCAAATGGAATACCTAGTATTTTATTTGATTTTCAGAATCTACGTTGAAAATAAAAGGTAATGAATAACATTGAGGTTTGGTACGTCTAAACTTTGCAGTTTCTCACATATTCGTTATTTTGTAAAAATTTAGAACAAATTTTAATGTTTAATCACTCAACCTCTGATTGATTTTTATCACTCAAAATTGGCTTGGGACCTACTAAAAGATCAAGTTTTAGGATCCATGGGTGAGAAATTGTCTAGCTCACACAGGATGTCTCAACATTTTTCTCCCAATAATTGCAACCTTTAAACTTTAACAACTTGTCAAAATCAAATTGAACACCACCTATTTTATTGTTAAAGTAGATGCAAAATTTAATTATCTATCGAAAATTATTGAGGTCTCCTATGGCTAACTGTTTCTCGAACTCGCACCGATTTTGAGTCATTTTTGATACCCTTGAGAAATGACCAGAGATTAGCGAATTAGCGAAATTTTTAGGAGTATATCCATTAAGATACTTAATAATGTTGCTGAAGGACTCAAAAAGGGAGGAGTAGTTGGATGTTTAGTGTTTAGTTGAGTTTTAGTAGTTTGTAGTCGAATTGTCGCCGTTTTAAACATTTTTATGAATTATTTTTGTTTGAATGATTTATTTAATTATTTTTATGAATTACTTCTATAGCAAATTTACAAAGTATTAAGCCACTATTTTATTCTAAGCTTTACTTACATTAGAATGATAGATATGTAATTCGAAAAGATACCAATTGATCTTTGAACAATATCAAAAATCAGTCAGTCAGCTCTACATTAAGAAATTTTCTATAGGTAATTAAATTTGCATATACTATAACTGTGGTTCCATTTGATTTTGACAAGTTTATACTACTTCAGAATTTTAGTTTTTGATTAAATAATTTTTTTTGAGACCCCCTATATGAACTAGACAATTTATCACTTTTAGATCATAAAACTTAATCTGTTATCATCGCCCAAACCAATTTTGGTCAATTAATCTCAAAGGAAGGTTGAATGTTTAAATGTTAATATTTGTTCTACATTTTTACATATTAAGGAATATCTGAGAAACTGTAAAGTTTAGACCTATCAAACATCAATGAAATTAATTTTTATTTTCAACGTAGATTCTGAAAATAAAGTAATATTCCAGGTGTTACATTTGAAAAAACATGACTTTGATAATTTTTCGGCATTTGGGACAACCGGTACATCTTGAAAATATTTTTAAAAGATACCTTCAATAGGTCTATAACTTTTTTGAAAGTGAATAGTTTAGTCACAATCTTCCGTGTCAAATAACGTGAATAACCCTGTATAGGGTGGACCATAAGTAATAGGACATAGAGCTACAGCATTACTACTACTATTTTGCAGTAGCTGATAGGAGGCGCTATCTGCAACTATTTCAGCTGCTTCAAAGTACTTAAACTTTTTTTTACGCAGCTGAAACGGACATACGACTTCAAAATATTATTCTAATATGTTTTCTATTTAAAAAAAATATACTAGTTTTAGATCTTAAATGTTGACCGTTTTCGAGATATTTAATGTTTTAATATTGCATCGCTAATACGGTTAAATGGTTAAAGGGTAAAGTACATTTACGTAATTTATACACACCTTAAAAAAACTAATTGGAATATCTTTCAGCTAAATCACACAACAAAAAGACTGATAAAAATAAATGAAAAATCCTTACGTATTTTCAGTGAATTTGGTGAAAACAACTTACACCACAAACCACTGGAAATTAAAGTATTAACATTAAAAAAAGGTTTCTTTTGGACAACAAGTATTCTACAAAGGCAAAATAAAAACTTACTTTCATAAAATAAATATTTACTAATTTGAAAGTTGCTACATGCAATATCAAAATAGTGGATATCTCAAAAACGGTCAACTTTTAAGCCTTAAAGCAAGTATACCTTTTTCACGTAGAAAACATATTAGAATCATATTTTGAAGTCGTGTGTCTGTTTTAGTGGCGTAGAAAAAAGTATTAGTCCTTTTAAGCAGATGAAAAAGCTGCAGGTAGCGCCCCTATCAGCTACTGCAAATAGATGAAACCATCATATTTACGGCTGTCAAAACCCTCTTATACACATTTTCAGTAATTTATATCAAAATACCTAGATAATATGATAAAAAAACAAGAACAAAATTTCAACTTTCACACCCTGTATCGTTCGTAATATGAACTTTCGGTATAGGACAATTTAGCTAAATCGTATTATTTTGATGTCTGGAATATGCTGTAACTCTACCAACGGTTGACAACATCTGCATTTTTAGTTTGTCGTAAGCTAGTTATAAACTTAAATTAAACTAAACTTAACCCATTAAAGCCCGAATAAATTTTTTGTGATTTTTGTTGTAATTTTTGACTTATTTGAAGCTAGATTCCAAAATGATGATAAAAGAACATTTTTTGAAAAATGTATATCTATTTTTTGTTTTACATGCCGTTACCATATGGTGGCTAGGCTATTAAGGTATTGTAAAAAATGAAATTCGGTTTTTGGCAAAATGTTATTGTATTGAAAGTTTTTACATAGAAATGGCTCTGTATTTTATTTATTATGGAAAATTGTATTGCATTCAATGCACAGTCCCACTTTGCATCTCTGGCACATGGTCCTAACGCTGGAAGAACAGCCTTCTCCTGCACACCGTCTTCTCTTTTTACCTTCAGTAAAGGTTAGCAAATGATTTTTTTCGTCGTAGCGCAAATCATCGCTTATCCGATTTCCTGCCATACTGCTTATTGCCGCTGCTGGTCTTCCAGGTCCCTTACTGGGAGTTCCATATTTTGCCAAATACACCTGTACAATATCTCGACGGAACTGAAGCTGACGGAACACAATTTACACTTGTAAACAAATTATCAAAATAAAACTTATAGTGTAAGAGTTTTTTTCCATCAGGTATCTCATGCAGCATTCTGATAAATGGTTCAGTTGGCTTACCGAAAATTTTCTCCATTTCTTTGTTCTCATTAACGCACTTTCCTTGGTACAAATCAAAGTTAGAAGATAACCAGAAGAAGTATTTAGTGACCACATTTTAAAGCCAAATCTAATGGGTTTTCCCCGAATAAACTGCTTGCATCCATGTTGGCCATAATATTTTACCATTGTTTCGTCGTAGCTTATGTGTTGTTCTGGTACAAAATGAGCAAGAAATCTTTCTTTCAGTTTGTCCATAAGAGGCCTAATTTTCCAAGCTTTATCTTTTAAATTGGGATTATTATTGTCAGCACAATGTAAGAATTGCAATATTTTAAAAAATCTGTTTCTTCTCATCGACTCTGTGACGGAATTGTTTTTCATGTCATTTTCGGTATCCCAATAAAAACGCTTTCCGGGCAGTTTATTATATCCAGAAAGAATTAGAATTGCAATAGTACACCTCATTTCACCAACTGATATATTTGGGTCGGGATTAGTTTTGAATTGGGCATAAAGCTTCGACTGTTCAATCAAGTACTCTATAATTTCGTCATCAAAAAACAGTTCAAATATTTCTATTATTGATTTATCATAAGTGGGAGAAGGAAAGTCGTATTCTTGGTTTACCAAATCTCCATCAATCCAAGAAAATTCCGTACAGTTGCGGACGGAAGTAGAAGCCGAACTTATATTTTGAGGAAGGTTATTAGTTTCTTCAAAAGAACCAATCCTTTCATTGTTAGTCAAAACAACTTCTGCTTTAGCAGCTAACTGTCCTCCGGAAAGATGGTTTACGTCACAATCTTCCTCGTCTCCCGATTCCTCGTCGGTTAATGCGGTAGCTTCTGGAGGTTCAATATACCAGGTGTCCAAGAGCACCCTGGACATAGGAGATTAACATGGGAAAACGGTTTTGATTTTTTTGCGCCTGTATGGCTGATTTGATTGAAAAATCGTATTAATGAAAGTTGTAGTACCTATCACGGACTAGTTTTCTGTATTTTTTTCGGATCTCTAACTTGAGCCCTTTTGCCGTAAAACACGAACAAAAATGAGAAAATTTAAACTTTTGGCCTGCACTGTATAGGCGGTTGTCGGGCAACGGGTAAACAGGTCATTGTTGCGGGTACGGTTGCTCGGCAACCGCTTATACAGTGCAGGTAAAAAGTTTAAATTTTCGCATTTTTGTTCGTGTTTTACGGCAAAAGGGCTCAAGTTAGAGATCCGAAAAAAATACAGAAAACTAGTCCGTGATAGGTACTACAACTTTCATTAATACGATTTTTCAATCAAATCAACCGTACAGGCGCAAAAAAATCAAAACCGTTTTCCCATGTTAATCTCCTATGTCCAGGGTGCTCTTGGACACCTGGTATATTGAATCGATATCTACGTTACTAGAATATGCTATATTTAGAGCCTCTTCTAAAGTCAAACCATCACTGAAAGTAAATATTTTAGTTGTAAAAAGTCTTGTATCCTAAAGTCCTAGTGTTACCATATGGTAACATTTAACTTTGGACCGTTTTGCAAAAAAATACACTAGTATCAAGTGATGTTTGTGCATGAAAGTCTAATCTGTAGTGCTTTGACAATACTAATTTGCATGCAACAATTTATTTCACATAATATTAGATAATATTTTTAACTTACACAAACTTGACGTCCATACTTTGTTATAAAAATCCAAATCCTTTTTATAAACACTGCTATAGAATCTCAACAAACACGCTTATAATAAGTAAACAACCGCCATAGTCAAAAATGATGTCATCTAATATCAATTACGTCGCCATCTACCGAAGGTAGTTAGAACTTTTCGTCACTACCAAATAAATAGGGATCTGTAATTTCGTTACAATGCTTTAATGGGTTAAACTTAAATCGAAGGTAAAAATTAAAAACCATAAATAAATTGCAATCTACTCAAATTAGGTACATGACATACGTAAAACCTATCAGACAAAATAAATAATGTACACGGTGTTCCATTTATAAAAGTCGAAATTTCTTAAACTGAATTAATCAAAATATATTTTAAAAAATTGAACGTCCTGTAGCATCTAATTCAATTATTATACGATTTATTCTCATAAATCATTTTTGTCGTTCCTGTAGAAGGTTCGTACCAAATATGAGTATTCTACTTTTAGAAACAATGGCAATACCGTCAATTTTACATCATAGTAAAAAGTAATATTTGTATAGAAAAATTAAAATTTAAATAATCTGACATTATTAACAAAAAAGTTTTAAATTGTTATGAAGAGATTAATAGTTATTTAACGAACGAGAGTATTAATGAAAGCGATTAATAATCGAAATGGTTTAACGCAGTGAACGCGTTACTAAAATTGAGATTATTAATCGCTTATTAATATAAAAGTTGGTTACAACACTTTTCCGTCAACTGTTGTTTATAATAAAGGTTTATAATCCTACAAAGTTTTGAAAAAACTGTTCTGTCAGTAATGGTGGATGTCAACTAAAGAATGTGTGTTTATTTCTCTTTGTTTCATACAAATAAAAAAGGATAGAACTATACTATGAGCGTATTTGATTGCCTGATAAGATCATGCATTAAAGTAAAACAATTGAAAAATCATGCATTAATGGAACTCAATATTGAACGATTTTGCATTCGTTATCGTCCATCAAAAAAGGCTGTCAATACATGGTCGACGGAAAAAATGTAAAAAAAGTATATTTAAAAAAACTAATGTTTTCTGTCATGTCTTTAAGAACCTGTATATCCAAAAGTAATTTTAAACTATAAATATCAAAATTCTCTAAAACTTTTGTATTTAACATTATTTTTCTATTTCTCAAATCAAACGAGATAATGAACTTTATCATTGAATCACCTGTACAGGGTGTCAGGATTTAGAGTGTTTTGACAGGAAAACCCCATTTTCCAGTTAGATACGGTGTTATGGCAAAAACCGTATTTCGATATCTTGTCAGATTGCGGCGCTAGAGGCCGTGTTTCGAATTTCGCCCATTTTAAAAACTTTACCCAACTTTTTTCTTTATTAAAATATGGGAGTCAAACACAAACATTCTTAAGGCACTTTTTCGATGTGATTTCAGTTTCGTGTTTAGTTTTTAGCTACTGCGTTCAGTTTTCTCAAGAATTGACATAACTTTCTTCTTTTAAATAGAATTTATAATCAAATATAATTTTAAAAAATGTCTATTTTTAATATAATATGTAAGATTCAGGGTGATTCACGCTGATGGTATATTAGAAGTATCTAGAGAACGACTTAATATTTTTCGTTTAAATTTGGAGTGTAGCCTATCCAAACTCAATGTAAAATATTTTGGACTTTGCAGTGTTGCCATATCAGTCGGAAAGAACACCAACTTTTGATTTTCAAATGGAATACACTGTTTCTAATCTAATTTTTGAATTCTTCGCAAGAAGCCTAGTAATTAATGTTAATACTTCGCTATCCTATTCTATTCCCTATCTTGCACCGTTTCTTAGATATTTCATAAAAGTGGTGGATTTGTCAGCAAAATGGTAGTCTAAACATTTATTAAATTTTAAAGTCCTGAAAGGTTTGCTGCTCTTTTGTCCTCAGTTAGACAATACCACATGGTTGAAAAGCCCAGTAATATTTAACTGCTGCTTTTAACTATGCGCAAATAGCTATTTTCTACGACCTCTATAGAAAATAAAAGTTTTCTCCCTCATTTGAGAGATGAAAATATCACTTTCACTACCTAGGGAGTAATTAGAGAATTTTAAACTAAAGCCTGTCTGAGTATTGTGGACTTCCTTTCGTTTGTTATCTGTTTAATGACTTTTTCAATTTTTTAATTTGCTTGAGCATCTCATAAAATGGTTGGTGCACGTGGGTATTCTCGCTTTACACATATTACCTTTAAAATTTTACATTTATTGTAAATTAATAAACGTTAATTATTACTTTAATAAACGCCTTTACCGAGATCTTGTTTCAGAGGTAGAATCAAACCACTTGGTAGAAAAATATAATTTAATAACTAAATAACAGTTAAAACTAATTGACAAAATGGTTGGTTTATCAACTTCGTGAATCGGAATAAAACCTTCAACATAATTCCCAAAAGTAGCATTTTAAACAATACCATTTACATGCACAAAATATTACAATAATAAATCTATACTTACATTTGTTAAACAATTATGAGGGCAGCTTTCTGGAGGGTTTGGCACTCGCGATTTATTACAGTTTAAGATATGGTTTACTATTTAATTAATTTGTAAACCCGGTGCGGGTTGCACAATTCAGGACGACTACATTCTGTGGCGTGAGCGGAGTCTTCTGGCTAGGTACTGTCTTCTCCGACGTGGTGCACAGCAAAACTGGACTGACTGGAATGAACCCCTCTCTAGGGTACAACTTCCTTCTTATAGCATTCCAAACACTGGTTCCACCAATCAAAAACTCCCAGACCAGGTCTCCTCTAGCCGACAACTCGTGACGACCTTTCGACCCTCGGTACCTGGAAATATTTCGCATATTTCGCAACTCTCTTCCGCTCAAGTAATATAAATTCCACATTTTTTAATGTTTCCGATTAAGTGAAATAAATTTGATTTATTTCCTTCGTGACAGTATAATGAATTTTTATACTGATTTTATGCTACAATATAAAATCAAGCTTCAGCTAACATTGGTTAAAACCGAGTTCAAACTTAAAACACATTGACTTTTCTTATATTTTTGTGGTAATATTATTTTTTTTGTTTCAGATATTCTCCCGGTGAAGCGAGAAGCAAAAAAAAGTCATCCAGGTCAATCTTGGATTTTTTTTTTAAATTTAATAATAAACAACGAATTCGGGCGCGGGTGGTGTGTAGTTTTATTTGCGATTTCGATTTGCTGTTATGCCATATGCAGCATTGTTTGTTCTATCCACAATATCTGGCCGAATAATTTTCCTTTAATTTCCAACTAAATGCTGATGTATTAGAAATATTGTCATTCCTTTAAATGTCAATCTATGCATGGCGAACTGAGTAACTGTGCAGAAGTTGACATTGGGAGTGAACAAGGACCAGCAATCAGTCATTCATATCTATCTAACGTACAATTTATTTTCCAACTGATTAACATCCTACAGCAAATTTAACTTTTTGTGTCTGCTCAGCTCCTATTTATATCGACGAATTAATGCTAATCACGTGTGTTTTCTAAGAACTATCCATAATGCCCAAACGGCATTTGGACGTCGAGCCAACGTTCGATTACCCGACGCAACGTCAGGTACCGACGTTGGGGCGACGGCATTTCTACTCGTATTTGCACTATTTTGGGAAATACAAATTTGAGTCGATTGCACGTCGGGTCACCACTAATACGGTATATTAACCCTTTCAGTAATGACCCTTCTGAAAACATTTTGAAAAAATTTGTCGTTTTGAGGTAAAAATATTATTTTTTTTATAATTCTTCGTAAAGTCTAATTAGTTTCCTACGGCCGTGACGTCATGTCTAGAGTTGCAAAACTATCGATAGTGCAAAAATTCGATGTATCGATAGCACAAAATAAAACTATCGATTTTATCGATAGTGACAGTGACAAAGACAAGAGAAAATCACATAAAAAATGAAACATTTTATTCTAAAATCATCAGCAAAATAATAAATAAAAATGTCAAAATAAAACAAATTGTTTAAAAATTAAATGTAAACTAAAAATCAAAAACTTTATCACAAATAAAAACCAAATCAGTCGTTAAAAATCACAAAAATTCAACAAAATAATAAATAAAAATGTCAAAATATAAGAAATTGTTTAAAAATTAAAAAATTAAATGTAAAGTCGTCAAAAAATCACAAAAATTCAACAGGATAAACCAATAAAATCATTCCAATGACTCATTTTGCATCCATTTATTTTGGCCCACAAAAATTAGTATATTGACATTTTTTGGTTTTAAATTTGACCGTCGCTCGCTAATGACTTGGCCTGTTTTGGAAAAAATTCTTTCCGAAGGCACACTTGTTCCTGGAATGCAAAGAATTTTTTTTGGAAAATCAGCAAAAGCTGAGGGAAATTGCGATTGTGATGACCAATATTCAATGGGGGTGTATCCATTGGCAAGACTTTTGACTCGATATATTGACGCATCAAAATTATTGAATCACTTGAAGCAGTACTAATTTGATCAGCCTGTGTAATACGTTGAGCCAAAAAACCAAACAGGTCCACGTCCACACAGGTGCTGGAATTGGTTGCTTTTGATGTAGAGGGAGTAGAATCTGGCTCATTTTCCACACCTTTATCATCGAGGCCTGCATTCTCATAAGAAAACAAACGTTTTATTACTGACGCAATTAATTTTGAATGAAGATATTTTGCAATATTACAGGTTAAACCTGTACCCACATTCTGCTCGTTTGGATACCTGCTACAATCAATTGGGATAATTATTGACACTGTAACATATTTGTCCCCGGAGACCTGCTTTGTGGCTTCTTCAAATGGCTTTAAAACTGCAACTATTTCCTTTATTGTTGATATGTCACTAAAGTTAAGAATTTCAGGTGCATTGGCTGAATTGGACAATGCAATTGTCAGGCAGTTGTCATTATGAAGGTGAAGTAGCCTCTCTAGCATGTATAAAGTACTATTCTATCTAGTACAAACATCTTGAATTGGCTTTAATGGGGTCTTATTTTTTTTTTCTTGTTCCTTCATCAAGTGGTCCATTGCTAATGTGCTTTTTTTAAAAAATCTTACTATATTCCTGCATTTCTGCAACAAGTTTCTTAGGTTGTCCTCTTCAGAGCTTATTTCTTCATTGTGACTGTGACCTAACTTTTCTTCTCCAGATCCTTTCCGAGGCTCCAGGCCATCTGTTACTGTGAGATTCAGGGTATGGGCGAAGCAAGGGAGATGAGTCACACGTAACAGTTCACTTGCTTTTAACATTGTCGGATACTAAGCAAGATATTTTATTTGTCAAACTCCATTGCACATCAATGACATTCTTGTTAGACTGGATTTTTTCCCAAAACCTTTACACAAGGAGTCATTTGAGTAAAAATAAGCATTTGTTTACATGTACTTGCAACATTTAAAGTAAATGCTTTAAATCTACTGTGAGTACCTATATTTCTGGAAGCATTTACTTCAAGTTTTGCAAGTCTGTATCAGGAAATGTTTGTTTTTCTTCTACATGGTCTAAGCGATTTTTTGAAATTTTGCAAAGAAGGATATCTCAAACTTGACTCTTAATATTAATAATTATGTTGCCTTCGTCATTGTGTATCAGGTTGGATTCACAAATTTATGAAATGAGCACTGTAAAATGTTTCAAAAACAATAAAAAATGTTTTTCTTAAAGAGATATAAATATATTATTATGGCATTGTTTTGCTAATAGCTTGGCCTTTCTAACTTGCACATTATTCAGGTACATATAACATATTAAAACTAAGTTTCTAACTTTTTAGTCTAGTTCAGTATCATAACAGTAAAGGATGATTATAGTATAGTTCAACTCTTATAACATAAATAATAACACGCAAGACAGCACATAAGTCTTACCAATTAAAATGGGTTATTTTCCTGAGATGACACTTAGGTATTATTTATGTTACAAATGTCACTCTAGAAAAATAAACTATTTTTATTGGTTTTTACAGAACAATAGCCTGCTTTGTGAGGCCAATAACGAAAAAATTCGGAAGTTTTATCGGTCAGCAAACGAATGGAGTTTACCCCCACTTGGTTATCCCTACTTGGTCCATAACGTTATTCAACTTGATATTGATAGTCACAAGTTCATCTAAAACTTAAAAACCTTAAAACCACAAGTTTTTCATGCTATTAACTATTTATGGGAAAAAATAGCTTTTCTTGTTTGTTTAAAAATGAAGTAGCTTTTAAGCATAAAGTAGCTAGCACCAGCATACACATGTACCTACCATAAAGCATCTTTATTGTACACAAATATACATACCTGTTAAGTTAGTAGAAGTATCAGTCTCATTATTACTTTTCTCTTTCTCTCTCTTTTCCCTTACACTACTTTCTATTAAAAAAAAAAACAATGATAATTGCAAAAGGAAATTAAAATGCTTTGACTAGGGGAGAGCGGGTCACAGTGGTCTCTTTTTTCTTTCAGTTTGGTTTTCTGACCAGGGAATGTTTTTTCCGACATGTTTTTTGCAGGGTTACATATAAAAAAGTAACTACTACCAAAGTTTACAGAATACAATATAAGTTCCGTCACTCTCGCCAAAGCGCCGGTTTACCTTTTCCGCGCTCCTCGTCCCTCTCAGATCCCACAGACCCCCGGTCCCGGCGCCCGAGCATACACAGTGGATTTTCGGCACGCGCAGTGTTAATATCGGCGTAATTAACTAGGTGGACCAAATATTTTGCGCAAAATGCCTGTAGAATTTTGTTCGGTTGAAAGTTGTGTTACAAAACGCGGTACTGGGTTATCATTTTTTAGATGTCCCGTAGATGAAGTAAGGTATGTATTCAACCATATCTATCCATTTTTTTCTCCGGAATAAGTGTTTTAATTCTTTAATTGCGCATGTTAGCAATCATAACATGACCTAAATAATCATTAACCACATTCAGTTAATAAGAATTATTAAATTCGTTTAATGCTATACGAAAACATTCATTTTTTTTTGCTACTACCAAAGTTTACAGAATAAAATATAAGTTCCGTCACTCCTTGTCGGCACTTTGAAGTTCGGCGATCTTAAGCGTGCCGACTGCCGGCAAACGCGTCAAAAGAACGTGCTTACTGCCTGGAAAACCGCAGGGGAAGACGGAGTAATAATGCGCACCAAAATTTTATTGGGGAAGGTGGAGTTAATTTTGGAATATCTGGGGTAAAAATTATTGGAAGAAAAAAATGAATGTTTTCGTATAGCATTAAAAAATTCTTATTAACTGAATGTGGTTAATGATTATTTAGGTTTTGTTATGATTGCTAACATGCGCAATTAAAGAATTAAAACACTTATTCCGGAGAAAAAAATGGATAGATATGGTTGAATACATACCTTACTTCATCTACGGGACATCTAAAAAATGATAACCCAGTACCGCGTTTTGTAACACAACTTTCAACCGAACAAAATTCTACAGGCATTTTGCGGAAAATATTTGGTCCACCTAGTTAGAGACGCCGATATTAACACTGCGCGTGCCGAAAATCCACTGTGTATGCTCGGGCGCCGGGACCGGGGGTCTGTGGGATCTGAGAGGGACGAGGAGCGCGGAAAAGGTAAACCGGCGCTTTGGCGAGAGTGACGGAACTTATATTGTATTCTGTAAACTTTGCTACTACTTAGAAAAAAAATTATTTCAAAAATGGTAAAGCTCATACAACTTTAACTATTAATAAAACAAAAATTGCAAAAGTGGCCGGTGTACCCCTTCAGCAGGGTACAGTGGCCATATAGTTGGGGCAGACTGGTCACTCGACAGTCGCTGGATAAAAAGTTCAAAAACAACACACTTTCAGTACAAAACAACACACTCCACATTTTATTACAAACTTATTAACGCTTATTATTAGTAGGCAGGTACTTAAATATAACATAGGTGTATCACTTTACAGATATCATTATTGTCATGTTTATGATTACATCACATTGTAGCTAGTAAGGTCCATTGCAAATCGGTAAGCTGTTTGCAGTCTGGAGGATTTTCCTGTGTTTTCCAATGGTGGTGGAAGAATAATAGTAATATCTTCCGCTGAAACTATGGCTTCGTCCCTAACAGTCGGAAATACAAACTTAGTGCCAACTTTTCTTAAAAAGTTAATGCTATATTCTTTATATGTCATATCAATTTTTTCGACTTGACCAACAAAGTATTTAACGCATTTTTTTGTAGGAAATTTAACTAATACAAAGGATTTTATTAAAATGTTAGTACAGTCAAAATGATCTTCAATGTTAGAACAAAAATCATCATCAGATGAACTTCGTATATCCGACATTTTAATTTCACTCTCGCTACTGGATTCCAGTAGTTCCATAATGGGCTTTCTTTTTTTATTTCCTTTGTTCTGGACTTTCTTTAATTTTAAATTTTCTTTTCTTTTTTTTTCCATAAACTCTTCTTCTAGCTTATTCATTACGGGTGTGCTCGTTAATTCTTCTGCTCGCTTTTTCTTTCTTCCACCTCTTTTTGTAACCGTCTGTTCTATTTTCGGATATGGCTTCACCACTTCAGGGGATACGAAAGTAGTAAAGGAAGTGGACGTTTTATTTACTGGTTCAGAAATGTCCTTACTACCAGATGGCATGATTTGGCTGGGTGGTGTCGCTGATCGTTGATTTTCAGAATTTTTGTTAGGTGTAAGTTGCTGATCATTTTCCGATATATTTGTAACTTCTGCTGCTAAATACTGATCGTCATCGTAAATATATTTATTTAGAGGAAAAATACCCGTGCTTTTAAAAGCCGCTATGCAATTTTTTTGTGTAAATGCTAAGGGATATGCAAAGCTTAATAATTCAGCAATTTCATAAATTGTTATCCTTTTTCCAGGATTTGTGGCAAGCCAAGATCTGCATGCTTCATTGTAGTAATGCTTTAAAGGGCCATACACGCACTTATCAAGAGGCTGTAATTTATGGCTTGTATGCGGTGGGTGTGAAAAGAATGATTCCTGAATTCTTTGCAAGCCGGATAACTTCATAAGATAGGTGTGCTTCATGATTATCCATTATTAGTAAAACAGGGTCTTCTAATGATGGTTTGGCAAATTTAATAAAATGGTGCATCCAGTTTTCAAATAATTTAGAAGTTATCCAACCATTAGACGAAGCGCCGCCCATTGCACCTATTGGACCATTTTTTATCATGTTTTCCTTGAAGTGAACTCTTGGAAAAATTAAATAAGGCGGAATACAGTTTCCCATCGCGTTTATTGTTCCGCACATGGTAACCAGGGTGCCCCTTTCAGCAGAAGTATTCTGTCCAACTTGTTTTTGCCCCCTTTGTGCTATTATTTTGTTTGATCCCTGCACAGTCGTTAAAGCTGTTTCATCTGTGTTATATATTCTTCCTGCGTTTAAGGTTGGATATTTTTCATATAATGCTCTGAGATCATCATAAAACTTGTAGACAACCGGTTTGTTAAACGCCACTGCCTTTGCTATGGAAGTTGCTTCTGCTTCTCGTAGAGAAATATTTGGACTTCTCTTCATAAATGATGTAAACCATTCTTTTCCAGCAGAATGGTCTCGATGCCAATTTTCTGGTACAGTTTTGTTGTTAGCGATTGCAAGATCGTATGCCAGTTTTCTAGCAGCCTTCGGAGGTAGACCGTGATGTAAATTTCCACATTTTATTAGATATTTAGATAATTCCTCCTCCTCTTTGAGAGTAAAAATTTTCCGGCACTCGTAATTAGGTCGCATTCTTGGGAATGCTGGATCGTTCCAATTAATGTTTGCATCGCGGCATTTTTGTAAATATCTACGTAATGTGGTGCGCGGTATATTGTAACGTGCTGCTGCAGCTTTAGCAGCTAAACCTCCATTTAGTACAGATGCAACTGCAGTTTTCATAACATTCTCATCGGTTAAACCAATGTCACTTTTGCGTTTTCTGTTTCGTGGCATCTTGTCATTCTGAAATTAACACCATAGCTAATTGTCTAAAATTGTGTTTCAAGTCACCGAAAAAAAATTAACTAAAAAAGGGTCACAATGGCCACCCAAAAGTAAATCCACATAGTAGTGGCCAGTGTGTCCCAAATAACCGTGGCCACTGTGGACAAATGGCACCATTACAAAAATATTATTTTTTAAAAATAATTTGTTACGTTACGAATCCAAGCTTGCGCCATTTATTAGCATAGTAATACACCAATCATTCAGAGAAAAAAAGGTGGTGGAATACGATTTTAAAGTGAAGTAGTACAAAAAGTAAAACTTACCGAACTTTTACACGTGAGGCTTTATAATCACGAAGCAGCAACTATCTTCTCCAAAGCAAAATTACCAACTAAACTCAAACATCCCATTGTTCCGTACTTAGTAATGTTTCTATATACGAGAGGGCAGCACAACTAAGGAGTGCGTTCAGTATTTATTTGAAAATGACCACTGTGCCCCAATGGCCACTGTGACCCGCTCTCCCCTATATCCTTACCTAAATCTGAAGATGGTTTACTTAATCCAGTAGTGTTGGTTACCTCCTTTTCAGTATTTAAAATCTTTAAAATTTGAAATCAATTTTCAAAACTCTATAATTTTTAAAAGTGTAAAATGCCAATAAAAGTCACTACCCAAAATTAATGTAATCTAAATACCTGATGATGACTCTTTCATACAAAAGGGTGGCACTGGATAAGAGTTCTCATCTAATTCATTTTCTGATTCATTTAGAGAGCTTTATGAAGAAGAATTTCTCACTCTTGAAATCTTTCGGAAACTTCTTCCTTTCGGGGTTTCTTGTGCGGAAGATAAGTCAGATGTTCCTTGAGCCTTTCTTCATTTTCTCTGTGCTACTGAAAAATCTTCTGCAAATTTTTTTTTATATTTATGAAAAAAATATTGTTGGTGACTTTCCATATTCTCCTAATATTTTTACCCTGTACTTTTTCCAGTTGTCTTTTGGGTAGACTTTGCTTTTAATCATAAAAGCTATGGTTCCGCGTTTTTCATTAGTAGGCCATGCACATGTTTTATGTTCTTTGCTGCACCAAAAAGTAGGAACTATCTCTACATAATCTTCTTCTACAAACTTAACTACTAGCCACATACTAAAAAATTTATTAAAATTAAATGTTTCAACAAAATATAAGTATACTTTTTACAATAACTACATAATATTTTATGGCCAATTTAATTTATAAATACCTACAAAGTTTGTGAAACAACATCACAACAAAAGTAAATGAAGGAAATAAAAGCAAAAGGGTTAAACTGCTCAATTGAAAAAGTGAGAAACGTATGCAAAATTAAATTAGCATGAGATACCTATAAGCCAGTAAACTATAAAATCGATGGACCAAAATGTCTACTAAATATTAGTTTTAAATAGGCAAAAATTTTATTTAAACTCTTTTCTAACTTTGCTATTTTGTTTCTAACTTTTTCTTTGTATTTATTTAAAAGAAAATTTCAACTTAACTAAGAAAACTATCTTGATAGATCGTCATCTTACTATCAAGAGCTCCTAGATCTGATTTTATGGAATTTGGAAGTTTTGACATTTTTATAACTCTTAAATCTTCTGCATCAAAATTATTTTCAAAATTAGAGAAAATAAATTGAGAACCCATGCATACTAAAATAGATATTTATGTATTAAGAGTCAAAAGTACATTTGCTGAGAACAAAGGTGTAAAAAGGTGTCAATTTGTTCCTAATGCATATTTGCATCATGTTTTCTACAAACATTGTCAAAATTAGCATTCATTTATACTCCTCTTGAAAGGGTAACTTTTTGTTAAGATTTGGAAACACAAAATGTCGCAATTCAATCATGATTTGATGTTTGTAGAAAAATGACATCTTTTTTTCACACCTTTCTATAGATCACACACTTCACACACAAGTGGAAACACAATAATCTGCATATGTAACTGCATCATAAGTTAAACTACAAGTGCAAAATTGGAAAAAACACAAGTTTATTTTGATAGGGTAAAATAAATAATTTTCTAGATATATTTTCAATTTCAATTAACCTAAGAGTTGAGTCATCTAGTTCAATATAACCAATTTGAAACATAGTTGACAAACAAGGTTTTTTAAAAAAATCTTTAATTATTTTATATTTTAACCCTACTCAATCACATGTGCATTCCAAGTTGCAAAATTGACTATTTCTATAATTGATGAATCTTTAAGTTCCACAAAACGGTCTGCGGTTTTTGAAACATTCATTGTAAATAATGAACAACTATACACTTTGAACTGAGGACTATTACAATTGTTTATCAGTGGGCCTGAGAAATGCTCAAAAGAAAATTTTTTTTCTGTCTTGTGTCTGTTTATTATAAGCTTACATTGATTTCTTTCTTCAATAGTACGTCTAACGACTTGTTGTATTGTCAATGAAGATTTTTCTTACCTTCCTTGTCAAACATGGCATTGAATTTTCAAACTTAAAACTACTAAAGTGGTCAAGCTTTCCAAAACGTCTGACACAGTCTGTCAAATGAATAAGACTATGAACATTTAAAGTAACAAAGCCTGACCCATAAATATTGATGCAATTTTTTATAAAATGTCTTAGTAAATTATCCGCATAAATAATCAATTCATTAGAAGAATATCTTTCACTAATTTTATTCACTGGTATACTTCAAACCGATTGCAATAACTTCTGCATATGTTTAACTAATGCCCCAATTTCCATATCAACTAAGTTGCTCTAAAAACTGGAACATATTGAACGCTCTAACTTCATTTCAAATCCGTGCGGAGAAATATTTTATTTATCCAAAAAAAACTAAATTGACGATAACGTTTGATTGCTTCTCCCCTAGATTATCTGTAAACAAAAATAAGAAAGTAAGTTATCAAAATGTAAACACAAAACCAAATTTACGGTTGTCTAAAGACCATATGGTTTGCACTCTACTTTGTTAAGTAGTGTAAACAAACTATACTCGGTTTATTTTGTCTTGGTACCGGTTTTAAGGTAGGTCAGGGTAACGCTTGTGTCGTCATACCCATCCTACCTTTAATTAAACAAGAAAAATGGTCAAATATCATTTTTTTTCTTTGTGCCACAATAGTCATTATTATATAGATAGATCTAAATATATATAATATAGATATAATACATTGAACAGTAACTGTTTCACTTGTCTTGTTCGGTTTGGGTCCCTCCGGGTTTCTCCTGATCAGTGTTCAACTGGTTTTCATTTCTTTCTTCACGTATAGGCACTTGATATGGTGCCGTACCACGTACACGTGTATGATTAACTCGTCTTCGAAGAGGCGTGACAGTCACCTGCCGAATCCAATTTGGCATGTTTGCTGTATTTGGTGGCGGCACAACGGGGTTCCAATTCGATCGCAAAGTCACCCTCGGCACTTCAACTAACGTCGGTTCCCGTCTTGATGGCACCCTAAATGAATGTCCTATCATTCTAGGTGGCAAATGGGGTTGGGGAGGTTGATATGGTTCACTCCGCCTGAACCTTGAAATTCGACCAGTCACTGTGGAATTCCTTCTACGCACAAACATTGCATGCGCAACCATCTACAAACAGATTTCCCCAAATTTCCCAAAATTGTCTTGGTTGATAGAATGGCACCCTCGGAGGTGCGCAAATTGCACAACCACATCTTTCCATAGGGTTTCTTCCTTGTCTCATCATTGCATCAATAAGAATCGTCTGGTATTCCATGTGAATTATTTGGGTCCAAAGTCCTAGTAACGCCTTTGTGACTCCCAAATACACTATTCCTGGTTCCTGGTGGTAAGCTAAGGACTTAGTATTTTCTGGCGGCTGGCTTAGTCACTTTCGTGTTGGAACAGTTCTGGAGAATGGACTACTTAACTTGATCTTCTTTTCCCGAAGAGAGTCGACATCTCGACTTCTTGGTTCAGCTGGTCGCACTACTGTCGATTGGTTCACACTTATCCTATACTGCTGAAATCGGCGTGTTTTATACCCGATTGATACTATTTTCATATTCCTGCAAAACAGGTGGTGGTGACTCATCACCGGTGCATCATGGTGCGACCTTGCCTCGTGCGCTTAATATTTTGCAATCCTCGAATATTCTTATGTTTTTAAGTCAATAAGTCCATCTTTTGAATTAATGGATTTTCCATTCGTGACATATGCCTCCGCCCCAGAAAAACTGGTCCCCAGTTTTATATGAACAATAATTAAAAAAATTTAACACGTAATTTAACAAGTAAAAATATATCGTTTAGCCTAACACAAATTTAAAAGTTACATGTGTACATACGAAGACATTATAATAAATGGTTAGTAGGTTTACATATGTGAGTATTCCATAGTACTCAGTTAAGTTTGTCCAAAGACACTGTTTACCATAATTTCTTAATAATAAGTTAGTACTTATTCTAACAATATTATAGAATAAAGTTATGCTTCTGTAATAAACATACATAGTTCAAATTATGAACTTTACCGTAATCGCTTTGCTTCCAGCAGAACAAAATAACGCAACACTGGGAAAAGTTTGACAAGACTTACTCTTATGAGCAAAACTTCGCACCTCACATCACTTAACACCATCATCTTCTATGTCCTATTAATGTTTGTGATGTGGATTGTCCAATCGATAAACTCTTTACGTGTAGTTTATCAGTATACGGTCCAATGTCCAAGCCCTCCGTGAGTTCCAATAACAATAATGGCTCATCATAGTCTGCTTTGGCTTCCTTCTCATATAGTCCTCAGTGTTACATGAAATATAAGAACAAAGGTTAATATGTGCTACTTAAGGCTTAATATACAATATCATGTCTTATAACAAAATTATTTTTAGCATCATTTTTAACTCTTATTTATGTCTTAGTATGTACGATCCATTTTCCATTCTCAAAATTAAAAATGGAACGTATGAATTGATCTCCTTAACGCTGTAAAGCAAGGATTGGGATGTAATTTCCCGTGTATACACCGCGCGAACAAAATTAGTCATGCAAACAACTCGAATTTTTATGTTAGTAGTTTAGCATCAACCAGCGAAGTTGCCGGAGCATTGGTTCGCGACTATTCGCATCTTCAGCGAAACATCGTATATGGTTCGCACCTTCTCAGTGTAAAGCACTATAAAATAATCAGATTAATTTCATGGCTATATTATTCTCGTAAACATTAATGTATAATTTCCAACAAGAATAATCGATAAGTAGACCTTATTGCTGCTGATAAGCAGAATATGGCCCTATATTTCCAAAAGGCTCCAACTGAGCATCAAACGGCTGTGCTACCGCTTGCTCAGGATTCTCTCTAATTTGAGGATTAATGGGCCCCCCTGCTTGCACTTGCGCCTGGTTATCCGGATTTAGGCACAGTGCTCAGCAGATTGCGGACAACCTGACTTGCGTGGGATTCAGGTGGTCCCATAAAAGTTTGTGGTCCAAATGCACCTCCAGAAGATGCGCCAGCAGAATTTACACAATTAACACACCGCTTCGTTTTTCTTTTGCAAAATGAAAGCTATGGTTTTGTAATATAGCAACTAGCCTAACAATCTGTTAAAATAATTAACGCCGTGTACACGGTGATCATTTATAATGTCCCCCCCTCTCAACTTTTTTATTTTTCACATTAGAAAAAAATGATGAATAGAAAAGTTGTACGAGATGATGCCAGCTATGTATAGCCAGAATATATTGTTATTTATACAGGATGTTTCAGAAATGCGTGACAAGTTAAAGTTATATTTTCAATTTTCTAGAATTATCAAACAATTCTGAACATTTTTTTTATAATATGTCCTATACCTAAATGTAATAGTTTTCGAAATATTCGCATTTCCACTAAGCGGCTACATTCGAAAAAAAATAAGTTCTTGTTCTTGTAGCTGTGAATAATTAGTGAATTGGTGAATTAGTCAACAATACGAGACCACTATTCATGACCTTTTTATAAAGAAAATATCAATGATTTTATTTTGGAGTGAAATTCAATATCTGAAACAACTATAGATATAATAACATATAATAAAGCATGTAGTTTTGACAAATCAAATTGCTCAACTGGGCCCCCGTTTTCTTCAATACATTTGATATACGTTCTTCGTAACCTTTCTAACGCGGAGTGAGCAATTGGTTATAATCTTCATCCAGAATTTGAATTTCCATTCTAATAAGTTCTTTCAAATGTTCAGTATTTTCAATGCTATGTGCATTCACTCGATCTTTTAGCATTCCCCATCAAAATGTATCAATCGGCGTCAAGCCAAATTTGTAGCGCTTTTCTAGCGGATTTCCTCGGTTACGTTGCCTCGGGCGCCACCTTCGTTATTTATAGTGGCTGAAGGTCCACTTTACGGTACCTTTAGACAGCTGGAGAAAAGTTCCAAAGGGTTCGGGAAGAAAACAAAATTAAAACAACTGTTTCCTCTAAATGCACTGTATTGCGGCTCTCGGTACTTACAGTAAATACTTACGGTAACGGATACCCAATGAAACGGAAGTTACCTTATTCGGTGATACGGGGAAAGCGTGTAACGATAATGAAAACTAACTACGGACCCTTCACTACTGTTTAGCCTGACTACTGTAGATTAAGACTGTCTGTGACACGGTGTAAGTACGGCGGTACGGTAAGGTTATGTAAAACTGACTACTCGGCGCCGAAATTTGTTCCAAAAACCCAAAGAGGCTCAATTACGTGACCAGCGGTGTTCCCGTCACTCGACCTAACCTCTAGGTGCCGCCCCGATTCCCCGGGGTTCGACAAATAGAGCCTCCGTTGCACACTGTTTTCCCAATCATGCAACAGAAGTTTCAAGTCTCGTGACGTTGCCAGTCACACAGCCGCTAATCCCTCCAGTATCCCAAACCCGTTTACTACTCCGTTTCCCCGGAGCCAAGCAAACGAGCTACAGGATTCACCGTTCCCGCTTGCTGCACCGTTTCCCCGGTGTCCAACAAACAGGAACAGGACCAGAAGGATTACCTAACTGTTTTCAAAATAAAGTAACTGTAGCCGGCGCCGTCTTACCAGAAATACCCTCAAACGGAAAACCCCGGAAAGATATTGTAAATGCCCCAAACGGAAATCCCCGGAAAAATACTGAAGATGCCCCAATTTACAGTTTGTTAAAATAACTACAGTTAACGGTACGGGTTTAAAACAGCAAACATAACAAATACCGGACGGTCGGTATGTGCCTATTTTTTACTTACAGATTCGCGGAGATAAGAGTTATCGATCGGCACGGAACGGCTAAGCTGGCTGGTTTCGATCTTTTGATGATCGAAGAATCCCCGTTTTCCGGTGCGGGGCCTTCTTTTATACACAAAACCCATGGTGGGGGCTGTTAGTGGCGGTACCCACTCCCAGCGCCCACCGAACCATTTCGAACGGCCCCGGACGGCCCCGATAAAATCGACGCCATGACGGCCGCGGTCTAGCACCCAGCAGTGAAGGTCAGGCGCATTAGGTTCAGTGAAAAATTAGTAACTTTGTTACAGGCTGTTAGGAGGCCATTTTATCGGTGCATCCCTCCCAATCCATTCATTGAACCGTTGACTTAGATGGTTTCTAACATCTACGACACTGTGAGGTGGAGCGCCATCTTGTTGGAAAACAATGTTTCTCTCTTGTTCCAACGGAAGCTCATCAAAAAAGTCCTCTAGTTCTTGATTGAGAAAATTCAAATAAACATCTCCGTTTAAAGTAAGGGTAAAGAAATGGGGGGACCTATTATTTTGTTATACAGGATAGCACACCAAACATTGACAGTTTGGCGACCTTGAAATTGAAATTCCCTGTAGCAGTGGGGATTTACTGTGGCCCACTGTCTGGTGTTTTTCCTGTTAATCATACCGCTGGTCGCAAATGATGACTCGTCGGTCCAGAATACATTTTTCAAATAATTGTTATTCAAGTTATTTTTTTCCAACTTGGTTTGGCAAAATTCAACTCTTTTTTTCCTTTGTCTCGGCGTTAATTTTGTTGTGGGCCTTATTTTGAATGCTTTATATCCTGATTTCTTGATAGTGTTTTGTATCCTCCCATAAGAGGTATTTTTTGAATCGCCATGCTCTTCTTCCAATTTCTTCGATATTTTTCTCAGAGAAATGTTTGGATTTTCTTCAACTTTTAGCAGAATATTCAAATCCATATTTTCATCTCTTTCCATTGTTCGTTTTCGTCTCAATAGGCTGGATGTTCTTTGAAACTTTTCATAGATCCTATAAAATGTTTTCTTATCTGGAATATGCATCCGGGGGTTAATTCTATGTAGTGCCCTTTGAGCAATTTTAACGTTATTATTTGTTTTACTGTTCTCGCGGAGTGAGTTTACCCGTGCGTCACAAAGGCTACGTCATTTATAATCATATGAATCAAATCAAGTTTTCGTCAACAAACCTGTTGTGTTCATATTAGAGAAACGGGCGTGTCTAAAGCTTCGTCACGTTTAAAATTTTGCGTGTGTTATCAGTCAGAAAGTAGAGATCTTTGGCTGCAAATTTGCACTAAGACAACCTTATACCAAAGTGAATCAAAAATATGTTGAACGAAATAACATTTTTTATTTATGAGAAGTCTCCCTTTGGATCATAGAAAAAACATATGTCGCCCTATCGTATTTTCCTAATTATTATCATTGTTTCATTATTGCTGACAATAAATAAATAAAGTAACACTCCAGCTATTCAAATGAGTATATAAAGTGGAGTTTTCACATTGGCAATGAAAAAAATTTATAAACATCTACAAAATTATTCTGAATCATAAATATCATCAGAGTCTGAATCAGAAGTGTTAGAAACACTTATAATCAGTGGTTCAACTTCCATGTTTACTATAAATTGCTCCCTCTCATACCACCCCTTAATCAATTTTTCAGTGTGTCGTACACAGTTTTCCCATACTTGTGGGGTGCATTGTTCCAGAGCTTCTTTCCACATGCTGAGGACCTTTTCATCACCATAACCATTGCGTCCAATATGCTTGTTGTAGTAATTCTTAGCATGGGCCCAAATTAATTCTATTGAATTAAAGCAATGATAAGGTGGAAGTCTTAAAACCTCATGACCATGTTGCCTGATTAGCTCGTCAATTATATAAATATTCTCCTTCTTATTCCTTTTAGCTAATTGTAACAATTCAGCTTTTAGTAGTTTTTCGTCAAATGTAATGTTGTTCTTGTTTAACCATTTTATTATGTCTCCTTTTGTAGAGGCAGATGATGGTTGTTTCTCTTCTAGTACACTATGATATGGCGCGTTGTCCATTACTATTAAAGATGGCTCTTCCAGATTGGGGATTAGCTGTGTTGTCATCCATTTAGTGAATATACTATTATTCATTACACCATGGTTATCTAGTGTCATTGATTTTGAACAAAATGATAAACTGGCATTTCGAACAAATCCATTTGAAGATCCGGCATGAACAATGATAAAACGTTTGCCATCATATCCTTCTGGTTTACGCACACTTTTTATACTTTCATCCTGCCATGACTTTGTTTTATTTCCCTTAGAGTAAATCCATGTTTCATCCAGGAAAATCACTTGTCGTCGGTATTCACTGGTCATATTATCCATATATTTGCGTAAAAAACAAGCCCTTATGGAAGAAATATGGCTTCGTTCTATTAGAGCTATCCTGTTATCATCCCGTCTAAATTTGAAACCTAATTCATTTACCAAAATTCGCAGAGATGTATCACCAATATGTATTATTTCTTTAACCTTAAGCTCTTGATTTAGGTTCTTGATGGTTACATGTTTCTCTAAAATAAATACAACAAATTAAAAATTCAATAAGACATTCTGAGTGATGCTGTAGTATCTCATATGCCAGAGCCGGAAGTTTTCAATTCACTTAATTTATTTTAAACCCGCTGGAAAACATTTTAGACGCATATTTTATTTTTCCTATGACTTTATTATTAATATGTTTTACACAAAAAATATACTCTTTCACACTTAATGGGTGCCATTGTCAAGAAGCTTTTGTGATATAAAATTTGTAAAAATGTATGTTTGAGGAAATTTTTATGAAAAATCTAATGCAACCCAAAAATCTCTTGAAAAAATAAAATGTTTATAGATGTTTCTTACAAAAGTAGATATGTTTTACTATTATTAACTCACTATCTTTGTACATATCATATAATGTATTTCGAACATCCATTTTAATGCTTTCAGATACATCAGTGGTCTTGGCCCGTCGATAACATCTCGATTTACGTTTTCTAGGTGAGGATATCATAAGATTGCTTGCTTGCTTTTTCCGAATTGAATAAACAGTTTTGCGGGAAATTTTCAAAGCAGCTGCAACCCTCTAGTATCAAAAAAATACATCACTAAGAATATATAAGGTCTTAAAATTTGTTATTTACTTCCTGAACAGATGATAAAGCTTCTAAAGGCCCTCCATTGTTTTTTTCCAATTCAAAATATTCACAAAGGTTAAGAATTAACTGCTGGGCTTGTCTGTGGAGAATTTTTCCCGGCATTTTCTAAAAAATACTGTAATAGTAAGTAATTCCGAATTTACGACATATATTAATTCTGTTAAAACCAAATGGCAAAATAAAAACCATAATAGACACTCCCATTTTTTTTTTCAAAACAGGTTAATAATTGTGTCAATTTTGGTTAGACCGTGACAGCCGATATAAAAAAATAAAAATATTAATAATAATAATATTGTTACGATTTTCCCGTGGGTTCACACAAAGTCAGTTTAACTCAACAATTAATAAATTTATTTACACTTCAAAACACTCCGTACAATAATTAACACAGCTACTAAAAACACTACTACAATTCCACAATTTCTCCGCTATTTAAACTTTACCGCGTTCCCAAATTCACTACTACACTACTCTCCTAACTACGCCGTTGTCAACGCCGCTGCTTTTATATTCGCAAACCACGTTCTAGAACGACCGCGAAACGCTTCGCGATTTGCTTCGAATCTTCCAGGTGTGGCGCTTCCTAACTGTGGCCTACTTTAATACGCGCCCGGCCAGATATTGCGGCGCATCGGTTTCATCTAGTATCGAGCATAGTAGGCCCAAACCGTAACACCGCCCCCCTCTTAAAGCTGATCGTCCCGATCCGCTTCATCTAATCCCTGGTATTAGTGATGTAAAATAAGTAACTAACGGTTACAAAGTAATCGTTACTAAATGGGGCTTGAAAGTAACGAGTCTTAATTCAAAAAAAGACTCGTTAGATTTCATGAGTCCAATTTATAAATCTTTAGTAGGTGTATATCTCGTCATAGTCGTTACAAGTTAAAACCGACGACACAAGATAAATTAAGTAGGTAATAAATAATTAAAAAAAGTAAAAATCATATTGCCATTTCTTTATTACCTTTGTTTTGTTAATCATAAAAATGTTATCCGAATCTGTTCTTCTCTTCAAGAATAATATAGACGAAATAATACAATTTGACACAGATTGACCACGAACGAGTGAAATCCAGTGACCAAAGTAGTCCCAACACAGGTATAATAGCTCAAAAGTATCAAATATGCAGACTAAAACATAAGCGGAATAGATCTATGCCAGTTTTGAGGCGAAATCGATCTATGCCGGTTTTGAGACGAAATAATACAATTTGGCACAGATTGACCACGAACGAGTGAAATCCAGCGACCAAGGTGGTCCCATCAGACATAGAATGGCTCAAAAGTATCAAATATGCAGACTAGAACATTTGCGGAATAGATCTATGCCGGTTTTGACGCGGAATCGGTCTATGCCGGTTTTGAGACGAAATAATACAATTTGGCACAGATTGACCACGAACGAGTGAAATCCAGCCACCATTGTAGTCCCAACAGAAGTAGAATAGCTCAAAAGTATCAAATATGCAGACTAGAACATTAGCGGAATAGATCTATGCCGGTTTTGACGCGGAATCGGTCTATGCCGGTTTTGAGACGAAATAATACAATTTGGCACAGATTGACCACGAACGAGTGAAATCCAGCGACCAAGGTGGTCCCATCAGACATAGAATGGCTCAAAAGTATCAAATATGCAGACTAGAACATTTGCGGAATAGATGTATGCCGATTTTGCGGCGGAATCAATCTTTGCTGGTTTTGAGACGAAAGAATAAAATTTGGCACAGATTGACCTCGAACGAGCGAAATTCAGCGTCCAAGGTGGTCCCATCAGACATAGAATGGCTCAAAAGTATCAAATATGCAGACTAGAACATTTGCGGAATAGATGTATGCCGATTTTGCGGCGGAATCAATCTTTGCTGGTTTTGAGACGAAAGAATAAAATTTGGCACAGATTGACCTCGAACGAGCGAAATTCAGCGTCCAAGGTGGTCCCATCAGACATAGAATGGCTCAAAAGTATCAAATATGCAGACTAGAACATTTGCGGAATAGATGTATGCCGATTTTGCGGCGGAATCGATCTATGCCGGTTTTGAGACGAAATAATACAATTTGGCACAGATTGACAACGAACGAGTGAAATCCAGCGACCAATGTAGTCCCAACAGACGTAGAATAGCTCAAAAGTATCAAATATGCAGACTAGAACATTTGCGGAATAGATCTATGCCGGTTTTGAGGCGGAATCGATCTATGCCGGTTTTGAGACGAAATAATACAATTTGGCACAGATTGACCACAAACGAGCCAAATTCAGCGTCCAATGTGGTCCCAACAGACGTAGAATAGCTCAAAAGTATCAAATATGCACCTAAGAACATTTGCGGAATAGATCTATGCCGGTTTTGAGATGAAATAATACAATTTGGCACAGATTGACCACAAACTAGTGATGTAAAATAAGTAACTAACGGTTACAAAGTAATCGTTACTAAATGGGGCTTGAAAGTAACGACTCTTAATTCAAAAAAAGACTCGTTAGATTTAATGAGTCCAATTTATAAATCTTTAGTAGGTGTATATCTCGTCATAGTCGTTACAAGTAAAAACCGACACAAGATAAATTAAGTAGGTAATAAATAATTAAAAAAAGTAAAAATCATATTGCCATTTCTTTATTACCTTTGTTTTGTTAATCATAAAAATGTTATCCGAATCTGTTCTTCTCTTCAAGAATAATATCGGCCTGAAGTGTAATTTAATGGAAGTAACTAACGGGTCCGAAGTAACGAGTCTAAAGTAACGAGTCTTAAAACCTAAAGTAACTAATTGGTCCAAGTCCTTAAAAGTAACGATACTTTCCATCACTACCTGGTATTTCTTGAGTCTGTCCAGATGGACAATTTTCATCTTGCCTTTGGGGCTGCGTTGGACTCTGTAGGCGACGTCGTTTAACCTTTTCACCACATTGTAAGGTCCCTCCCAGTGTCGTTGCCATCTTTGACTTAATCCTTTGCTCCTCCTGGGTTGAAACATCCACACAGCATCACCTTCCTTATAATTGCCACCAGTTGGTCTGTGGTCCAGTGTCATCTTCATACGGTCGTTGTTTGGTTTCATGTTCTCTCTCTCAAGTTCCCGAATTGTGATGGATCCCTTCTGTAACGAACACTGGTCACACCGTTTACACCATTCCTCAACGTCCTTTCTGAAGTTAATCCAGTAAAATCGATCTCTTATTCTAGCCAAAGTCTGGTTTACTCCAAAGTGTCCTCCTCCGCGACTGTCATGTAGTTCTCGCAGCACATTCTCTTTGCAGGAATTGGGCACTATTGTTTGGTAAACAAAACGTTTTCCGTCTGGACTTTCCCATTTGCGAGTAATTAAGTCATCTCGCAGTCGAAGCGAATTCCTAACCTAACCTAACCTAACCTAACCTAACCAGTAACCCCTTACTGTTGGTCCATATCTGGAAATCTGTTGCCAATCCGGTTTCAAATCCTTCTCCAACCATCTTCTGATTACTTTCAAATCAGAGTCTGAGCGCTGTCCTTTCAATATGTCTTCCTTAGAAACGCTGCTCTTCATTCTTTTTGTAGCCTCTTTATCTGTCACCATCGCGATTTGACCAATCCTCCAACCATTATGAATTTGTCCTTTCCGGTACCTTAAATCACTATCCAAAGCTTGACGATCCTCTACATATCGCGGTAAATGTCTTTCTGGATTCTTCATTTCCTTCTCCTGGTTACGCCAGTTCTGCGGGGTCGGTAAACGAGACTGCTGTCTGCAATTCCATTGGTAATATCCTTTACGTCCACAAATATAACATGTAATGTTTCTTTTAGCAGAGGAGTTCCGGTGATTTGTTCTGATGTCCTGGTTTCGTCGACACTGTGGGTTTGGAGAACAAGACCGTTGTCTGCAATTCCTTCTATAGTGTCCCGTACGTCCGCATCGATAACACTCCACTCTCGTGATCGTTCTAATTGTGTGGACTGACTATTTCCTGATGCTGCCATTTGTTGCACTAATTGGCCTACCATTGCTTTAATTTCATCTATTAATGTAGCAGTATGATCGGCTGGCGGTACTTTTTCCTCTTGAATAGGCTCTGGCTTTAAATCATTGCACGCAGCTTCAATGTCCAGCGCTCGAATCAGTAATTCGCTGTTGTTGCTCCCTTTGAACATCTTCAGCTATTTCTTTACCTCCGGATCTCGAATCCCATCTACAAAATACTGTGCCACAAGTTCTTCTTGGATTTCATCCGGGACGGCTGGGTAAGCCAGATGCACAAGGCGACGAATTTCGGTTTCAAACTCTTCTAGATTTTCACCAGTTTTCTGCTGTCTTGCCATTAATTGCGTTCGATACAGTCCTTTCTTATGTTGATCCCCATAACGACGTTCTAATGCAGCTACTAATGCTTCATAGTTGCTTCGTTGGGCGATAGGCACCGTCTGTAACAGCTCCAATGCAGGTCCTCGTAATGCCACCACCAGTGCTACAGCCATTTCCTCGTTACTCCATCCATTTGCATTTGCAGCGGCCTCAAATTGGAGTTGGTACGTTGCCCATGAAGTTTGACCGTCGTATGTGGGAGGCTTGATCTTGTTGAGCCCGTTTCCGGTGAACACTGTAGAGCTGACTCCTCTGCTGTCAATTTTCTGCTCTAAGTCGCGTAGCTTTATCTCAACATCATTCTGAATTTTATGAATGTCCTCCCGAACATCAATCTGAATTTTATTAATGTCGTCCCGAACATCATTTAATTTTCCCTCAACATCACACTCCATCTTTTTGAGACTATGGGTTACATACTCTTGGATTTCTGTCTTGTTCCGTGCTAGAACGTTCAATATTTCTACGTTACGTTTTTCTTGCCGCTCTCTATCTTCTTGACGCATTTCTATATCTTGTTGTAGCATTCTTTCTTGTTGTTGTCGAATCCTTTCTTGTTCTTCCTTCTCTTGTTGTCGAATCCTTTCTTGTTCTTGTCGAATCCTTTCTTGTTATTCCTTGTCTTGTTGTCGAATCCTTTCTTGTTCTTCCTTCTCTTGTTGTCGAATCCTTTCATGTTTTTCCTCTTGTTTTTCAAGCATTGCCATAATAGCTGCAAATTGGGCCTCCATGTTTGCACTTTGCACTTGTCCTGAACACAAGTCTTTAACCCGAAGTTTAGTTCCAATTCACGTCGCACTAAAGTCTGATCCCACTTCTGACACCAATTGTTACGATTTTCCCGTGGGTTCACACAAAGTCAGTTTAACTCAACATTTAATAAATTTATTTACACTTCAAAACACTCCGTACAATAATTAACACAGCTACTAAAAACACTACTACAATTCCACAATTTCTCCGCTATTTAAACTTTACCGCGTTCCCAAATTCACTACTACACTACTCTCCTAACTACGCCGTCGTCAACGCCGCTGCTTTTATATTCGCAAACCACGTTCTAGAACGACCGCGAAACGCTTCGCGATTTGCTTCGAATCTTCCAGGTGTGGCGCTTCCTAACTGTGGCCTACTTTAATACGCGCCCGGCCAGATATTGCGGCGCATCGGTTTCATCTAGTATCGAGCATAGTAGGCCCAAACCGTAACAATATGAAAGTACTTACAGAATGTTAAAAGCGTAACAATAGCTCTTAAAAGAACTGTGGTGGTGTGGTAAAAAGAAAACTTTATAAATGATTAACAACACAAAGAAACGGAAAAGAATTAATAGTAAACAAACCAAATAAATGTCAATGGTTTTCAAACTGACAATGACTGAAATAGAAGCGCAAAAAATAAAAGCGTAAATGTTTATTTTGGAAGACATTCACTTAGATATTTACCCTTTCTGAAAGTGAACAATAGACAAGGATGAAGTCAATAATGCATGTCTACTTCTAAATCACAGGGTGATGACGCACGGGTAAACTCACTCCGCGACAACAGTAATAAATATTTGCAGAATAAATTGTTTTTCTCTTTCGGAATAAGGCATTTTAATAAAAATAATGTTATATTCCCGCAACGTGTAACTGTCACTACTGTCACACCTAGAACTGGAATCTATCGAATATTTTCTAGAATCTAGCAGCTTAGTGGAAATGCGAATATTTCGAAAACCATTACATTTAGGTATAGGACATATTATAAAAAAATGTTCAGAATTGTTTGATAATTCTAGAAAATTGAAAATATATATGTGTTCCATTTGAAAAAATATAACTTTGACTTGTCACTCATTTCTGAAACGTCCTGTATAAATAACAATATATTCTGCAAATAATACATCATCTCGTACAACTTTTCTATTCATAATTTTTTTCTTATGTGAAAAATAAAAAAGTTGAGAGGGAAGACATTATAAATGATCACCGTGTACATATCACATTGTTCTCATTAACTAGGTATTAGTTTGTCCCACGAGGTGCTCTAAATTGACTAAATCCAACACTGCTCCTCCAAATCCACCTTTTTGGGAAAGCATACATGGGACTAATGTCCATTTATTGGTTTTAACATCAAACTCTTACACCGATTTTAAACTGTCATGACGGTTATTAAAACCTCCAACAGCCAATAACCGACCATTCAATGATACTGTTAAAAAGGCCTCATAGCCAGATTAAGATTTCCTGAAATTGAGGGAAAAACGAGGGGGTCCCTAAATTTAGGGAAAAAGTGCACAACATGGCAACACCGCATCCTAGGGGTGTCCCAAACTTACCCCCCTAATAATAATAGCTTTATTGTTCAACGATACATCAACGATACACAATTAAAGAACAATCATTGTACACGTGTGATAACGTGCACTACAAGGAAAAAGACAGATGCGTAGGTTGCATAGCTTTTTCCAAAAGCGTGCGAAAAACAGATTTTGACAAACTGAAAATATCAATTTCTAAACTAAAACTATTGTAAAGATTACACATACTATATAGCGGAGATTGAACAGCCACATTAGTTCTAGCGTAAACCGTATAAAACAACTCTTTATTTCGAATATTTACGGACCTGGGAACTCGAATACTAATTAACTTTAAAAATTCAATATTATCAATTTCATTATTCAGTAAACCGTATAAATGCATTGTAGTTGAAATCCAACGTCTATTTTGTAAACTTATAGTCTTATAAACATTCTGCAGAAATTCCCGTTGGTGCCATATGTAATCTCCCGTAATTCTAAAGTGTTTACATTTTAAATACCTGCTTTGAACCGACTCAAGAGAGTATACGTATTTTTCATATATGGGATTCCAAATAGCACAAGCGTATTCTAATTTGCTTCTAACAAGTGTCATATAAAGAAAGTCTAAAACATCTGTTGTATCGAACATTTTTGAATTTCTGACAACAAAACCTAACAGTTTTGAAGCTCTATTAATTACATTAAAAATGTGTACAGAAAATGATAATTTACAATCAAACGTAACTCCTAGATCACAAATTTCAGTTACTCTATTCAAATCGTTGGTTACAATTCTGTAGTCAAATACTATAGGAGAGCGAGCATTCGAGAACGAAAGCACAGCACACTTCGATATATTAAAGTTTAAATCATTTATTCTACACCAATCCGACAACAAATCCAAGTCCTTCTGCAAGAGAGTGCAATCATAAAGAGAATCAACCCTCCTATATATTTTAAGGTCATCAGCGTATAATAAGATTTCCGAGTTTTGTACGGATGCAATAATGTCATTAAAATAAATTAAAAACAATAAAGGACCCAAATTACTACCCTGAGGTACGCCGGATGTACTAAAAAAAGGTTTAGATTGAAAATTATTTACACTAACATACAATTCCCTATTTAACAAATAACTAGATAACAGGTTGACCAAACCATCCGACAGGCCATACATTTGAAGTTTTCTTGATAACTTGTGCTGATTAAGTCTATCAAACGCCTTGGTCAGATCTGTGTATATGCTATCAACTTGGGACATACTAGAAATACAATCATATATATTGAGTCATACAGCACAAGTTAGTCACAGTTGATCGTTTAGGAAGAAAACCATGTTGTTTTACAGACAATGCGCCCTCTACATGTTTCAAAATACAATCATATAGTAGAGATTCAAAAATCTTTGCTGGAAAACACAGAATTGAAATTGCCCTATAATTATTGATCAGACCCCTATCACCAGACTTAAATACTGGACACACTCTTGATCTTTTCCAAATGACAGGAAATATTCGAGACTGCAAACTAAGATTGAAGATAACCAATAGTGGCTTCACCAACTCAGAAATACAACCCCTAAATATAAATCCGGGAATATTATCAGGACCCTTCGAGTTTGACCTAATCTTCCGAGCAACTCCCAAAATATCACTCTCATTAAAAGATGTAATATTGAGGGTTTGGTTGACAAAGGACTTATTCTGGTAAAAATCATCAAACTCAGTAGTGACTACATCTGTATTAGACTGACAGAGTATACTGACTCAAAGTATCTGGCAAATGCGTCAGAAATTGATTGTCCGTTTCTTAGTGGCTGATTATCTAGAAACATCATGTTAGATACTGATGAATTGCCTTTTTTGGAATTTATAAAACTCCAAAAAAGTTTGGGATTACTTTTGATATTCTTTTCACATTCACAAATATACTGAGCGTAGGATGATTTAACCAAGGTTGCAACTGTGTCTCTGATGGAGTCAAATTTAATCTTGTACTTAAGTTTGCCATATTTCTTAAATAGATTTTTATAGTGAAGTTTATTCTTCAATGCAGATATAATTTCTTTATTGTACCATTTCGGATATCTATTTGAATATATTGTTTTTGGCACTGACTGGTCTATAATATTCCAGATTATCCTATAGAAGTGCGCAGTGTAAGAGTTTATGTCATTTTTAAAAGAACTTAAGATAGACCAATCTACGTTTTTCATCAGATTATACAAAAGCAAATAGTCACCTTTTGCAAAATTATATTGTTCAACTCTGTTAAGAACACAGTCACCAGCAGCAGTGGACATAGCATATTTAATATGAAGAGCAGGATGATGTACATCCTCACTTACTAGTGGATTAATACTTTTAGTAACTGTGCACTCAATGGACGAGAGCACCAAGTCCAAAAAGACGTCAGAGACATTTCTAATTGTGTTGTACTGTATCAACTGCATATAAGACATGAATTCGAAAGTTAGTTGCACCACATTAGAATTACAGTTATTGTTACAAAATTGAGGGATATTGAAATCACCTACTAGAATGGTAATCTGGTCTGAATATAAAGCGAATGACTCAATATAAGAGAAACATTCCTCATACGTCCGAACATCTGAGGAAGGGGGAATGTATACAGAGATTATAACTATGCTTTTGGCACATGCTATCACCTTAACACATTTAATTTCAAATGAATTGTTGGTATATCCTGGATTGAAGTCAAATGAAAGAAAGCGTTTACAAACAGCAATCAGTACCCCACCACCCCTAATTTTGTCAACCGATGATCGATCGCACCTGTACACTAAAAATACATCGTTAAACAGCTCAGCACTGTATATATCCGAATGTAACCAAGTTTCAGTTAACACTATTAAGTCACTGTCAGATGTGAGTGCATTCTCAAAAAAGGTTGCGGTTTTTGTTCTGAGTCCACGTACATTCTGATAGTAGACACTCAAGCTGCTTCCAATATCATTCAATCCAACTCCACTGGAGAGTCTTGAAGAATCTGCCCCGGAGGAGGTTGACTTCGGTGAACCCCCGTCAAAAAAGTCTTTTTGCCGGGTATAAATCTTCTAACGAGAACGCCCAGGGGCCAAAACTCCGCAGCAAGCAAACTACTTCCAATGTCAAAATCAGAATCGATTTTAAAAGAGCTGTACCAGTCACTTCTAGCGTTAAGTTTTTCAACCGCAAATGGTTTGGATGGAAATGCCTGATTTAGATATCCTTTAATGTCATTTTCAGATACCGTTGGAGAAAGGCGAAAAACATGGATGCTAAGCTTAGGAGGATTAGGTCGAATCGCAGCTTGTATAGCCGATGCTACAAGCTCCGAAGTAATCAATTTATTTCCTTCTATTGCCCGACGATTTGGTTGGGTACGAATGGAATTTGGTTTTTTGTTATTAAAAGTGTGTCGGTCAGGTTCAACGGGGCCACCTGTTAAATTTTGTGTTTTTTTTAGGTTTCCCTTATCAGAGACGATATCTGCTTTATCAGGCACTGAATTGGTATCAGCACCTTGTAAAAACTTGTTGTTGTACGAGACAGCTGCAACTGTATTTTTAAGTTCTTTGATGATGTTTGCTTGTTTTTGAATTACCTCACTCTGCTCTTTGATAAGCTTACTGGACAGGTCAATTTTCAACTCAAGTCTTTCTATGACTGTTCCAACCACTTTCCGAATAGACTCAACAAATGCAGGGCTGCCGAGTAATGTTTCGAGCAAGCCTGTCAAATCAGAGGAATCGCTACGGGTACGAGTTCCCCGGCTCATGATTATAACGTATGAATCTAAAATTTAGCGTAAAACTAAATGTCCCGAAATTCGCAGTGTACTCACTATTCGCGATAAGATTAAAGTTTTGGTTCTTTTTAAGAAAGATGAGACACTCATATATATAAATTGCATAAACTGTCATTATTTTATTTATTTTTAAAGATGGATCTACATGAATCTTTGTATTTCATTTTGAACATTAATCTAATTGCCCTTTTTTGAATTCCAAATACATTCTGTATTGAAGTATTTCTACCCCAAAACATAATTGCATACTTCATAATCGATTCAAAGTTGGCAAAGTACAATATTTTAAGGGCCGCCAGGTTCAGATACCCGGAGACAATTCGAATTCCATAGCAAATTGAGTTTAACCTGCCTAGCAGAACATTTATGTGATCAGACCAATCTAGAAATTCATCAATCTGCACTCCCAAAAATTTTGTGTTCTTGGCTAGTAATTGGCTCCTGTCAGTGAGAAGGTGTATTTCATTAGGTTTCTCAAATGTACCTTGTTTTGTTGAAAAAATAATCACACTTGTTTTTTCCATATTTAAAGCTAATTTATTTTTTTTAAACCACTCAGAGGTCCTAATAAACAGATCTTTTCCAGACTGAATTAAAGTGCTGATTTCCTCTTGACCTACAAGTAAATTTGTGTCATCTGCAAAGTTGACGATTTTTTCATTTTCTTTTGCTATAGAATTCAGATCGTTCATGTAAATTACAAAGAGTAGTGGCCCCAGAATACTGCCCTGGGCTATTCCATGTTGATTTTCTTTTATATTTGATGTGTATGGCTTGCTGTCCCTAAATAGTTTAACCTGTTGTTTCCTATGAGATAAGTAAGAATCAAACAATCTTAGGGCCTTACTTCTAACTCCATTGAGTTCTAATTTTTTTAACAATAGTTCTTTATCTACACAATCATAAGCTTTAGATAAGTCTAAAAATATACCTATTCCTAGTTTATGGTTTTCTATGTGTTCAAGGATATGACTTGTAAACTGAAAAATTGCTGTTTGTACTGATCTTCCGGCAATGTAGCCATGTTGATAACCACTGAAGAGGTCGCACATTATAAAAAAATCTGTTAGCTGTGTGTATAAAACCAATTCAAAAATCTTTGAAAAGGCTGGAAGGATGCTTTGGTCTGTAATTTCCTATTTCATTTTTATCACCTTTCTTATAAATCGGTTTAACTTGAGCAATTTTCAACTGATCTGGAAAGCATCCCTGCTTGAAACTTTTATTTATTAAGTATGTTAGTGGCTTGGATATATGTGGTAGTACCAATTTAACTATACTTGCAGGAATCTCATCTATACCACTTGTTATTTTGTTTTTTAATTTTGCTGAAAAATCACACAGTTCCTCTTCAGTGATTGGTTTGAAGTGAAATGATTCACTATTGGGGATTATATTACAACTAAACTCCGTGTGCTGCATATTTTCCAATATATCAGGGACCAACGACAAGAATTTGTCATTAAATTTATTTGCTATAACACAAGGATCACCCGCTATATCAGTCTCAAGCCAACACTGATTTCCCCAATATCTCATTACAAATTGACCACATACATTTATTTTTATTGTCAGAAGATTCTATTGGTTTTTTATAACTATCCGCTCTTGATTTAATAAAATGTTGTCATATTCCTTTTTTACAGTGATCTACTGAGGTTTAAATCTTATATCATGTCTTGACAGCTGAAGTAGCAAATCTAGTTTTTTCTTGCACTCATTTAATTTATCCGATTTGTATAATGTTTTGCACTTATTTCTGCTTTTATTTGTTTCTAATTTCTGAGGAAACATTGATTAAACAGGATTGTAAATTCCGACAAAATTAAGTTCTATTGCTCATCGATGGTTTGATAAAATGAACTGAAGACTATTCCCCAGTTTTCACTCTTAAGGAGGTTTACAAATTGTTGTTTGTTTTGTTCAGAAAAGATACGAGTGTAATAGCTTGTATTAAGAGCCTTAGTTGACATCTGGAACGTGACGCATTGGGCAGAATGATCTGATATGTGCGTGTTTATTACAGAACATTCTATGTAAGGAAAATTAACAAATATGTTATCTATGCAACTTTGACTTCGACTCGTTATTCTGGTATTTGCTGTAATTGTATGTTGAAGATTAAAACAGTTCATAAGTGATAAAATTCTATGGTTGTTTTTGTTGTCCTTAAGAAATTCAATATTAAAATCACCAGTGATTATTATCATTTTGTTTACATCAAATATAATGCTCAATGCGCGTTCAAGGCAATCAAAAAAAGTTTCTATATTTCCTGCAGGGGGTCTATAAATGCAAATAACAACTACTTCCTTCCCATTAATGACGCAATCAACTGCGGAGCATTCGAATATTTGTTTCTTAGAGAATTTGGTTATCTTAATTCTAGACTTACATTTTATTGATTGATGAACAAATATCGCACTACCCCCGTGTTCCCCACGTTCACGACATGCAGAAGAGACCAATTTAAAGTTATGTGGAGTAAAAAATTGTAATTCATCTTTTGTTTTCCAGTGTTCCGTTACACAAAGTACTCTTACGTCTGTTAGATCCTGGATTAAGTGATTCAGTTGATTTAACGAATTTTTTATTGATTGGATGTTCTGGTGTAAAATTCCAAATGTCTTCTTCTTGCTGCTCTTGGAATCAATTCTTGAAATTTCCTTTTTAGTTTTGCTGCTATTTGAGACCTTCACTAAAAAGGATTACTACCATAGTTTATGTTGTTTTTATAACGCAACATTCTTCTCTTGTATACTGGACACTCCAAATTTTTTGCTGAGTGATTTCTATCTTCAATTTTCATCTTTTCACAATTTGGACAATTTAGGGTAGTTGATTTACAGTTTCGGGCTTCATGTTCACCACCACAATTTAAACAGCACTTTTCTTCAGAGCAATGTTTTGCTACATGTCCAAAACCGCTACACTTAAAACACATGGCCAAGTTGAGATGTTCCATGACATGTACTTTCACTAGGTCGAAATTGTTAATGCCTTTTTTTAAGAACCATTTTGATATTGCTGGTTCTGCCTGCAAAATCCAATTTTCCTTTGACTGATTGCGACATTGCTTTTTTGTTATAACTTTTATTTTGTCTTTGACTGTTTGTCCTAATTCATTTACAATTTCGTAGTTAAGTTTTTCTATTTCTTCTAAGAAATCCTCATTGTTAAAGCCTTTCTCAATACCAGTGACTACAAACATTGGGTCCATATTAGGAATTTTCTTGATTTTTATATTCTCACTTTGGTTAACTACTTCTTCCAGTTTTTTTTGTTGCTCTGATGTGTGACTCTCTACTATAATAGTCCCATTCTTTGTTTGTTTGATCTTTTTGAATCCTCCTCCGATGTCCTTATTTTGTAGTTTCTTTTTTTAACTCTTTTACTGCATTTTCTGCGTTGTCCATGTTATTGACCCGGAGTAATGTTTCATGAGTTTTCTTGGTAGGTGGGGTTGACCAATTAGTGTTTGCTTCAGTTGATGCATTGGTTTCAATGTTCAGTACATTTCTGTTACTTGACTGTGTGGATAGTGCTTGAGCAAAAGTCTTTTTTTATCTTCAGGGTTTATCAAAGTCATTGGTTCAGGACTGTTTTCCTTTTGAGTGACTGCATTAGATGCATTAAGTTTTTGTTCCAAAGCAGCCTTTTGGCCTTGAAGGGCTCCAACCTTATACATCAAAGCTGATAAGCATTTGTATAGCAAAGTTATTGCAGGTCTAACTTCACTACCGTTTTCTTTTGTTAGTGCTTCTATTTGATCTAAGGCTTGAAATGTGTCTAGCATTATTTGTTCTGGGTCCATAGTGAGCATTTTGACATTTGAATCAATCTTCGTATCTGATGGCAAAGTGTTGACAAGATTGAAGCTAGGCTGAATTAAAGAGAAATGTTGGTTTTTGTTGTCACGTTCGTTTTGCATGGTCTTCCTGGTCAGGTGATAACTGCGATCGGCATATTTTATTTGCTTTCTCTTCAGTATCTTCATTTTTACCAATAACAGGCGGGGTTCTTTGCAAATTTCTTTTTGGTGTAAATATTTCATTTGATTTTCCAGCTTCTGTTAAGTTTTTAGGGTCCCCTTGTATTTGTACATTTTTATCGCTGGGTGAAGGGTCGCTTATCTGTTGTTGTTGCTTTTTTTGATTGTCGTTTTGAATGCCAAGAATTTCCTTTATCTTGTCTTGGGTTAAATTTGGACTGTAATCTGCAGAAAAACTTCTAGTTTTGGTGCTTTTCCATTTTCCATTTCTGAAATTATCTTGATAATCACTATCCTCATCATTGCTACTACGTGCTATTATAAAATTTAACTTTTATTTGCAGGTAAATCAGACTAAAACGTTATAATTTGCGGAGCACAATGTAAAACACGTGTACCCTGAGTGAATGCTGATTAGCTGGTCTCTGGCAAAATGCTTGTTATTACCTCTTTAGTGTCGTTGCAGTACTTTTCCTCGTCGTGGATCCTTTCAGTTGGTTCGAAACTATATTTCTTTGGAGCTATTATTACATAGTCCTTTACCTCTTTCCACTCGTCATAGTATGGGTAGTTGTCCTTGTTTATGTTAGAGGATGGGTCGGTCACCAGAAGTTGAAATTCGTCCTTCATCTGTTGTCGTACATAGACTCCTGCATCAGCTATCGCTTCAAACATTGAACTTAGTGAGCCTGTAACCCCGATTCCTTTTTCATTGTCGCATTCAATTTGCTTGAGAAGACACTGTAAATAGATAATAATACGGTAGTCTTCCTCAGCTAGACGTGGTCGCCATTGAGAAAAAACATCAGTCGCCCGTTTCCACTTCTCACGTATCGTATTGACATCGCGGATGCGTTCAGCGTGCATTCGATCTCTCCTCTCCGAAACTAAGTTATCCTGACCGGTTGTCATCGCTTCATAATTCCTTTCCCACTTATCTTCTCTGTCATGAGTGTCGTACAAAATTATTGCTGATGCTCATCTGTGACACAAACTTGAACGAAGGGTGGCAAAGCTTTGCGAAGACCCAGGTCCTCAGTCTTCCTGGCCAATCCCAGTCTTGTCAACTCGTCCATCAGTCCTGCGTTAGCATAGGAAGTGTTGGTTGAGTTTACATTGTAGCTTATAATGGATGTTCCCTTCCTCGATTGATCTCTCCGGTTCATGGTAGAGTCTTGAGGTTGGTGTTTAGAGTATCTTCTTGTGTCGTTGAAGACCAGTAAAATTTGCTGGTTTAGGTTTTATCGAAAAATAATATAATTAAAATTCGAAAACGGCGCACCACCTTTCTGAACGGGACTCACCTGTCTAAGACTTCCTGGCTTGAAGGAGAGCGCTCTCGTTAAGAAACGTGGATTCGTCGGCTTGGATGGACTGGAGTGAGTAACACTCGCGAGTCGCGGTAATACGAAAAAGGAGTCAAAAAGACGTGATAAGTTGAGTACGCTTGATGCTGCTAGGTCGACACTTTGAATGGTACTGTCGCTATTGCGCACGCAGTTCTAGGTGTCCCTTATGATAGACAGTGTGCCGTATTGTCGCGGAAAAAAAGGTAAAAAAGAAATACGAAATTTATAGGTCCTTAAGCGCATAAAAAGAGACAAGTTTTAGAGTTTATGAAACACAAGATCAAGACAATAAATAAACTAGACAGTAATCAACATTCCACCCACCAAAACATATGTGTTTTAATCTAGTTAAAAAAAAAAAGAAAACAAATAAGCAAATAAAGATACTAAACTAAACTACGTGTAGTTGCAAAGACTCTAATTTATGGGTAAAGGACATACTTTTACAACGGGGCGTTGTAAAATACCCTTGGCTGTCTAACGTGACCACTCGTACCACGCCGTCGTTACCGGGGTGCAATTTGAGCACTCTACCCAAATCCCACTCTAGAGGCGATTTTTGTTCGTTCCTAATGACAACCAATGTATTTTCCTGAATGTTCGGAGAATGACTTGACCACTTTGTACGTTGTTGTAAGGTATGAAGGTATTCATTGCTCCAGCGCTTCCAAAAATCGAATCGCATTTTCGACAGTAGTTGCCATCTAGATAGGTGATTAGTATGAATTTGTGTCAAATCGGGCTCTGGAAAACTCGAAAGGGGTTCAGAAGTCAGAAAATGGCCCGGTGTCAACGGTAGAAGGTCGTTTGGATCTTCACTTATTGGACCCAAAGGCCTTGAATTAAGAAGGGCCTCTATTTGGGTAAGAAGAGTGTAAAACTCTTCGTATGTCATGATTTGACCTCCAACCACACGAAATAGGTGAGTCTTGACGGACTTGACACCTGCCTCACTCAAGCCATTGAAATGGGGAGCCCCCGGAGGATTAAAATGCCAGCGAATGCATAATTTTGAAGCTGCGGCCTCCGCCAAAGAGGTGAGTTCGTTGCTAGCTCCTTTAAAATTTGTTCCTTGATCTGAATATATGTCAGATACGCGGCCTCTTCGAGCTATAAACCGGCGCAGACACGCTAAAAAGGCGTCCGTTGTCAAGTCTGAGGCAAGTTCTAAATGCAATGCCTTTGTGGCACAACACACAAAGACGCAAATATAGGCTTTATTTAGACTTTTGATGCCTCTGCGCTTGGTTGGGGTGACTGCAAAGGGCCCTGCGTAGTCAACACAAACGCGAGAAAATGGTTTGACTTGAGAAACTCTATATGACGGGAGGTTTGCCATGTGTGGTTGCAAGCTTCGAGGTTTTGTGCGAAAGCACTTTATGCATGTCGAAAGACAGCGATAAATTGCGCTTCGCGGGCTAATGATCCAGAAACTTTGAAGAAGTGTATTATGTAGGGTTTTTAATCCTGGGTGTAGATTTTCTCGGTGGGCGTGTTCTATAATTAGATCGGTTAGTCTATGATTTTTAGGCAACAATATAGGATGTTTTGTCTCGAAGGCGAGAAGGGAATTTTTCAATCGACCACCCACCCTAAGGATACCCTGGTGATCCAGGAAAGGCGAAAGTTTTCGAAAAGGTTTCTGGATCGTCAAGGTATGTTTAACCGCACGAATAAGATCAGAAAAACATTTTTGCTGTACGAATTTCACCAAGACGTGCATAGAAGTTTGCCGTTCGTCGGGTGAAACATTTTTCGAAGTTCTCGAGTGTAAAAGTCTATGGTTCGGATTGAAGCGAAGGATATAAGCGATAATGCGCTGAACAGTCACAATGGCTGAAAATTTTGAGAGCAGAAGATCAATTATGTCCAGGTTCTCGATTGCGACGTGGTTAGTTAAAACGTTCTGTTCTTGCGATACATCTGGGAATTGTGCTGTATAAAATGCAGGCTGCTCAGGCCAAAGCTCAGGGGGGAACTCAAGAAATTCAGGTCCGTGCCACCACAAGTCAAAATTAACGAGCTCAGAGTGTGTAAGACCTCTGGAGACACAGTCAGCTGGATTTATTTCCGTGGGAACATAGTGCCATGTAGAAGCTTTAAGATTTTCTTGTATATAAGAAACTCTATTGGCTACGAAGGTTTTCCAGCGATGAGCAGAGCCCTTGACCCAAGTAAGCGCAACTTGGGAATCACTCCAGGCATAAGTAGCATCGAAAACATACTTATCGGAGTATGACTTCGTCACATAAACGATCAATTCGGTCAGAAGGTGAGCCGAGCAAAGTTCAAGGCGTGGAATCGATACAACTTTTAGTGGTGCAACTTTCGACTTTCCGGAAATCAAGACCACCTTTGGCGTTCCACAAGAGGTAATGAAGCGAAAATAAACAACGCATCCATATCCTATGGAGCTGGCGTCGCAAAAGCCATGCAATTCTACTCGTAAAACTGAATCAGACACAATCAAACGAGGAATTCTTATATTAGAAATATCGGGTAATTGTTCTTTAAAACGTTTCCAGACTTGTATGATGTCCTTTGAAGGCGTTTCGTCCCAGTCTGTTTTTGCAAGCCATAATTGCTGCATGATATGTTTGGCCGATAGAACACAAGGTGATAAAAGACCTAACGGATCAAAGATACGTGCGATTTGGGAAAGAATACTTCGTTTTGTACAGAGAGAGTCAATTGGGTTAAACGAGTAACTAAAAAAGTCGGACTTTGGATCCCACTGTAGACCTAAAACTTTCAGGAAAGTAGGACCATCAGTGTCGAAGCTAATTTGAGTGTTTTCCGAAGGCACATTAGACAGAATATCTGGACAATTACTGGCCCATTTGCGTAACTCAAAACCTCCCTTTTTGAGGAGTAGAATCAAATCGTTCTGAAGGTTTAGAGCTGCTTTAAGATCATCTGCACCCGCAACGCAATCGTCAATATAGACAGAGCTTTCAATTACTTTCGAAGCTAATGGATAATTTTTCTGTTCAATTAAAGCTAGCTCCTTAAGCGTACGAAGGGCCAGGTAGGGAGCTGAGGAGATCCCGAAAGTTACTCTATTCAGAACATATTCTGAGAGAGCTTCTGACCTTGAAAAACGCCAAAGAAATCTCTGGAAATTTCTATGTTCAGGCTGAACGAGAATCTGACAATACATCTGTTTTATATCACTTATAAAGGCAATAGGATGAGTTCTAAATTTGAGCAAAATATCAGTTAAATCTTGATGGAGTTACAATCACAACAAGCAGGACAAAAATCAATTTGACAAAACCGCATACATATTACAATACGCAGACGATACTGCACTTATAGTACACGACAAAACTACTTCAAAAGCAGCGTCAAAACTACAATCACTTACTGACGATACTATGACATGGTTCTACAGATGGAGACTAACCCCCAACGCAACTAAAAACCAACTTTTACTACCAAACCATAGGATCAAAGACAACTCCCCAAACATAACCGCGGACGGCCACATAACTGAACCCAAACATGACGTAAAATACTTAGGCGTAATACTGGACCAAAAACTAAAATTTACAAAACACTTAAAAAATGCAAGAACTGAAACTATTAAACGGACAAAACACTTTAGATCACTGACATACAAAAACAAAGGTATTACCACGAAAACCGCCACACAAATATACAAATCCATCTGTAGACCAGTTTTAGACTACGGACACTTACTTAGAGCAAACGCTACTGACAAAACTAAAAGATATACTCAGACTACGGAACAGATTGCTCTAAGACTAATAACCAAAATAAGACACCCAGAAAACCCACTACACAACCCATCCAACCAACTTCTCTACGAACGTACAAACATGACCAAAATAACAGACAGACTTATACAACTACAGAACAAATGGAAGAACAATCCAAACAACTGGACAATAATAAACCCACTGTGCATAACAAGACAAACCAGACAATCCCGTTACCTCTTTCCCACTGCCACCCTACTAGAACACTTTAACTAAGATTTTTATTTTTTTTTGTAAATAAATTGTAAATAATTAGAAATAAGTTAACATGTATACTAAAACCATAAAAAATCCCACTGTATACATAGGCAGAAAGACCAAGTGGTCGATAGCCTTTTTTCTATTGAAAATAAAGATTGTTTATATATATATATATATCTTGATGGAGTTTAGGTCCTGGAAATAGGACGTCGTTGAGGCTATAACCACTTGTAGTTTTTGCACTGGCATCAAAAACTATTCGGAGCTTCGTGGAGACGCTGTCAGGTTTGATGACGCAGTGATGAGGCAAATAAAATGCTGTAGAGCATTGATAATCGCGAGGGGAGATTTGAGATATATATCCCTGTTCGATGTAATCTCGAATGAAGTCGGAGTATGCTTTGTATAAATCAGGGTTTTTACTAAGTCGGGATTCCAAAAAATTAAAACGACGCAAGGCTTGGGTATACGAGTCGCCAAGGTTAGGTTTTGAATGTCGAAAGGGGAGAGACACAACAAAACGTCCCGACGAGTCTCTGTATACAGAACTTTTGTAGATATTTTCACACTTAATTTCATCGGCAGACATAATGTCAGAAGGACAAGAAGGATTTTCAATTTCCCAAAATTTCTGCATAAGCTGGTCAACCTGTGGCTCACAGGACACATGACTGATCAACAAAGACGTGTGCTGGGCAGAAGGCATATCGGCTTTTCCTTGAAGTACCCAACCAAAAACTGTCTCAAGCGCGACAGGTTGCCCAGGCTTTCCGAAGATGCGACCCGGGCCGAGAATATAAGGCATAAGTTCTGCCCCAACGAGCATATCCACGGAACCTGGAGTATCAAAAGCAGGATCTGCAAGTTGCAAATTAGCAATATGATTCCAGTCGGTTTTCATAACCTGCACTTTGGGTTGATTTGAACAGACTTTTGAAAGAATGACCGCGTGAAAATTAAAAGTAGGCTCTTGGTTAGAACACGGTTTTATGAGACACTGCGTAACTCCTTTGTTAGATATTGAACGTTGATCGTTAATGCCTTCAAGCGATATGGACGAATGTTGGCGTCGCAGACCAAGGCGATTGACAAAACGTTCCGAAATAAAATTAGCCATTCCCCCTGTATCGAGGAGTGCCCGAATTTTGTGGAAGTTACCCTGATTATCTTTAATTTGAATGACAGCAGTTGAAAGGAGAACTGTAGATTGTGTGAATGAGTGGGGAACTGAACTGCTGCTGCATTGCAAAGCTTGCAAAGAACCCGAGTTCTCAGAAGAAACTGCAGAAGTACTTGCAGAATGTTGTGGGCCTGTAATATCGTTAGAGGGATAAGAAACCGCAGGGTTTTGGTTTAGATGTAATAGGGTGTGATGTAACTGATTGCACACGCGACACCTTGTAGAAGACTTGCAATTGCGTGCTGAATGACGAGGGTGCAGACAATTTAGACAAAGACTATTAGATTTTGCAAAGTTGAAACGATCGATGGGAGATTTGGAAGAGAAAATGTAGCAACGATAGAGAGCATGACTTTGGGAACACAAGGCACATTTGAAGTTGGAGGCTTGATTTGAAGACCGCCCAGATACAGCATCTGAATTCAGAAAGACAGAGGAGGGTTTTCTGTTTCCATTACCCGAGGAAACGTGCTTGAAGTTAGTAGAGATTGAAGCATGTTGGACAGTCTCCAAAGCCATTGCCGTGGCACTTAAAAAGGTGGTAAGCATTTTATACGTGGGAATAGTTTCTTGGTTATGTTGGAGTTCAAACTCTGTTCTGGATTTTGTATCTAATTTGCGAGCCAAAATATTGAAAAGCACAAAATCCCAACCGTCCGTATCAATATTTTGAGCCTTTAAAGCATCTATATTTTCCGTAAAGGTATTTAATAAATGTCGAATATCTTTTGGAGACTGTTTTTGTAAGCAAGGAGCGTCAAAAATTTCATTTAAGTAGGCATTGGCTAAAAAACGTTTATTTTCATAACGAGTTACAAGAGAATTATAGGCAGTTTCATAATTGTCTTCAGTTAGGGGTAAGCCTTTAATAAGATTCAGTGGTTCCTGCTTCAATGAAGTAATCAAATAGTGAAACTTTTCAACATTTGATAAGTGAACATTAGTGTGAATGATGCTCTTAAACAAATCGAAAAATGATGGCCACATTTTAATGTTGCCCTCAAAAATAGGAATATTGATTTTTGGAAGCCTGGCGGCCGACAGAGGTGAAGTATTTTGCGAAGTGTTAAAATCAGAGGCAGCGGGAGCTTGTGCAGGTGATTGAATAGAACGGACCTTGGACTTTACATCATAGAGATATTTATCTGCTAATTTTCTTATTTTGTCTTGGGCAGCAAAGTCAGTATCACTGGCAATTAAAGAAATAATGTCATTGTGAATTGATTGAAAATCAGCATAAATTTCCTGCAGAAACTCCGCACGTGAAAGTAAGTTTTCCTTGTAGAATGAGTCCGTGGTAGAGTTCGTTCCATACTCATAGATCTCTTTAAGCCTATTAAAATGTACCGTGCGCTGAAAAGTCAATTTTGCGATTTCCTTTTCAGAAGTAGCCATAATTAATTATGTAAACGTAAAACTTTCGAATCGTAAGTAAAGTCACAGAAGATCAATCGCACGGAGCGAACTATACCTAAGAAAACTATTAAAAATCTCCGAACATCAACAAACACAATGTTGCAAAGTGTAAAGTTAAAAATCGATATGGTATGTGGTATATTCTGCTAAACCTGGGCGCAATGGAATGTTGTTTATTCGACCTGATAAAAAAAAAAACAATGAAATGAAGAGAGTGTAGTTTGAACGAGGTGATAGCAAAATGGCTAGTTTTAAAAGTTTAAGTTAATTTTATATGTATTTTATAAGTAAAAATTTAAAATTTTCAAAGAAAATGGAAAAGTGGATAGTGATATCCGGCTCGAAGGACCAAAAATGTCGTTGAAGACCAGTAAAATTTGCTGGTTTAGGTTTTATCGAAAAATAATATAATTAAAATTCGAAAACGGCGCACCACCTTTCTGAACGGGACTCACCTGTCTAAGACTTCCTGGCTTGAAGGAGAGCGCTCTCGTTAAGAAACGTGGATTCGTCGGCTTGGATGGACTGGAGTGAGTAACACTCGCGAGTCGCGGTAATACGAAAAAGGAGTCAAAAAGACGTGATAAGTTGAGTACGCTTGATGCTGCTAGGTCGACACTTTGAATGGTACTGTCGCTATTGCGCACGCAGTTCTAGGTGTCCCTTATGATAGACAGTGTGCCGTATTGTCGCGGAAAAAAAGGTAAAAAAGAAATACGAAATTTATAGGTCCTTAAGCGCATAAAAAGAGACAAGTTTTAGAGTTTATGAAACACAAGATCAAGACAATAAATAAACTAGACAGTAATCAACATCTTGCGATAGATCTCTTTTCTCCAAAATTCGCTTCAAACTTTGAATTTGCTTGAGACTTCATAACTTTACAGTTTTATTTTAACCATTAAAATGGCTTTAACAAGGCTTCTGATGATAGTGGGCACACCTGCCTGAATGATCAGCTACCATCATCATACATCAACTTCTTTTTTTAGGTCTCTAACCTTTTAATGCTTCCTAATCCCTTGTAGTATCTTCCACCACCCCCTCACCAGCGTGTGGGTCTCACTGTCTCTCCCTTTTTAAAAAGACAGCCGGCGCATTGAATGTTGAGTTGAGGTAGGTTTTCTCGTTTTTTAAACATCTGTTACACATAAGTGAGTAAGTTATTCTTGTAGCCCCTGAAGATGGCCATTTATATGTCCGAAACTAGTAGAGCAGGCCTTACCTTTTGAAGGTCGAAATAATCGGTCGTATTGTGGAGACAACTGCGTGTCATTCCCTTCTTTTTGTACTTGTACAACTCCACTGAGAGAATATGGACTACTACTTCTTTTTCATTTGATGACCCGGGGGAAAAAACCATATATGTCCATCAGAGGTAATTTTGAGAAAAATAGATTTTTAGTTTTACTAACTTGGGTGTATAAATAATGCTCTAAACTAATCAAAAAAATATTAAGCAAATCCTTTAGTTTTTATTTAATAATATGTTTACGGAATAGTAAAAAAATAATAAAAAATATAGTCTCTAAGCTTTTTTTATACAGAAGAAGATAGTTATTTCCCCATTTCTTCCACCAATTCTGCAAATTCTTCTGCATCGCTGTCATAATTGGTAACTTGATCTTCGATCACAAGCAGGTTTTCATAAAATTCTTTGGATTCTGGAGTTGTGAGGAACCTATAAACAATTAAAAACAATCATCAGTTATGTTTTTATTTTATAGAAGATGAAATTTTGCTTACTTTTTCAAATATTGTAAATCTTTAATCTTTTCAGTTTTTATTTAAGTTTTTCCTCGTACAGTTTCTTCGGCTTAACTTTTGATAATCTTGCTGTTGGACAATGAGGGGTAGTTTTAGACCCTTGCTTAGAATTTATACCCTTCCTGGCTTGTTTTTTCTTCACAATAAAAACATCACTGTGCTACAGCCCATGAAATGCATTTTTATGGAATATTAGACTAGGATTTTCTTTTATAACTTCCAAAACCCTTATTGGCCTTGTAGGAATTGGGTTTTTCTTTGGGTACTTGTCAATAAAATAGTCTGACCAATTTAAAAATTCTATTTCCTTTTCACAATTAAGAACCATGAATGTTGTCGGTTTTTGTCTTGAATTACGAATGACATCTCTCCAGTCATTTGGTACTTCAGTATAGGCCTTTTGATTCACCAGGCTCATATCCCGATTGCACTCTAAATACGAATGTCCTCGAATTGGAAAAATCATTTTCACACTCTCAAAACGCTGCTCATTATGTACGGGATGGTGGGCAAAACGCATAACTGTAAAGTTTTTATTTTGCCCGGAACATGAATCACAAAATATTACAAGATTGCGAACACTCGCTGGCAAAATTTGGCTAAGAAAATGGTACATCATTGAGACAACCTCGTCAGCGCCTTTTTTTGCAACCGCCTCATCATAAGTGTAAAAAATAGACTGAGAATTTAAAAGTACATGAATATTAAAACTGATAAAAGTCAATTGACGTTTGTAGTATACATCATTGGTTGTTATATTCGGTGTAGAGTGATTTTTTTGAAAGTCCAAAGTCCATCACTCGCTTTCTTCTTTCGATGCAACTTTTCTGTATTTCTTCTTCAAAGATTAAAATTTGTCGCTCTTTCTTAAATGGACTCTTTCTCTGTCATTTTATTTTTAAGGTCGTGAATGACTTGTTTTTTCTTCTCCTTGAGCGAGCTTTTCCGATTTTTGTTCAAGAATATCGATTTCAGCTTTGAACGTGTCACAAAGACTGCAAGTGTCCTTCCTTGGGTACCCGAATCCAATGTTAAACTTTGTGTTAAATATATCCCTAAATTTATCATATGAAACCGGATTGTCTGGATTCTTTGCTGTATACATATTGAATAATTTCGTAATATTGAGTTCTTCGGGCAAGTATAATTTCTTACTTTTTTTCAATGAGTAATGGGACTTTCTTCCTTTCAGGGAAGCAATAAACTCACATGCTTTTGTGATGGTTTCTTCCGATATGACATGCTTTCTGTTTCTATGTTTGCCTCTACGGTCCACTGGTGCTTTACCTTGAAATACCAAGGTTTCTCTTATGTTTTGAACCCAATTTTTGGAAATCCCGTGGAATGCAGCAAAGGCATTTAGACACACTTGCACATCTTTAAGATACCCATCTTGAAGATAACGAACTCGATACGCATAAGAAGCATTGTGTAACATTTCTATATTTTGTGTACGGGGACGTCGACGTACCACTGGCAAAACCGTTATAAGTCCTGCGAGATACTGATTTTGTTTATTGTAATCGAAAAATGGACATGTATGGTTCTTCCCGCCGGGTCTTCATTTATTAAGTTGTTATCTGCCTGACATGTTTCGGATGTATTTAGACGCACATCTTCAGAGTCTTAACTAGAGTCACAGTCTGCTGGCTGTCATTCTACAAGGGGGGACAGCTGAACCCAGGTATACATAAGGTGGTTGGTTTTTTTATTCTACACAGGGGAAAAAAACCTTGATCAAAAAACCCAGTTCTGGTTTTCACGGTGACAGGAGTTAAGTAATCTTCCACGCGATAAGTCTTTTAAAAAAACTTTATTACAGAAAAGATTACAACAATAGATGACTCACAATATGACTGTTTTAAACGAAGATCAATTGCAAAGTGATTTACAGACTGACTACGGGCCCTAGCTTGAATCTAGAAAGCGTGATTTTTATATAAGCAATAAAATAAGATTCTGCAAAGTCTAATTTAATAGTCAGCATTATCGGAATTATAGGCTACATAACTCCTCCCTCCGTAAGTTCGGAAAACCAGTGTTCCTTGTTTTTTCGATCATCTAAGGGCAGATCAATGTCTTTAGATGAAGGGGTTCGTCTAGACTTTCTTCTTTGGCGAAGAGTCCTCCACAGGTAGATAAGGGCTGCCAAGATCAGTATGCCTAAAATGAGTGCAAAAAGAGTCAAATATGTGGGTGAAAACTGAGTTGGTTCATTCAAGAAATGAAATTTAACTGAGTCCAGGATCTTCCGGGCTTTATTGAGTTCTTCAATGTTTACCTCGTCGAGTTGGAGTTTAGGGATGGCAGTACTTTGTTCGGTGTACGAAAAGTCAGGCAGGTCCACTATGAATTGAAGATCTGAACTGGTTTCTTTTTCATATACACGGTGTCCAATTTTAATCGCACATTCGGGAATAGTGATTATACTGGGATTTCGTAAACTGTATAATCCTTTTTTACAAGTACTTTTGATGATAGTTTTATTTACTGGAATCACCAGGATTTCCTTTCCATTCAGGCGATGTACGGTTGTTCTTTTAAGATAAATGTCTACTAAAGGGCACTCATTCACTTTAGTGGTGATCAGCTTAAATACACAGCTAGCTTCTCTTGATAAAGCTTCTTGTTATCAAATGAACACATTTTCCAGTTGCGGGCATTCTTTTTGTGCTGTCCAATATTCTTCTTTCGTAAGTAGGATATAAGGATCGGCAACGGAAATTGTTTGGTTATGGACCGGGATAGGAAAGATTTTATACAATGTAAATTGATTTGGTCCAGTAATTGGTGTGTGTATAGAAAATAATATTATGTTTTCTTTGATCATTACTTGCACTGATAAGTACTTATAGTAGTTAATTAATTCGCTAAATTTTGGAAGATTATCTGACTTATAGAGACTGTGGAGATCACTAATCAATTTCCTCAATTGAGATGGATTTAATATTGAGTTATGCATAGTGTTTACATGAGCAAACGAAATTGCGGTTTCAATATTACTGACAAGTTGATTTACGGTATTTAGTTGAAATATAATATTATCCAAAATTAGTGACATATACAATGCGTTACCTATATTGTATTCCATGTCTCTTAATTGATTGATTTTATCTAGTAATAGGTCTTGGTTTTTAGTCAGCTTTTTCAATTGTACATTATAAGTTTCTACTACTGATGTTAAGACAGTATGTTCACTTTTTAAGTCATCTTGTGCTTTTTGTTCGTTTTGTAAGATTGTATTAAAATAGTTATTAAATCTATCTTCGTCATCAGAATCTAGAGTACCAAATAACCATTTGTTAACTTTACCGACAATATTAATTAGTCCGCGTTTAACTTTAGTAGGTTAGTATACCGGGTGTAACATTTAACTTGAGACACCTCAATATCTCGAAAAATAAGCACTTTTCGAAAAAATGTTTAGTATCAAAGTTGTATTATTCCGCGGGGGAAATACATTGATGACAAAATTTGTGTTCCTCTGCCCCTCCATGTGGGGGGAAGGGGGGTAACTTTGATTTTTTAAATGGCACCCCCAATTTTTTATTGCAGATTCAGATTCTGCGGCTAAAAACACGTGGAATTTGTTTAAAACATTTTTTTGTATTAACGATAGATGGCGCTATAAACGACAAAATTTAATTTACATTTTTTCAATAAATTTGTTTTTTTTTCGCTCATGGCTTACCGGAATGTTTGGTAAAATCTGCTTAAAAAACCGTCGTTGCTAGGGATACATAGGTGTAATAAATAACAAAAAAAAAAAGGGTAAAAAGGGGTTTTTTGGTTCAAACGTTAAAAAAAAGAAATAACTTGCAGAAACCCTTAATGTTAATCAGTTAGTTTTATTTTGGTATTAATACTTCATCAGCATGGAGTACATGACTGTACAGGGTGATTGATTGAATTTTGACCACCCCTTTAACTTCCATAATTTTGATTTTAGCAAAAAACGTTAAATACAAAACTAGAAGATAGTTAGGTCTAGTTTATTTTTAGATAAACAGTTATTATACAGGGTGTCCCAAATTTGAGTAACAAACCAAACTTATGTTTTTTTAAATAGAATGACCAACTTTTTATCCGATATTTGAATTCTACGTCAAATTCTAGGTCTAATTGATGTAAAATGTCTGTATCGATATTCAACTGTTTCCGCAGCAGCGTCCTTGATTGGTTGAGTTTTGACCACCCTCTTAACTTCTTTAATTTTGATTTTAGCAAAAAACGTTAAATACAAAACTAGTAGATATTTAGTTCTACTTTACTCTTAGATAAAGAGTTATTATACAGGGTGTCCCAAATTAAAGTAGCAAACCAAACATGTTTTTTTTTAAATACAATGACCAACTTTTTAATCTATATTTTAGTTCTACGTCAGATTCTAGGCCTAATTGATGTAAAATGTCTGTATCGATATTCAAATGTTTTCGCAGCAGAGTCCTTGATTGACTGAATTTTAACCACCCCCTTATAGATATTTGGGTCTACTTTTACTCTTATATAAACAGTTATTATACAGGCTGCCCCAAATTTGAGTAACTAAATTATACCTTAATCACATAGTCGAGGAAACATTGTTAAAGTAACAGATGCTGCGGAAACAGTTGAATATCGATACAGACATTTTACATCAATTCCTAAAATTTTACGTAGAATGCAAATATCGGATAAAAAGTTGGTCATTGTGTTTAAAAAAACATAAGTTTGGTTCGTTACTAAAATTTGGGACACCCTGTATAATAACTGTTTATCTAACAATAAAGTAGACCTAAATATCTTCTAGTTTTGTATTTAACGTTTTTTGTTAAAATCAATATTAAAGAAGTTAAGGGGGTGGTCAAAATTCAACCAATTAAGGACGCTGCTGCGGAAACAGTTGAATATCGATACAAACATTTTACATCAATTAGGCCTAGAATTTGACGTAGAATTCAAATATCGGATAAAAAGTTGGTCGTCGTATTTAAAAAAAACATAAGTTTGGTTTATTACTCAAATTTGGGACACCCTGTATAATAACTGTTTATCTAAAAATAAAGTAGACCTAAATATCTACTGGTTTTGTATTTAACGTTTTTTGCTAAAATCAAAATTAAGAAAGTTAAGGGGGTGGTCAAAATTCAATCAATCACCCTGTACAAGAGAAAATTGAAATGGTTTTTGTTTATGGAGAAGCTGGCAGGCGTATTGATAATGCTGTCAATATCTATGCTCAGCGTTTTCCGGACAAAGTGCGGTCCCGAGCTTCTTTCGCTCGAGTTATCAAGCAGTTTTCTACTGAAGGGAGTGTTAAGCAGAAGAAAAGAACACGTAGAGCTACAATTTGTGGCGCAGACACTCAAGCAGCAGTCCTTGGTGCTGTGGCTTATGGTAATCCCCAGTCAAGCACACGAGAAGTATCACTGCAATCAGGTATTTCTCATATGAGTGTGTGAAGAATGCTGAAGATGCACAAGTTTCATCCTTATCACATCTCTTTACACCAAGGCCTCCATGGAGAAGATTTTGAAAATCGGGTAAAGGCTAGGCCAAACCAACGCGTTCAATTTGCGTCCGCGGTGGCGTGCACGGTGGCGATCACTGCACGTGCAAAAGTTGTGTACACCGTCGCGTCTGAGTTCTGCGTTCGCCAGCCTGGAGTCACGTCATTCAATACAATGCTCTCTGATACAGATAGTGAAATTGAAGAAATTTTACTTTTGTCTACTTTCATTGCCGAAGAGGAACAAGAAAGGTAAGTACGACACAATCATTTACGAAGATATTGTGCCAGTTAAGTAGATACTATTGTAAGGTAATGTCTATTATGCTATATTTTTTTCAGAAAAACAAGAGTATGGGTACACACTATAAATGAAACCAGAGAAAGGGAAGGTGAATTCCATACCTTGCACGGGCAATTACGTGAAGATGAAAAGCGATTTTACATTTACTATAGAATGACGATTGAAAGCTTTGATAATCTTTTGAATATGATAAGAGACTCTATTAAAAAATAATTTACAAATTATCGCAATCCAATATCACCAGTAGAACGACTGTGTATAACCTTAAGGTAAGTAATTATATTATAATATATAAAACACGGCGATAGGCTGACAACCTGTTACGTTTAACAGTGTTCGATATGTCAACCGTGGGTGGCGTCTCATCAACACTCGGGTTGTCATCCGAGGGGTGATGTGATGTCATCTCTGCTCACCCCAATAGGGAAAAATGGGCGTGAATTATATATATTACTGAATGAATGAAAGGTTTATTTTTATAATCAGAAACAATAATAATTACCAAATGAATTAATTATAGGTTACTCAACATTACTACTATCATCACTTGTGAAATTTCTGAAATATACTGAAACATCTTGTGTAGACCTATTGGTGATAGGAGAACGTTCACGAATGTGTGCTAGTTCTTGTTCCATTAATAGTTTTGCCATTTCAAACTTGACCAAAGCTTGTCTTTCTGCCGAGAATTTTTTTATAGTCTTAGTATATCCGAGGCAAATATGATCTATATCATCATAGTTTGGTTTCGAAGCACTCCGATTTTGAAGGTAATTTAATACTGAAGACGTGGTTGATCCAACGCTTGGAGAAGCATGTGTTCTTCTGGACCTGGCTTGTGAACCAATAGTAGAAGTATTATCTGATGTAGGCATAGAACGATTATCAAAACTTGCTTCACTTTCTATTTCTTTCTCTGTTGTATTTGCTGTAGTATTTTGGGTTTCCGTAGAGCTCAACATAGTAGCACAGTTATTACTAGAAGGTGCATCCAAGTGTGGGAGTGAAAGGACAATGACTGACTCAGTAGTCTCTATTGTTGGAGATGGCTCATGTAAAATGTCTTGCGTTAAGAGCGAATTATCTGAGTTAATTGTTTGTGTATCATTTAGGTAGAGAACGTTTGAATCCGTGGGGGTTAGCTGAAAATAGCGCTTAAATATGGACATCTGATTTGCCCATGGCCAAGTTCTGTAACGGTCCAATTGCTTTGCTTTTTGCCCTGTATGAGTTTGTTCGGATCTTAGGTGCTTGGTGTAACAGTCTTTCAGGCTTTTCCATCTCTTTTTTAAAGTTTCACCTGTAAATGATAAGTAAAATTTAATATTTGTTACAGATATTTAGCAACTGGAGATACCTACAAAACAATCGCACATAGTTTTAGAGTTGGGTTTTCTACAGTTAGCTATTATAAAAGAGGTGTGCACAGCTATTTGGGACAAATTGCAACCAGAATACCTACCTGAGCCAACAGAAGAAATTTGGGAAGCTTCTGTATGAGACTACAACAATCTTTGGGGGTTTCCAAATTGCTTGGGCGCCATCGATGGCAAGCACGTAACTATTAAATGTCCAAGAAATAGTGGATCTGATCATTTTTCATATTTAAAAAAGTTTTCAAGTTCTGATGGCAATAGTAGACCCACATTACAAATTTATTAATGTTGGAGCATACGGAAAAAACAGCGACGGTCGTATATTCGAAGAATCGGCTGTAGGGCGTCGCTTAGAACAAAGAACAATGAATGTCCCACAAAACAGACCGTTGCCTGGTTGCCAGGAATCACTTCCATGTGTACTAATAGGAGATGAAGCTTTTGCGTTAAGTCCATATTTGATGCGCCCTTTTCCATATCGGCAATCAAGAGACGACCTCAGATTGACTACGTATAATAAACGACTCTGCAGAGTAAGGCGAGTAGTCGAAAATTGTTTCGGAATACTAGCTCAAAAATGGGGAATTTTCCACAGACCCATGGAGGCAAAAAGGTCAACGCTTACTGTAATTGTAAAAGCTGCGTGCATTTTGCACAATTATTTGAGATCAAACAGTCGAAATGTGCACTATGATAACACTCTTTTGACACCAGTTACTGAACAGCCAAATGCCTTCATAGCAATGCAAAATACAAATCATACAAGTGCTAACTATGCTTTTAATATTCGTGAACAATATGTGAGATATTTCAATCCATAAGGATTTGTATAGAAACTTGTATCTATAATTAATGTTCTGTTACTTTATTGGAATAAATCTAGTTTTATAATCAAGTGTAGTTTTTAATGTAGGTAAAATATAATATTAGTAGGTACTTACCACTTATTCCATATCTCCTTCCTATTTCATCCCACACCTGGTCCTTCTTTCTATTATTTTTATAATCGCAATGAGAAGTATCATATAGCACTGGGTTTTTGTGAACCTCATTTATAATTTGTTCCGCTTCCATATTAAAAAACACAGTTTTTAATAGCTGCGTGCGGCGTCCTAACGCAGCAAGCACGATCTGATCGCCACCGCTGCGTGCAGACGCTGCACCGGACGCCGCGGCCAATCAGAGAACGCCTCGGTGTGAACACGTCGCTACAAATTCGCATGTAACAACTGATCGCCACCGTGCACGCCACCGCGGACGCAAATTGAACGCGTTGGTTTGGCCTAGCCTTAACTTTTTGTCAATGGGCACGTAACCAAATACAACAATAACCTAATTTTTTTCGTTACGTATTGTTTTCCGACGAATGGTCATTTACAAATTACGGCAACATTAATAGACACAACATGCATTACTGGAGTGTAGAAAATCCGCATTGGCTTCGACAAGTTGAGTACCAGCGTCCTTGGAGTGTCAACGTGTGGTGTGGAATCATTGGCAGTAAACTTATCGGTTTCCACATAATTGAAGGCAACTTGAATGGTGAAAAATACAGGGACATTTTGGAAAACAAACTGCCAACGTTGCTTGAGGACTTGAGCCTAGAAGTACGGAATATCATGTGGTTTCAGCATGATGGTTGTCCAGCACATTATTCGTTGGTGGCACGAGAAACGCTTGATCGTAAATTTAGTGATCGTTGGATCGGTAGAGCTGGTCCAGTGAACTGGCCTGCTAGATCACCAGATCTCACTTCGCCAGATTTCTTTCTATGGGGCTATCTTAAAGACAAAGTTTATAAACAAATACCAACGACACGTGAAGATATGATTGTGCGAATCAGAAATGCTTGTGCCGAAATTCCAGCAGACGTACTTCTCAGTTGTGTTCGGTCGTTCGAAATACGAATTGATAAGTGTATTGAGGTTGAAGGCCATCATTTTGAGCACTTACTTAGTTAAAAACTCGCTGTAAAGAGTTTAATTAAATTTTGTCATTTAAAAAATTTAATTTTTTTTTGAAATTAAATTTTGTCGTTTATAGCGCCATCTATCGTTAATACAAAAAAATGTTTTAAACAAATTTCACGTGTTTTTAGCGGCAGAATCTGAATCTGCAATAAAAAATTGGGGGTGCCATTTAAAAAATCAAAGTTACCCCCCTTCCCCCCACATGGAGGGGCAGAGGAATACAAATTTTGTCATTGTAATGTATTTCCCCTGCGGAATAATACAACTTTGATACTAAACATTTTTTCGAAAAGTGCTTATTTTTCGAGATATTGAGATGTCTCAAGTTAAATGTTACACCCGGTATAATAATTAGTTATTTAAATGTTTATATTTAATATTAGGTTTTATGATTCTAAAACATGAAATATTTCCAATCGTTTTGTGGTTGCAACTTCTCGATTCATTTCATCCAGTCGCATATACAGGGTGTCCCGCGAGGTAAGGGACAAAATTTCACTACGTGTTCTTTAGGTGAATTTGAGTCAAAAATGTTCTATGAACATGGGTCCGCAAATGCTTCCTTACCGAGATATGATTTTTTAAACTTAATAGTGATTTTGTACCAAAAACTACAATGGATCTCATCCACATTATTAAAAGGGCTAGACTATGCTTACAATGGGAAAATGGGCACTTTGAACAATTATTATAAACAGTTATTTTCCAAGAGGTATTAATTTTTTTTTTTTTTAATATTTTTGTGAGGTTATTGTACTTTTCAACACAATAAAACTATTAAACTTAAAAAAATCATATCTTGGTAAGGAAGCATTTGCGGACCCATGTTCATAGAACATTTTCGACTCGAATTTACCTAAAGAACACGTAGTGAAATTTTGTCCCTTACCTCGCGGGACGCCCTGTATATGTAGTCTGCAAATGCTCTATTTGAATTTGAGACTCGAGTAGCAGTCACACTCTGTAAATTTGATGAAATGTTTTTAACAAGATCTAAAATGCCCTCTGGCTCATTGGAAGAATTTGGAGTCATCCTTCTCTGCTTCTTTGACACACCTAGTCCTATTACATATGTCAGATTATAATTTTAACTTCATTATCACTATGTTATTATCAGACTAACCTTTATTAAGAGTGGGTGTGGGGCTGATTATTGATTTTTCAATTGGTGGGGAGGGCGTGCCTCTAGAGTCATCATCTACCGAGTGGCGAGTTGACACTGGTGAAAAGATGGTCTCTTCCGCTGACCAGACTGAGTGAGAACTAGAGGGTATACTTGGCTGTTTTTCAACTGAAAGAGCTTTAAGTGGTGGTTTCGTGTTTGTATATGTTCTAAATACGATAGCAAAAATTTAGTGTTAATAATATAAATTATTGATAAAATTATCAGTAAATACTTTCTAGGTTTGGAGAATTTTGAGTAAAATAACATAGCATTGAAATGCACCCAAGACTCATGTGCTTCAGATCCCGACCTCATCTTGTTTCTCTCCTTAGTGAACCTGTCTCTCAAGGATTTCCAAGTCCTTTGACACTCTGCAACTAAAAAATGAAAGGATTTTTTCCCTATTTGTATCAAACTGTTCTATTAAAAATAATATTACCAGAATGATTTACTATAAGAGCTTCCCATGCTAAATTCTTTTTTTTTTGCATTTTTATATTCAGGGTGCCCCATATTATATATAAATTCGTATCTTTGGATTGTCTCCAAAGGAGACCTACATCTATGTTAGTTTCGGTTTCTTCCAACAAAACAGGAAACTGAGCTGAAAACAAAGCGTTTTTATCAGTGTAAACTAGTAAAAAGACATAAACAAGTACCTTGGGATTCTGAATCACTCATCATCGTCTCACCTCTGCTTTCAACCAATACTCACAAACTGGTAAATATGTAAATAAACAATCAGTCAATCACCTAACGACCTAACCCCAAATTTTGCCGAAAAACATAATCACGTGTTGTCAGAAACAAATTCCTATTGGTCGATGCAGGCTGCTACGGTTTTGCTAGGAGCGCCAACCTCAGAAAGATAAAGTTGGTTTATGTTCGCCGGCAGCCCAGCGGCGGTTCAGCGCCAACTTCAGGTCCGACGGCGACTATAAATTGGCCTATGCAGTTTTATAGGAATTATCTTTCAGCGCCAGAGCCAACGCCAAATCCAAATCGAACTTCAAGTTTATAAATCCGGCTTTACGGCCAGTGTAAACTTTAACTGTCAGAAATGTAAGTGTGGTTCTGGCCGGCGTCAGTACAATTGATTGGAATAACAGTACAATTGCCACGCACATTTCAGTACATATTATTTTTGAGTAGGAACATCCCTGCCACTTGTCACTTTGCTTTTGTTTATTTATTTTAGCATGCTGCTAAAATTAATTTTATTTTTATGACAAAATCTAACAATTTAATTGGTGAAGATTATACACTAAAATCAAGTAAATGTATATTTTTTGATTGACAAGATTACAAGGACAATTTCATACCTAAGCTATGTAATAAACCATGCTATTGCTGATGCATCATTACTACACATTTTTGGACTAACATTTTTTAAGGGTGGTTCTAGTAACTAATTCGGCTAGTCTTACAGATCTGCAACTGGTATATGCTGCATACATCACTACTTTTCCATGTGGATGAAAAAGCACAACTTTTATGAAGAAAGTGACTATATTTCCCAGGGACTGCAATCAAGTCAAGTTGAAGAAGAAAAATTGTGTGCAATATATTAAACTATCTACATTAGGTACAACAGTGGATTAAAAAGCAAGTTTTAAGGTGAGTTAACTGTTTTAAAGCTAGATTTGTAGTTCTAATTCCGCAAGAAGTAAGCAACAAGCAGTAGTAGCCATGTCAATTCATAGTTCGACTTTAGTAAGAAGGAAATAACATAACCCCAAAGTCTTATAAACCATCAAAATTTTATTTATTATCTTGTGGGTTGTCATTTTTGGGCAAAAGCAAAAGAAAGTATTTGTCAAATGATATTCCAAAAATCTATGAATGGGGGTAAAGACCAGTAGTCTATGATGGAAGCAGTAAGGAGCAAGGTAAGAAATGAAAATGATTCATTTCTTGCTGCTTACTGCTTGCGGTTAATGTGGCTTGCACTTATTTGTCAAACTATGAATTAGAGTGTTACAAGTATACAGGGTGGTCCAGTTTTAAGTGTCAGTAATTCACCATTCAATAGCCAATCCAAAAATAAGTTGACTTGCATTATGTCATTTTTCTGAAAAACGTTTCCTAAGGAACTTACAGTCCTTCAAATTTCAATTTAAAAAATCTTTTTATAGTGTAAAACTGAACATTCAAGACTTGTGAGAGTCCAAATTTGTACCGAATAGTCTAAAAACTTGCTATTTACTACTAGGAATAGTAGTAAATAGCAACTAATATAATTTCTTTTCTCAAACTGCCATCCTGGTCAAGTGTCTGAAACTGGATTTCAAGAACTAAAAACAGTCCGGAAATCAAGACAAAGATTGTATTGTGCATGAAACTCATTTTTTACTTCTAAAGATAATCTAAAAGTTAACTTTTAAAGCTAGAACTGACTTTGGACTAAAGAGAGTCCAAAAGTCTATTTTCAGGACTTCAATTGGTGTACAACTCAATTTTCTGGACTGGAATAAGTCTAGAAGTAAATTAAATTTTCGAACTATTTCATTTCTAAAAATTAATTCTCAAGACTAATATCGTAGCATTTAATACCAAAATTTTTTACTTTTATTACTGAAGAAACTTGACTTTTTGGAAATATGATTGACTATTCCTATGATGAGTGTAGAAGTCAATTTAATACTGAAGAAGCTTGAGATAATTAAGATTGTGTACAAATTGGCTTTTAGACCTGATAAGTCAAAAACTTTGTAAAGATAGTCTTGAAACTCGATTTGAGGTACTGAAAACAGCCTGAAAGCACTAAAAACAATCTAGATTTTTAAGAAATACTCGAATTTTTAGCATTGAGGTGTCTAGAAGTCGATTGAATAGTGACAAAGCTTGGAATGCCATTTTAAGTCTATGAAGAATGTGAAAATTTTTTTTTAAGTTTGCTGTGTCAATAACTTGGTAAAGATAGTCTTGATACTCGATTTTCCAAGCTGAAAGCAGTTTTGAAACACTAAAAATAGTCCAGAATTCTGAGAAAATTAAAAGCAAAGTTAAAAGCAAGAAAAGCTAGTTTTCAAGACAATTTTTATGAATCTAATGTCAATGTCCTCTATCTAAGACTATTTTCAAAACTAAAATATTGAAATTTGTCTTAAAATTGTGAAAACTTACTTCAAATGCAAATTTTAAGCTTCTGATGTTACTTTTCATTAGTTCATAGTCACTTTTTGGTGTTGAAGTCAATTTTTAGGGTTTAAATGTATGAATTTGTAGTAAAAAATTCTGGAAAAAGTATTTTTTTATGTCTACAAGTACAAATCAATTTTCAATATTAAAGTCTCTCAATTTGCATGAAAACTGGTTACAAACACGATTTTTAAGCTTCTGAAATTAATTTTTATCTTTTCTCAGTCAATTTTCAAGACTAAAGTCTTTCAGTTTGTCTGGAAACTATGAAAACTAGCTACAATTAAATTTTTTAAGCTTCTTAAGTGAATTTTCTGTTTCCAAGACAGGTTTTAAGTTGGGTTGGGTTAGTTTTGAGTCTTTAAACGTAATAACTGAGTTATCTCGTAAAGGAAGTTTCAAATCAGAATTTTATAAGAGATAATTTCTTTTTCATCATGAACAATGAAATTTAAAAAAAAACTGTAATTTTTGAAAAATATCTAGAGTCGTAGAAGATAAGGCAAAAACATTAAAACCATCTTCCTGGTATTGGAAAATTTTGGCTAACGTCATTCATAATGAGTATTAATTTCGTAAGTGCTTGTTCCAAATTTGATAAAAATTGCTCCAACGGTTTGACAGTTATGACAAAAAACCGGTTTTTTAAACAGAAATTTGAAGGACTGTAGGTATTTTCCTTAGAAAGCATTTTTCAGGAAAATGACATTAATGTCAACTTATTTTTTAATTGGCTATGGATTGGTAAATTATTGACATTTAAAACTGGACCACCCTGTATACAGAAATCAGTTTGTTACATTTTTCTACACCTAATTTATATATTTTTTTAATTTTTTATTCTAGGAATACATTTTTTATTTTGGTTTTAACCAGTTTCAACCATTTTGACCAGTTTTAACCAGTTTTGACCACTGCCCTGGTCAAAATCAAAAAAAGTGGTCATTTGCACATCCCTGCCCGGTTTATACTTTTAAATTAAAAAAATTAATTTGATTTTAATTACATGTAATGCTCGGTTTATACCTCCAAATTAAAAAATTAAATTAAATTTTAATTACATGTAAAATTGAATGAACATTATTGTGGTTTATACTTTTCAAGATATGCTAAATTAAATGACATGTGTTTTTGGCTTTGACGTATTTTAGACATATTCTAACCTAAAGAGGGTGAAAAATTCATGAAAAAGTTCACCTATAAAATAATCATTTGTAAAATTTAAAATAATAACTAATGGATGAAGTTTTCTTTGGCTGTGGTTACCACACTAGTTGGAATCGGTGTATCTTTGACAAAACGATGGAAATGAAATTGGAGATATGGAGTAATACCGATAAACAGGGAATGAAGGAAAAAACAAATCAAGTTTCACATTTTATCACAACGAAGGTTTCAAGAATTTGCCCTTAGTTTAAAGTTGGCAAACATGTGGCTTTAACTTTTTAAATTTAAGTTAAAACTTAACTTAATTTAACTTTTTAGTTTAATTCGTTAATTTGGAGGTATAAACCGGGTGATAAATTTGTCTTTAATGAACATTTACTTTAATTGTTAATTTGGAGGTATAAACCAGACATTAACTATATTTTCGGTAAAGTCAATTTAATTTTATCAAAGTTAAAGCTACACATTTGTATATGACATGCTGTACTTAAAATTTACACAAAACTAAAACTAATGTTAACTTAAAAGTGAACCAACTTTCACCATTGGGTGAAATTGAGGCTAATTTGTGAACCCTTTATCATTTTTCGTTGTGATAAAATGTGAAACTTTATTTGTTTTTTTTTCTCATTCTCTGTTTATCGGTCTTACTCCAAATATATACCAATTCCGACTATTGCGGTAACCACTGCCAAAGAAAACTTCATTCCTGGTTTAATATTTTTAACTCTACAAATGATTATTTTATAATAATAATAATATAATAAAACGTATTTATTTTAGCACTTGGCTAGTATACATTATTTACAGAGTTGTTACTTAGCGCTACGACATCTTAAGGAAAAAACATTTTTATTTATTTAAATAAAACATTTTTAATTTTTTTGTAAATAATTTAACGCTCTGTACATATTTATTAACTCAGCCGGCAGAGCATTATACGAAGGCCATCACCAAACAATTGCTTTTGCAGATATGTGCTTCTTGCAAACTGGATATCAAAGTCATTTCCTGAGCGAATGTTATATAAGTGCCTCTCAGACCTTATTATGGAGAGACAACCTAAGGAGCTCAACATCAAGTTGATTGGTGCATATTTATCACAACCAAGAATTACGCGCATTGCCGCTGTTTTGTAATAGCTGTAGCCTATTAATTTCCTCCTTAATACATGCCAAAAGCAAGGAACTACAATAATTAAAGTGTGAAAAAACAATAGTGTTATATACTAATAACTTTGCCCAATAGCCCAAATTTTGGGCCACCCTATAAAAAAATCCAATTTTTTTGCCAATCTTTTTACATATAAAGTCAACATGTGCTGAGAATCTCAGTTGAGAGTCAATAACTATTCTCTTTCACCCTTTTTAGATTAAAATATGTCTAGAATACGTCAAAGTCAAAAACACATCTATGTCATTTAATTTAGCATATCTTGAAAAGTATAAACCACAATAATTTTCATTCAATTTTACATGTAATTTAAATTAAAATAAATTTTTTAATTTGAAGGTATAAACCAGGCATTAGTTTTTTAAATAGAACCTTATATTTTTTAATACATTTGTAGATACTAGGTAGAATTTGAAAAGTTTTATGTTGTCTATACTTCAACCTGATAGTTTTCCTCAAGGTTTTACTAATATTGAATTTTTTAAGATATTAGTTTTTACTCTGATATAAAATTGGTTGTATTACCATTTACCATTGTTTGCACAGGGACCACAAATTAGATTTACGCAAATAAATTTGCGTTAGATGCTACAGGGCGTTCAATTTTTTTACAGAGTGTTTCATGATAAATGCGTCATATTTTATGGTTTGATTAAATATAACAAAATAACACTACTTAAACAATGATGTTTTGCTATGGAGATACATGGTGTCAAAGTTTGCATAAAAAGATCTAAATTTATTTATTTCTTCAAAAGGGCTGCAGATACCTATGTTCATAAAACTTTCTAGGTGTCAACAACAGAGCACGCTTTGGAATAAAAAAAGATATTTTTCAATTTTGCCAGTGGTAACCAATTGAACGAGTTGGTGAAGATTTTTGTTTTATCACATATAAAGAATGATTTTTATGAATGAAATTTTTATGAAAATAGCTGCAGCCGATTTGAGAATTATAAATAAATTTAGATTTTTGTTATCAAAACTTTAAGACCTTGTACCTCCAAACGAAACTTTTTTGGATCATGGTTTATATAGAAAACTAGGTTTTCCTTTGACGTTTAATCGAACCCTAAAATACAGGGTGTTTCACGATAAATGCGTCATATTTTATGGTTTGATTAAAAGTAAAAAAATACCCTAGTTTGCTAAATAAACCATGGGCAAAAGATGTTCCATTATGGATATACAGAGTGTTAAAGTTTGAATAAAAAAATCTAAATTTATCTATTTCTTCAAACCGGTTTCAGATATTTTTATAAAACTTTGTAGGTGTCAACTGTCCACGATAAGGCACGTTTTGCAATAAAAAACATAATTTTTAATTTTGCCAGTAGCGTTCAATCAAACACGTTCCTGAATGTTTTTGCAAAAAAATATGTATACACCACTCTTTTTCCATTAAACGCAAATCAATTTTGAATTCCCCATTCAATTTAGAACAGAAAAGCTATCTAGTAACTTTTCGGTACACCTTTCTGTTTTCCAATAAAAAATTGAAAATCATAAAAATGTACCCATAAAATCTATACTAAATCGTCGACTGTTTATTTTATTAATCAATATCTAAATTTTTATTAATTTAGTTTTTAAAAAAAAAAATTATTCGATAGGAACAAGCAGTATCTTCCTATTTTTTCATAAAAAAACTGAATAAATCAAAATTTTAAAATTGAATGGAGGCGAAATTCGATGATTTAGTATTAATTGTAAGGGTACTTTTGCAGGATTTTTTATTCGAAAACGAGATGACGTACCAAAAAGTTACTAGATACCTTTTCTGTGTTAAATTGAATAAGAAATTCAGAGCTGATTTGCATTTTTTGGAAAAACAGTGGCGTACATATTTTTTTTGCAAAAATGGTCAATAACTTGTTTGATTGGACGCCACTGGCAAATATAAAAAATATATTTTTTAATGGCAAAACGAACTTTATCGTTGACACCTAAAAAGTTTTACGAAAATATCTCTTATTGTTTTAATGAAATAAGTAAATTTTGATTTTTTTATCCAAACTTTAACACCCTGTATCTACATAACGAAACAATTTTGGACCATGGTTTATATAGCAAACTAGAGTTATTTTTTGACCTTTAATCACACCCTAAAATATGACGCATTTATCGTGAAACATCCTGTATAACGCATTTACCATGAAACACCGTGTTGACTAATTCAGCTTAAGTAATTTCGACTTTTTTAAATGGAACAGCCTGTGTATTACTTATTTTTCTGATATCTTTTACAATTCAACTTTTGTGAAGTATGTCATATACCTACCTAATTTAAATGTCTGCGATTTATTTATATGTTTTAACTTTTACCTGCATTTTTTGTTATCTTAACTAAACTATAATCTGAAAATTGTCCTTAACAATTCAATTGAACAATAAACATTTTAAATTGTTGTTAATGACATACAAAATTAAAACATTTGTTTTTTTATCAATTATACAGGGTTATTCACGTTATTCGACACGGAAAATTGTGACTAAAGTATTCACTTTCAACAAACTTCTGATTCTGGGATGGATATAGACCTATTTTAGGTATCTTTTAAAAATATTTTCAAGATGTACCGGTTGTCCCAAATGCAGAAACAGTATCAAAGTTATATTTTTTTAAATGGAATACCTAGTATTTTATTTGATTTTCAGAATCTACGTTGAAAATAAAAGGTAATGAATAACATTGAGGTTTGGTACGTCTAAACTTTGCAGTTTCTCAGATATTCGTTATTTTGTAAAAATTTAGAACAATGTTTAATCACTCAACCTCTGATTGATTTTTATCACTCAAAATTGGCTTGGGACCTACTAAATGATCAAGTTCTAGGATCCATGGGTGAGAAATTGTCTAGCTCATACAGGATGTCTCAACATTTTTCTCCCAATAATTGCAACCTTTAAACTTTAACAACTTGTCAAAATCAAATTGAACACCACCTATTTTATTGTTAAAGTAGATGCAAAATTTAATTATCTATCGAAAATTATTGAGGTCTCCTATGGCTAACTGTTCGCGTTTTCTTGGAAAAACATTTCTCGAACTCGCACCGATTTTGAGTCATTTTTGATACCCTTGAGAAATGACCAGAGATTAGCGAATTAGCGAAATTTTTAGGAGTATATCCATTAAGATACTTAATAATGTTGCTGATGGACTCAAAAACGGAGTAGTTGGATGTTTAGTTTAGTTTTAGTAGTTTGTAGTAGAATTGTCGCCGTTTTAAACATTTTTATGAATTACTTCTATAGCAAATTTACAAAGTATTAAGCCAGTATTTTATTCTAAGCTTTACTTAGATTAGAATGATAGATATGTAATTCGAAAAGATACCAAGGGATCTTTGAACGTCAAAAATCATCTTTGAATATCAAAAATCAGTCAGTCAGCTCTACTTTAAGAAATGTCGATTTTTCCAAGAAAACGTTAACAATTAGAGGTACGAAACCTTAATAATTTTCGATAGGTAATTAAATTTGCATATACTGTAACTGTGGTTCCATTTGATTTTGACAAGTTTATACTACTTCAAAATTTTAGTTTTTGATTAAATAATTTTTTTTGATATGATCTAGACAATTTATCACTTTTGGATCATAAAACTTAATCTGTTATCATCGCCCAAACCAATTTTGGTCAATTAATCTCAAAGGAAGGTTGAATGTTTAAGTATTAATATTTGTTCTACATTTTTACATATTAAGGAATATCTGAGAAACTGTAAAGTTTAGACCTATCAAACATCAATGAAATTAATTTTTTTTATGTTTTCTATTTAAAAAAAATATTCTAGTTTTAGATCTTAAATGTTGACCGTTTTCGAGATATTTAATGTTTTAATATTGCATTGCTAATACGGTTAAATGGTTAAAGGGTAAAGTACATTTACGTAATTTATACACACCTTAAAAAAAATAATTGGAATATCTTTTAGCTAAATCACACAACAAAAAGACTGATAAAAATAAATGAAAAATCGTTACGTATTTTCAGTGAATTTGGTGAAACAACTTACACCACAAACCACTGGAAATTAAAGTATTAACATTAAAAAAAGGTTTCTTTTGGACAACAAGTATTGTACAAAGGCAAAATAAAAACTTACTTTCATAAAATAAATATTTACTAATTTGAAAGTTGCTACATGCAATATCAAAATAGTGGATATCTCAAAAACGGTCAACTTTTAAGCCTTAAAACAAGTATACCTTTTTCACGTAGAAAACATATTAGAATCATATTTTGAAGTCGTGTGTCTGTTTCAGTGGCGTAGAAAAAAGTATTAGTCCTTTTAAGCAGATGAAAAAGCTGCAGATAGATGAAACCATCATATTTACCGTCAAAACCCTCTTTGACACATTTTCAGTAATTTATATCAAAATACCTAGATAATATGATAAAAAAACAAGAACAAAATTTCAACTTTCACACCCTGAAGCTTTCGTAATATTAACTTTCGGTATAGGACAATTTAGCTAAATCGTATTATTTTGATGTCTGGAATATGCTGTAACTCTAACAACGGTTGACAACACCTGCATTTTTAGTTTGTCGTAAGCTAGTTATAAACTTAAATTAAACTAAACTTAAACTTAAATCGAAGGTAAAAATTAAAAACCATAAATAAATTGCAATCTACTCAAATTAGGTACATGACATACGTAAAACCTATCAGACAAAATAAATAATGTACAGGGTGTTCCATTTATAAAAGTCGAAATTTCTTAAACTGAATTAATCAAAATATATTTAAAAAAATTGAACGTCCTGTAGCATCTAATGCAATTATTATACGATTTATTTGCATAAATCATTTTTGTCGTTCCTGTAGAACGTTTGTACCAAATATGAGTATTCTACTTTTAGAAACAATGGCAATACAGTCAATTTTACATCATAGTAAAAAGTAATATTTGTATAGAAAAATAAAAAATTAAATAATCTGACATTATTAACAAAAAAGTTTTAAATTGTTATGAAGAATTTAATAGTTATTTAACGAACGAGTGTATTAATGAAAGCGATTAATAACCGAAATGGTTTAACGCAGTGAACGTGTTACTAAAATTGAGATTATTAATCGCTTATTAATATAAAAGTTGGTTACAACATTTTTCCGTCAACTGTAGTTTATAATAAAGGTTTATAATCCTACAAAGTTTTGAAAAAACTGTTCTGTCAGTAATGGTGGATGTCAACTAAAGAATGTGTGTTTATTTCTCTTTGTTTCATACGAATAAAAAAGGATAGAACTATACTATGAGCGTATTTGATTGCCTGATAAGATTATGCATTAAAGTAAAACAATTGAAAAATCATGCATTGATGGAACTCAATATTGAACGATTTTGCATTCGTTATCGTCCATCAAAAAAGGCTGTCAATACATGGTCGACGAAAAAAATGTAAAAAAACTAATGTTTTCTGTCATGTCTTTAAGAACCTGTATATCCAAAAGTAATTTTAAACTATAAATATCAATATTCTCTAAAACTTTTGTATTTAACATTATTTTTCTATTTCTCAAATCAAACGAGATAATGAACTTTATCATTGAATCACCTGTACAGGGTGTCAGGATTTAGAGTGTTTTGACAGGAAAACCCCATTTTCCAGTTAGTTGTTATGGCAAAAATCGTATTTCGATATCTTGTCAGATTGCGGCGCTAGAGGCCGTTATTCGAATTTCGTCCATTTTAAAAACTTTACCCAACTTTTTTCTTTATTAAGAATTGACATAACTTTCTTCTTTTAAATAGAATTCATAATCAAATATAATTTTAAAAAATGTCTATTTTTAATATAATATGTAAGATTCAGGGTGATTCACCCTGATGGTATATTAGAAGTATCTAGAGAACGACTTAATATTTTTCGTTTAAATTTGGAGTGTAGCCTATCCAAACTCTCTATGTAAAATATTTTGGACTTTGCAGTGTTGCCATATCAGTCGGAAAGAACACCAATTTTTGATTTTCAAATGGAATACACTGTTTCTAATCTAATTTTTGAATTCTTCGCAAGAAGCCTAGTAATTAATGTTAATACTTCGCTATCCTATTCTATTCCCTATCTTGCACCGTTTCTTAGATATTTCATAAAAGTGGTGGATTTGTCAGCAAGTGGTAGTCTAGACATTTATTAAATTTTAAAGTCCTGAAAGGTTTGCTGGTGTGATCTTTTGTCCTCAGTTAGACAATACCACATGGTTGAAAAGCCCAGTAATATTTAACTGCTGCTTTTAACTATGCGCAAATAACTATTTTCTACGACCTCTATAGAAAATAAAAGTTTTCTCCCTCATTTGAGAGATGAAAATATCACTTTCACTACCTAGGGAGTAATTAGAGAATTTTAAACTAAAGCCTGTCTGAATATTGTGGACTTTCTTTCGTTTGTTATCTGTTTAATGACTTTTTCAATTTTTTAATTTGCTTGAGCATTTCATAAAAAGGTTGGTGCAAGTGGGAATTCTCGCTTTACACATATTACCTTTAAAATTTTACATTTATTGTAAATTAATTTTGCAATGCGGAAAAGTAACTTTACCGCATCCGGTGCGGAAAAGTACTCTTTCCCGCACTCAAATAAGTGTGTAAAAGTGCATTTACCGCACCTGAGTAGAAAAGGTTTTTTCATTATTCTTACTAGTCTGAAAACTATCTATTTTTTGGTGGATTCGTTTAAAAAAAATGTACCTTTTCCGTGAGGACGCTGGAAAGTGCCAATTTCCCGTGCCCTGTTTTTAACTGGTGGGTTTTCTCGTGCGCTGACAAATACCTGTTTTGCATAAAAATTTTTTTTTTAAAGTCAGTGAATTTCTGACATAATACGTTGTCGTGTGCTAGATTACCATTCAATGTAAACGCCTTTACCGAGATCTTGTTTCAGAGGTAGAATTAAACCACTTGGTAGAAAAATATAATTTAATAACTAAATAACAGTTAAAACTAATTGACAAAATGGTTGGTTTATCAACTTAGTGAATCGGAATAAAACCTTCAACCTAATTCCCAAAAGTAGCATTTTAAACAATACCATTTACATGCACAAAATATTACAATAATAAATCTATACTTACATTTGTTAAACAATTATGAGGGCAGCTTTATGGAGGGTTTAGCACTCGCGATTCATTATAGTTTAAGATATGGTTTACTATTTAATTAATTTGTAAACCCGGTGCGGGTTGCAGAATTCAGGACGGCTAAATTCTGTGCCGTGAGCGGAGTCTTCTGGCTAGGTGCTGCCTTCTCCGACGTGGTGCACAGCAAAACTGGACTGATTGGAATGAACCCCTCTCTAGGGTACAACTTCCTTCTTATAGCATTCCAAACACTGGTTGCACCAATCAAAAACTCCCAGACCAGCAGCCGGATTACGAACGCTCGATTCGAATCGAATGCGCCACGTTTCGAACTTCTCGAAGGCAAACTGCGATTACGAACTATTTGATACGAAGTCGATACGAAGCAAACTATTCGATAGGTCGGAATACGTCATATTACCTTCGAATACGTGATTTTTGAGGTAAAGTTATAAGTTTTGTTGAAAGGGTTGAAAGTTTATTTGGTTGAAAGTTGGCGGTTCGTTTGTTTTGCTTTAACTCAATATTAATAACAAATTTAATATCCTTTATTTAAAGTTTCAATTTGTTTATCCATCTAGAGAGAAAGAATGACGCAAAAAATAAGTGAAAGTCAATGGGTGGTTTTAGTAGAATTTATGGAGCAAAATCCTCATTTCGCCAAAGGTCAATTTTCCGGACCCACAGGAAAGTCTACTCAAAAAAGACTGTGGGAAAATTTAGCCCTTCAGTTAAATGCTGTAGGTACGGGCGAAAAATCCACAGAAAAATGGCACAAAGTGAGTATTATATATTAACTTCCTAAAATTCAAATTATATTGTTAAGTAAAATCCTTTTTTTGCAGACATGGTCTGATATTAAATATAACTTAAAAAAAAAGCAAGTGCGCTTAAAGCAGATATCACACAAACCCCGGTCCCCCTATTGCAAAAAAATTTACAGATTTTGAACAAAGAATACTGCAAGTATTAGGAAAGTCATTTTAGCTTAGAAGTTGGGGTAGGGGTCACTGTCCCAAAGTTTTATCTGGTTTTTTTATAAATATTATATTGTAATAATTTTAGCTTCAAAGTGCAGTTCGAAAGGAATTACATCAAGAAACATTTACATTATTGGAGACTAATCCCTCTAGTAACATGTTGCCGTCAAACTTTGATGTAAGTTGTTGGAGAAATCATATAAGCTAATTCTTAACTTTTTAAATTGACTTGTTTATGATGACTAAGTTTAGCAAGAGAATAGATAGTTCACTTGATAAACAATACTAACATGATGATAATGAAAATATTATTGACTAGTTTCTTGGTTTTCAGCAAGAGGAAGTCAATATTTGCTCTCCTGGTGAATTTACTTATAATTTGAGATAGTGGAACTAATGTCAGGAAATTAATTATTTGTCCCTCATTTTATGAATAATTTGTAATAATATATTTTTAGTCTTGTGAGGTGGAAATGGCAGAAATTCGAAACAAAGAAAGCACAGTTCATGACCATGATTATAATAAGAAAAAGAGAAAAGAAACAAGTAAGGAAACATAAGATAAACTGTACAAGGACACAATATTAGAGCTGCGAGAGATAAAATATGAATTCAAGGAAATTAATGGGAGTCTAAAAGAATTAACAGCAGCAATAAAGGAATATGTTCAAAATCGATAGAGATTACTTATTTATTTTGTTTAATTGAATTTTATGTTCAGAGAATTCAGTTTTATTTATTAATGTTCTGTGAATAGACAGTACTGCAAATTATAATTTTATTTTGAGTTAAAAGATTTTGCTCTTTTCTTCCAATAACTTATCAAAAAAGTTATGTTGCTTTAGCTTTTAATAATTTTGTGTTAAGAAATATTTGTGTTGTTTTTAATATTCTAGAAAAAATTAAAAATATATAAATGATAATATAAATGATAATTAGTATTAAAATTACCACATTCAAAGAAAAAAAAGCCTGCCAACTAGTGATATAGAAACAAGTTTAAATACTGCATGTATATTGTCACGAATAACATAAATTGCACTATGTTCCGTTACCTAGTCGGGCCCCGGTCTCCCCCAGTACAATGTTTGTGTCAGCAAGGTTAACGTAATGAGGTTAGCTGACAAGTATAAAGGATGCACCGTAGCTCGGCTAAATCACCGAACTCTGGGGTCATCCCCAGAGGGAGGTCACGAGCGACAGTCCGAACTTTCTAGTGCCCGGACGGCTCGTTACCCTGTTGCAGTGCCTTAAGTAAGTCCTTTGGGCGTGCCGGACATAGGGGCACCCAGCTCGTATCGAGCGGGTTCCGCTTGGCGGCACATCAGAAGGCCTTACGCACATACCCCCACACCCACACACCTACACACCCCCTCTTGGACAGTGTTCACTGCCTAGCCTAATAAAGAAGACATACTTGAGCTACGTTTGTTGTTTCTCTTCCCACGCTACCCCCTAAACGTGACATGGTGGAGGCGCCCCGTTCAATCCCCGTCTATTAATCTTCATATTGATAGACACACCCTCGCAAATTGAAGCCAATTAAGTCACAGGGAAAAGATGAAGGAATAACAGAAGAAAAAGAAGAAAGGCAAAGACCAGAAGAAAGAAGAGAGCCAAAAAGAGAGAGAAAGAAAGAGAAATCAGGAAGACGACTCAACAATGCCCACCCCCACAAGTTCAAGCACACCCCAGAAGAATCAAGCGAGTTTTGAAGGACCAGCCTGCAGGTCCGCAGTTGCTTGAACTGAGTAGGGCAATATCAAGAGCGGCCTGTAGGTTGCCCTAAACATTTTAGTGCATAGGAGCACATATTAGTTTTGTATTTTATTGGGTAAGATAAAACTAAATTTTTTGATGACTAGGTTTCGTAAAATAAGTGTATGTATAGTTAATGCAATAACAATATCTCGATTTCTAGACCAATGACGCCATTCCCGACCTAGGTACTTTGCTGAGGTAGCAAAATCGCGCAAGTATCAGGTGTTTTGTTTATAAATACATGTTATGTCTATTTATGTTATTGGAGTCGGGCTTGTTTTCTAATTAATTGTTGACTTTAGGGGCCACCTAATTACCTCGTTGCGTCTATCGACAAATTGACCTGATTAAAGAAGCGAGAAGAAGAGGAGCAAGCCTAGGAGAAACCAGCATCTTCGGATGGGTTCCGCACCGTCGGTTCTACACCAGCGTGCACCCAGAGACCCTTAAATGACGGGCTGAAGAAGGTTCTCCAGATGGGCTTAGAAATGACGATGGATAGTAGTCCAAAGCAACGTGTGCTAAAAAGAGAGCACGCAATGGACCAAAGATGTCGAAGCGAAGCGATGGATTTCCGCTTAGACAATGTAGTGCCGAGAGAAGGTACTAGAAGATGGTGCCCGATGCAGGGACAATTACGCTTAGATTAGAAGGCAAGAAGATGGACGCAACAACAAGGTTGAAAGGTGACCCAATGAAAGGAATAATTGTTTTTTGAGTATGCAAACATGGCAACGTCTAAAAATCGAGAAGTAGTTGTAGTAGATGTTTTTTCAATAAAGCTTTCCTCACACCTTTTTTAGCAAATAAGTAACAAGTGTTAGTTTTAAGAAGTAATAAGTGTTGGTTTGAATAAAGTACATCCCCACCTGCTTTATAAAGTAAGAATAGAGAATAAGTAAGTTGCTCTAGGAAACATAAGCTTTTAGTGTTCGGGGCGAACACTTGTTGGAAGGGGGAGATGTCACGAATAACATAAATTGCACTATGTTCCGTTACCTAGTCGGGCCCCGGTCTCCCCCAGTACAATGTTTGTGTCAGCAAGGTTAACGTAATGAGGTTAGCTGACAAGTATAAAGGATGCACCGTAGCTCGGCTAAATCACCGAACTCTGGGGTCATCCCCAGAGGGAGGTCACGAGCGACAGTCCGAACTTTCTAGTGCCCGGACGGCTCGTTACCCTGTTGCAGTGCCTTAAGTAAGTCCTTTGGGCGTGCCGGACATAGGGGCACCCAGCTCGTATCGAGCGGGTTCCGCTTGGCGGCACATCAGAAGGCCTTACGCACATACCCCCACACCCACACACCTACACACCCCCTCTTGGACAGTGTTCACTGCCTAGCCTAATAAAGAAGACATACTTGAGCTACGTTTGTTGTTTCTCTTCCCACGCTACCCCCTAAACGTGACAATATTTACATTTTTAATTAAAAAAAAATCATATCAAAATAATTAAAACCTTAACATACTGTACCGTTTTTCTCACAAAAACACCGATACTTCTAAGTCGCACTGTATATTGTTATTTTTTACAAACAAACTGACAACTACTGTTAACAATCACAACAACAACTAACTACTCGTCCTTGCCCAGCTGTTTATAATAGGCTTCTATGCATTCTAGGAAATTCGGAAATATTCATGAAATTGACATTCTCTCTTAAAGTTCAAACTTTAACAAAAGTCCCTCTCTCTCACAAACAGCTGATCTAACAATGCAATATACAGGGTAAAACGAAATGAATTAAGACTATATGGGGTAACACCAAATAACTTTCCTATTGCTTACTCTAAATTAAAAGTCCGTTTCACAACAATACTGACAGTTCTACTACCTAAAATATGTATTTACTAGCATTTGTCTAGCCAACATGCCTTCATGACAATTTGGTACATCATTTGGTCCTGGAGCATCCACTTCATTAGGTCTCAATTGTACTTGTTCATGGGGTAGAGGTACATTGTTTCTTACACACAAATTGTGTAAAACAGCACATGCTTTTATAATTTTGGTGACATACTCAGGTGAATAGCGAGATGTTCTTTCTTTCAGAATACACCTAAATCTTACTTTCAGGAGGCCAATGGTCCTTTCCACAATATTTCGTGCCCTAATATGAGCCTCATTATATCTTCCTTCAGGGGTTCCAGGCAATGGATTATTATATGGAGTCATCAGTACTTTGCTTTGAATCCCCAATTAGCCAAGCTTGTTCTCCAGGCTCTAGATTGTTTTCCAAATAAGCTTTTATTTGGGAATTATTCCAAATAAATGAATCATGCGTAGAACCACCATAATTTGCATATATGCCTACTATTAGCATTGATGCATCCACAGTAATTTGACAATTTATAGAATGGTAACCTAAAAAAAGTGTCTTATAAAAATAATGAATATGGCAATAGAACTCTAGCAATAAATAAGTAATTATAGACAGACATAGTCTTAGGCAAGCTGTCTCTACTTATGTATATCACATTCAGATCTTACCTTTCCTGTTGTAAAAATTCTGTTCATCATCTTGGGAGGGTTTCAAGATAGCCACATGAGTCCCATCAATGGCACCTACACATCCAGGAAATCCAAATTTCTGAAAGAATTGGGTTTTGATGGTATTTCTTGCATTTCTTGTTAAAGGAAATTGGACAAAGTTGTCAACAATGTTATTCATAGCATTGGTAACCTCCCGGATAATAAAGTGAACTGCTGATTGACTAATACCAAAGTTATATTCTTCGCCTAGACCACGCTGATATGATCCTGTTGCATAAAAACGCAAAGCAACTAAAACTTTTTGATCTTGTTGAATGCCTTTTACAGTGGATAACTAAAAACAAACTGTGATTCACAAATTTGCCGCAAACGCAACTAGCAACTATATAAAATAAATTTCATTTAGTTTTTATTTATTTATAATTCACAACACAAACTCAACTAAAAAAACAAACTACAAATCTATTGTCATACGTCAAATAAGCGAGTTTGTAAACCGTCAAACGTCACAAAAACGCTAATCGATTCGCACGCGGTTCATAATCAATTGCGTTCGAAAGACCGTTCACGCTTCGAGTACTCGAACCGAAATAACTCTCGTTTCGAATCGAGCGTTCGTAATCCGGCTGCAGGTCTCCTCTAGCCGAGAACTCGTGACGACCTTTCGACCCTCGGTACCTGGAAATATTTCGCATGTTTCGCAACTCTTTCGCGTCCGGTCACACTCCGGTGCATAGTCTAGCTATTGCATCGTAGGTGCAGTTGCACTCTGACCGCATTCCACAATTTTAATGTTTCCGCTCAAGTAATATAAATTCCACATTTTTTAATGTTTCCGATTAAGTGAAATAAATTTGATTTATTTCCTTCGTGACAGTATAATGAATTTTTATACTGATTTTATTCTACAATATGAAATCAAGCTTCAGCTAACTGGTTAAAACCGAGTTCAAACTTAAAACACATTGACTTTTCTTATATTCTCGTGGTAATATTTTTTTTTTTTGTTTCAGAAATTCTCCCGGTGAAGCGAGAAGCAAAAAAAAGTCATCCAGGTCAATCTTGGATTTTTTTTTTAAATTTAATAATAAACAACGAATTTGGGCGCGGGTGGTGTGTAGTTTTATTTGCGATTTCGATTTGCTGTTATGCCATATGCAGCATTGTTTGTTCTATCCACAATATCTGGCCGAATAATTTTCCTTTAATTTCCAACTAAATGCTGATGTATTAGAAATATTGTCATTCCTTTAAATGTCAATCTATGCATGGCGAACTGAGTAACTGTGCAGAAGTTGACATTGGGAGTGAACAAGGACCAGCAATCAGTCATTCATATCTATCTAACGTACAATTTATTTTCCAACTGATTAACATCCTACAGCAAATTTAACTTTTTGTGTCTGCTCAGCTCCTATTTATATCGAAGAATTAATGCTAATCACGTGTATTTTCTAAGAACTATCCATAATGCCCAAACGGCATTTGGACGTCGAACCAACGTTCGATTACCCGACGCAACGTCCGGTACCGACGTTGGGGCGACGGCATTTCTACTCGTATTTGCACTATTTTGGGGAATACAAATTTGAGTCGATTGCACGTCGGGTCACCACTAATACGGTATATTAACCCTTCTGAAAACATTTTGAAAAAATTTGTCGTTTTGAGGTAAAAATATTAATTTTTTTTATGATTTTTCGTAAATTAGTCTAATTAGTTTCCTACGGCCGTGACGTCATGTCGTCGACGGACAATATGTCTAAGTGGAAAATTCATTTACATATACGTTGAGGACATTTTATTTATTAAAACTCTTATTTGTTATGAAACTTGTATTATATAAAAACCCTTAAAGCAGCACAAATGTACTTCACATTTTACACAATAAACATGTGTTTTTGAATAACAGCCTGGCAACTTGCACCGTTTCTAGAATTCAAATATCGGATAAAAAGTTGGTCATTCTATTTAAAAAAACATAAGTTTGGTTTGTTACTCAAATTTGGGACACCTTGTATAATAACTGTTTAGCTAAAAATAAAGTAGACGTAAATATCTTCTAGTTTTGTATTTAACGTTTTTTGCTAAAATCAAAATTATGGAAGTTAAGGGGGTGGTCAAAATTTAATCAATCATCCTGTACATGGTACCTACATACCATTATGAACCTTACATGTATGTTGCAGGAATGTGTCAGAGTTAATACACTGAACCAACATTTTCATATTCATTACATGTACACATGTATATTTATAGCATATACTGGAACCAAATGATGTACTTGTCAAGACATATACATATGATATACATGGTGGGTGGGTTTTGAATGTGACGTTTATTTCGTTGTTTCTCTCATTCAAAACGATGTAACTGTGCTATTGTTGAGTCATATTTTTGTGTAATTTTTTGTTAGACTGGATTTTTTCCCAAAACCCTTACACAAGGAGTCATTTGAGTAAAAATAAGCATTTGTTTACATGTACTTGCAACATTTAAAGTAAATGCTTTAAATCTACTGTGAGTACCTAGATTTCTGGAAGCATTTACTTCAAGTTTTGCAAGTCTGTATCAGAAAATGTTTGTTTTTCTTCTACATGGTCTAAGCCAATTTTTTGAAATTTTGCAAAGAAGGATATCTCAAACTTGACTCTTAATATTAATAATTATGTTGCCTTCGTCATTGTGTATCAGGTTGGATTCACAAATTAATGAAATGAGCACTGTAAAATGTTTCAAAAACAATAAAAAAATGTTTTTCTTAAAGAGATATAAATATATTATTATGGCATTGTTTTGCTAATAGCTTGGCCTTTCTAACTTGCACATTATTCAGGTACATATAACATATTAAAATTAAGTTTCTAACTTTTTAGTCTAGTTCAGTATGATAACAGTAAAGGATGATTATAGTATAGTTCAACTCTTATAACTCGACTTATAACTAAATAATAACACGCAAGACAGCACATAAGTCTTACCAATTAAAATGGGTTATTTTCCTGAGATGACACTTAGGTATTATTTATGTTACAAATGTCACTCTAGAAAAATAAACTATTTTTATTGGTTTTTACAGAACAATAGCCTGCTTTGTGAGGCCAATAACTCCTAACATCTAATTTAAAATTACACTTACCAGAAACTCTTGCAGTTCTGAATTGCACAGGAACGTTTCAAGTGCCTTAAGGTCCTCTTCTGTCTTGATTGGAAACAGCTGCATTACATTTACTGTCTCCGGGTTGCTTATTTTTGTAATGCCTTCGGAAGTTTTATCGGTCAGCAAACGAATGGAGTTTACTAGTATCCCTAGTTGGTCCATAACGTTATTCAACTTGATATTGATAGTCACAAGTTCACCTAAAACTTTCTGTTGGAATGCTAAAACCACAAGTTTTTCATGCTATTAACTATTTATGGGCAAAAATAGCTCTTCTTGTTTGTTTAAAAATGAAGTTAAGCATAAAGTAGCTAGCACCAGCATACACATGTACCTACCATAAAGCATCTTTATTGTATACAAATATACATACCTGTTAAGTTAGTAGAAGTATCAGTCTCATTAATACTTATCTTTTTCTCTCTCTTTTCCCTTACACTACTTTCCATTAAAAAAAACAATGATAATTGCAAAAGGAAATTAAAATGCTTTGACTATATGCTTACCTAAATCTGAAGATGGTTTACTTAATCCAGTAGTGTTGGTTACCTCCTTTTCAGTATTTATTAAAAATATCAAACATAAGTTTGCAGTTAGAAACTGTCAATATAATAATTTATGTGCTTAAATTTGATAAGTGAAATCAATTTTCAAAACTCTATAATTTTTAAAAGTGCAAAATGCCAATAAAAGTCACTACCCAAAATTAATGTAATCTAAATACCTGATGATGACTCTTTCATACAAAAGGGTGGCACTGGATAAGAGTTCTCATTTGATTCATTTTCTCATTCATTTCGAGAGATTTCTGAAGAAGAATTTCTCACTCTTGAAATCTTTCGGAAACCTCTTCCTTTCGGGGTTTCTTGTGCGGAAGATAAGTCAGATGTTCCTTGAGCCTTTCTTAATTTTCTCTGTGCTACTGAAAAATCTTCTGCAAATTTTTTTTTATATTTATGAAAGAAATATTGTTGGTGAATTTCCATATTCTCCTAATATTTTTACCCTGTACTTTTTCCAGTTGTCTTTTGGGTAGACTTTGCTTTTAATCATAAAAGCTATGGTTCCGCGTTTTTCATTAGTAGGCCATGCACATGTTTTATGTTCTTTGCTGCACCAAAAAGTAGGAACTATCTCTACATAGTCTTCTTCTACAAACTTAACTACTAGCCACATACTAAAAAATTTATTAAAATTAAATGTTTCAACAAAATATAAGTATACTTTTTACAATAACTACATAATATTTTATGGCCAATTTAATTTATAAATACCTACAAAGTTTGTGAAACATCAGAACAAAGGTAAATGAAGGGAATAAAAGCAAAAGGGTTAAACTGCTCAATTGAAAAAGTGAGAAACGTATGCAAAATTAAATTAGCATGAGATACCTATAAGCCAGTAAACTATAAAATCGATAGACCAAAATGTCTACTACATATTAGTTTTAAATAGGCAAAAATTTCATTTAAACTCTTTTCTAACTTTTTTATTTTGTTTCTAACTTTTTCTTTGTATTTATTTAAAAGAAAATTTCAACTTAACTAAGAAAACTATCTTGATGGATCGTCATCTTACTATCAAAAGCTCCTAGATCTAATTTTATGGAATTTGGAAGTTTTGACATTTTTATAACTCTTAAATCTTCTGCATCAAAATTATTTTCAAAATTAGAGAAAATAAATTGAGAACCCATGCATACTAAAATAGATATTTATGTATTAAGAGTGAAAAGTACATTTGCACAGAACAAAGGTGTAAAAAGGTGTCAATTTGTTCCTAATGCATATTTCATCATTCAATCATGTTTTCTACAAACATTGTCAAAATTAGCATTCAAGCTTTCCAAAACGTCTGACACAGTCCGTCAAATGAATAAGACTATGAACATTTAAAGTAACAAAGCCTGACCCATAAATATTGATGCAATTTTTTATAAAATGTCTTAATAAATTATCCGCATAAATAATCAATTCATTAGAAAAATATCTTTCACTAATTTTATTCACTGGTATACTTCAAACCGATTGCAATAACTTCTGCATATGTTTAACTAATGCCCCAATTTCCATATCAACTAAGTTGCTCTAAAAACTGGAACATATTGAACGCTCTAACTTCATTTCAAATCCGTGCGGAGAAATATTTTATTTATCCAAAAAAAACTAAATTGACGATAACGTTTGATTGCTTCTCCCCTAGATTATCTGTAAACAAAAATAAGAAAGTAAGTTATCAAAATGTAAACACAAAACCAAATTTACGGTTGTCTAAAGACCATATGGTTTGAAATGCACTCTACTTAAGTAGTGTAAACAACCTATACTCGGTTTATTTTGTCTTGGTAGCGGTTTTGAGGTAGGTCAGGGTAACGCTTGTGTCGTCATACCCATCCTACCTCTAATTAAACAAGAACAATGGTCAAATATCATTTATTTTCTTTGTGCCACAATAGTCATTATTATATAGATAAAATCTAAATATACAATATTGTATAATATAGATATAATACATCGAACAGTAACTGTTTCACTTGTCTTGTTCGGTTTGGGTCCCTCCGGGTTTCTCCTGATCAGTGTTCAACTGGTTTTCATTTCTTTCTTCACGTATAGGCACTTGATATGGTGCCGTACCACGTACACGTGTATGATTAACTCGTCTTCGAAGAGGCGTGACAGTCACCTGCCGAATCCAATTTGGCATGTTTGCTGTATTTGGTGGCGGCACAACGGGGTTCCAATTCGATCGCAAAGTCACCCTCGGCACTTCAACTAACGTCGGTTCCCGTCTTGATGGCACCCTAAATGAATGTCCTATCATTCTAGGTGGCAAATGGGGTTGGGGAGGTTAAGTCCATCTTTTGAATTAATGGATTTTCCATTCGTGACATATGCCTCCGCCCCAGAAAAACTGGTCCCCAGTTTTATATGAACAATAATTGAAAAAATTTAACACAAGTAAAAATATATCGTTTAGCCTAACACAAATTTAAAAGTTACATGTGTACATACGAAGACATTATAATAAATGGTTAGTAGGGTTACATATGTGAGTATTCCATAGTACTCAGTTAAGTTTGTCCAAGGACACTGGTTACAATCATTTCTTAATAATAAGTTAGTACTTATTCTAACAATATTATAGAATAAAGTTATGCTTCTGTAATAAACATACATAGTTCAAATTATGAACTTTACCGTAATCGCTTTGCTTCCGGCAGAACAAAATAACGCAACACTGGGAAAAGTTTGACAAGACTTACTCTTATGAGCAAAACTTCGCACCTCACATCACTTAACACCATCATCTTCTATGTCCTATTAATGTTTGTGATGTGGATTGTCCAATCGATAAACTCTTTACGTGTAGTTTATCAGTATACGGTCCAATGTCCAAGCCCTTCGTGAGTTCCAATAACAATAATGGCTCATCATAGTCTGCTTTGGCTTCCTTCTCATATAGTCCTCAGTGTTACATGAAATATAAGAACAAAGGTTAATATGTGCTACTTAAGGCTTAATATACAATATCATGTCTTATAACAAAATTATTTTTAGCATCATTTTTAACTCTTATTTATGTGTTAGTATGTACGATCCATTTTCCATTCTCAAAATTAAAAATGGAACGTATGAATTGATTAACGCTGTAAAGCAAGGATTGGGATGTAATTTCCCGTGTATACACCGCGCGAACAAAATTAGTCATGCAAACAACTCGAATTTTTATGTTAGTAGTTTAGCATCAACCAGCGAAGTTGCCGGAGCATTGGTTCGGGACTATTCGCATCTTCAGCGAAACATCGTATATGGTTCGCACCTTCTCAGTGTAAAGCACTATAAAATAATCAGATTAATTTCATGGCTATATTATTCTCGTAAACATTAATGTATAATTTCCAACAAGAATAATCGATAAGTAGACCTTATTGCTGCTGATAAGCAGAATATGGCCCTATATTTCCAAAAGGCTCCAACTGAGCATCAAACGGCTGTGCTACCGCTTGCTCAGGATTCTCTCTAGTTTGAGGATTAATGGGCCCCCCTGCTTGCACTTGCGCCTGGTTATCCGGATTTGGGCACAGTGCCGGATTGCGGACAACCTGACTTGCGTGGAATTCAGGTGGTCCCATAAAAGTTTGTGGTCCAAATGCACCTCCAGCAGATGCGCCAGCAGAATTTACTTCTGATGTTTCATCCCTTTGTTGTGTTTGGGGTACTACTGGTACCCGAAACTGGTGAAACGTAGCATTCGGTATATAAGTATGCGTGTATTGGGAATGATTCGGTTGCTTCAAAAATCACGTAATGAAAATCAATATGCACATAATGTAAACCGTCTTCCTAACTCGGACTATTTAAATAATTTCTGTAAATAGTCATTTATTTATGCGCGCAGCGACACATTCATTTCTCATCGCTCACGAATTACATTCTTTGCCAAATGCATAAACAACTTATATGCCTAAGGTAATACGTCTATTACCGCATTATTGTACAGACAAAAATATACTCTCTTTTTAACCATCAGTGGTTTATCTTTATACATAATTATAGGTAGGCGCCTACAAAAGAAAAATATTAAACATGCTTAAATTCAATCATTTAATAAACTATTTTTTAACATCCACGGAAAATTAAAAATTAAAATTAAAATTTGCGCAATAAAAATTCAGACGCAGATAAAAGAATAAAATCCTTGGGTTTTGCCAAAAAACAAAATATGTACACTACTCGATATGTGGAGCCGTACATCATAATTGTTACTTTGCTTGAACATTATGCTTTAATTGCATTTTGCATTTTATGCATTACTCGGTCTGTACTAAACAATGTCTGGTCTCATTGAAATAATATTCCAAATTGGCCAAATCAGCGAATCCCATGGGTTTAAGCATGGTGCACTTATTAACCGTTGGGAAAACATTTCTCTGATAACTTACATTGAGCCTAATATGACAAGTTCATTGTCTGGAAGTAATTTGCTAATCTCAGCATCCTGGTTTTCCGGTGGAGAGGGTTCTGAATTGCATTTTTTTTGCAATTGCATTTTTTTCTGCGAAACGGACCTAACAAATCTATTCCAACCTTTTCAAATGGGGTGCCAACTGGGATAGGATGTAACAGACCGATAGGCTTTTGATTTTGTTGGCCTTTCCTGGCCTGACAATCCGGGCATCCTTTTACAAAACGTTCCACGTCCTTTTGCAACCCTTGCCAATAGTATCTTTGTTTTATTTTCGCTAGGGTTTTTGACAATCCCAAATGGCCACTCAGCGGTTCCGAGTGGTGGGAGTACAAAATTTCCCCTATTAACTGTTGCGGTATCACTAAAAGTTTAGTCCGGCCCACTCCATGCGGGTTTATACGGTACAAAACTTCTGACTCAAGCCTAAAATTTTTCGCTTGCTTGCGTATACCAATTGTAGCTTCTTCAGGATGTTTTATAGCCTGAATTATTTCCAAAATGTTTTCATCTTTTGCTTGTAATTCTGCAATGTTACGTATATCTAATAAAAAGGTTGGTATTTCGTCAATTTCTTGTACTTTCGTATTCGCTGGCAAAACAGGATATCTGCTTACGCAGTCTGCATCCCTGCGAGCAATTCCTGATTTATGATGTACTGTGTAGTCAAATTCCGATAATTTTAACGCCCAACGCGCTAAACGTCCAGTAGTCTCTTTTAAAGTTTTTAGCCAACATAGTGCATGATGATCTGTCACTATTTTTATATGAACACTTCTTTAAAACTCATATTGTTAATTTTGATGTACCATTTGTCATCTCTTACAAAAATATCTGAACAAATCAATCCTCTTGGTCGTAGGTATTTATCGTTCTCGATAAAGTAGTATTTTGTGAACTCGTGCGGAGATAAGGCGCAGTTCAGTCGAACCGTTATCTCGCGACCAACCTTGACCATGTAGTCGGTTGCAAGTGTAACCTTAAAACTTCGCGCGGTTGACTCAATCTCGACGTTTGCAAATACTTTATTAGTATCTTCCATTTGTTCTATTTTTTCCATGTTGTTGTTGACATTGTTGCCAAAATGTAAAATCACTTCGTTAAGTTCATGGTATAATGTCACAGTATTGGTATTATAGTCAATTAATGATTTTTTACTAGCCAAGAAGTTATGTCCCAAAATTAAGGCTTTTGATAACTTTTGCACCACTAGTGCCTCAACGGAAATAATTGTGCCATTAACTTTTATAATTACCTCAGAATTGCCGAGAGGTTGAACTGTATAACCTCCTGCTGTTATCAGTTGTATATTGTCTTGTAACCGTCTCATGTTACTGATATAATTTATGTCGACTACATTTTTACAAGCTCCCGTATCAAGTAAAACAGGGACGTTATCTTTTTCGCTAACTGTGATATGTACGATTAATGTTTGTTTACTAATGCCCGTAGATGACAATTGGACAATTTCGTCCGGGCGTTTTAATTTTGAAATTGTCCTCTGCCGTTTGGGTTTCTCTGGCCTTGAGGTGCATTCCTTTGAAAAGGCCTGTTATCGGAGTTACAAGACACGTGACCGGTCCTACGGCAATCAATGCAAATAACCCGGCCGTCGTGCGTTCTCGTACGAGGCAAATAATTATTATTATCATTATTTCTCCAGTTTTGATTAGAAAATTGATTTCTGTCCCTATTAAAAGTATCATGGTTCTGGGGTTGTTGCGAATTGTTTCTTACAAATTGTCGCCCCCTATTGAATGAGTTGTTCCTCGGACCATTTTGATTTGGCCTAAAATTATTCACCCTTGGAACATAAGTATTTCGTGTCTGATTTTGAACTGTATTTGAAAAATTCCTATTAAAAAATGTTCGTGGCCTGGTGTCATTCCAGTTCCTTTGCCGATTTGTTGGGTTATTATTGCTACTTTGATTTCGACTGTTCACTGCCGCAGATACTGACAATAAAGCTGTACTTTGTGTCATTTGATTTACTAATGTTCTTTCTTTTATATCGCTTAGCTTAATCACCAATTGCTTTAAATCGTCAAAATTTCTGTCTTCTCAACTCGCGGTTTAGGCGGAGTTCTACTTAATGAAGCTCTTGGTTTGAAATAAACCTCCGTGGATTGGGGCTTAGAAGTTGAAGCCGAGGCTTGGGAAGTTTGAGCTTGAACGCTCACGACAGTATTGTCAAGAGTATTTTCTTCGTCCTCACTGTTTGTCAAACAAACAACTGAACTGGGTTTGTCAAGCTTTTGTTTTTGTGAAGAAGTTGCCGTTTGTGTCGGAGCAGGAGAACTTACAGTCGAACTGTGATGCTCGGGTTTGAAATCTTTTAATTCTTTTATCACCTTTTCTGGGTTTCGACCTCTAGCGATAGCTTCACGTAACACGAATTTTTCTTTTTCCGACAAACTTTGAGCCCTACTGCGAGTTTTTACTCGATCTTTGTCACTCGACTCACTCATGGACAATTTTTAAATGACCGTTTAAATTCATTTATGTGCTATATTTATTTTTTTTCAACTTATTTTTGTTTTTTCTTTTTTTTTAAACAAGTTGATTATTCCTGGCAATTTCTTTACGAATTTGCTTGTTCATCAAACTAATAATTTTTTTAACGCTAAAATACACAAGCATTAATACCCCCATGCACAGAAAAATAATAATTAAAATTTCCTTAGCTGACCATGAATTATCTTTTCCCGAACTATTTGATACACCTCCACTGTTTCCCGCTTGAGAAATAATAATTTCCTCCTCTTTTGAAGATGTACCACCCATATTAAACCAAAATTTTATCAAATGAGCGCTTCAATAGCAAAGGTAATCCCCAAAAAATCACTAAATAAATCAACGTTACTATCCCTAGCCAAAAAAAAAAATACTACTCAAAATTTCTTTTATAGCCCACACATTATTTTCCTGAATCTGTATCATACCCCAAAAGATAAAATAAAAAAAAAAACTCAACTATTGTTTTTCATCCATCTCAAAACAGACCGGCGCCTCCACCAAATGTCACGTTTAATTTATGAGCCCTTCTGGGTTCATCAATTAAACTGACTCACGACGTTAAACGTCGCGCCGGGATCTCAGTTTTAAGGATGGAATCAAACACTGAGTTTTCTATTAAACACTTAAATCTATTAAATATAGTATACATAAATGGGTCTGCACAATACGGTCATAAACACACTAAAAGTTGACAATTTAACAATTGTACTTACATAGATTCATAAGCTAAGGACTTAGCATTTTCTGGCGGCTGGCTTGGTCACTTTCGTGCTGGAACAACTTTGGAGAATGGACTACTTAACTTGATCTTTTCTCGAAGAGAGTCGACATTTCGACTTCTTGGTTCAGCTGGTCGCACTACCGTCGATTGGTTCACACTTATCCTATACTGCTGAAATCGGCGTATTTTATACCCGATTGATCGGCTGACGTAGTTTGTTATTGTTCGTCGCTTGTTTTTCATATTTCTGTAAAGCAGGTGGTGGTGACTCATCACCGATATGATGCACTCGGTGCATCATGGTGCGACCTTGCCTCGTGCGCTTAATATTTCGCAATCCTCGAATATTCTTATGTTTTTAAGTCAATAAGTCCATCTTTTGAATTAATGGATTTTCCATTCGTGACAGTATCAATATTCAACTTTTTTCCGCCGCAGCATCTGTTATACTTTAACAATATTGCCTCGTCTCTGTGATTAAGGGTTAATTTGGTTACTCAAATTTGGGACACCTTGTATAATAACTGTTTATCTAAGAGTAAAGTAGACTTAAATATCTACAACTAAGTTGCTACAACTAGTTTTTTTACTAAAATTAAAAATATGGAAGTTAAGGGGGTGGTCAAAATTCAATCAATCAAGGACGCTGCTGCGGAAACAGTTGAATATCGATACAAACATTTTACATCAATTAGGCCTAGAATTTGACGTAGAATTCCAATATTGGATAAAAAGTTGGCCATTGTATTTAAAAAAACATAAGTTTGGTTCGTTACTCAAATTTGGGACACCGTGTAATAATTGTTCATTTTAAAGTAAATATCTTCTAGTTTCGTATTCAGTTAGAATTTCAAAAATGAAATTTAGGTTTTTAAAAAAAAAATATTTTGCCATGAAGCGAATACAATGGATGGTACTAAAGAACTAACTATTATCATGCTTAATCTATATTTAATACATCTGCATTTGCTGAGTTTGCATGGGAATATAAAATAGGCGAATAGCATGGGAACTTGACTAGCTAAGCAGAACAAAACATTATCGTGGGAATGTAACTCCTCCCCTCTAAGATGCAAGCACATAACATAAAAATGTGGTTTCACTTTTTCAAAAAAACAACAACAAACCTCATTTTCGGGATATTCATTTTCCGGCATTTTTTTACAATTTTTTACAATTTTCTTGTAAATGAAGTACACTATTAGGCTCGTGAAAACTACATATAACGCGATTGTTCACAAACTAACCCGACTCACATAAACACTGGTTGTAGCTTCTTGAAGCATTTTCTTCTGAAGTTGAAGATTTTCTTTTAACTCATGGGTGGTTTTGAAATTGATTAAGTCAAGATCCAGTGATGGTGGCTCATATATTGATTGATTATTAGTAATCAAAGACAGTTCAACTTTTGGCAATGTAACTTGATTGTATGTCAATTGGCTAGGTTTATGACTTTCTAACATAATCGATTGTATTTGTAATTTACAATCGATATGTTGTTGCAGTGTAGGAAAACTCAAACTCAGATAAGTTTATTTAAAGTAACTGGATACTGGTGTGATTGCAGCACAGTTGTGAAAACAAAGTTCAAACAGGAATCCGGACAGAATTATAACTGGATTGAAAAAAAGGCGCCTAAAGAATATGTTATGTTAGAAAGAACATTGAATGTTAGAATGAACATTGTTGAAATATTTCGGCTTACCTTTTTAAGGCCTGTCTTACAAACAAAAGATCTTATCTTACGAGACAAATCAGTCTTGCCCACAATTATTGGTAATTATAATCGAATACATAAAATATTACAAACTAATCTGACTTCTGACCCTACGACTCGATACAGACATTACAGAGGGTTTCAGACCAAAGATAAAAATACCCAAACGAATTTTTGCATGTCATGTTATAATGTCTACTGTAATTTTTCATACGTCAGCCAAATAGTAAGGATGTTGCCATTTAAACAATTAGTAAGATATCTCAACACGATAGGTACTTCAATTAAATAGGATCCAAATAATGGAATTGTTGTTTTGTCCTTATTACAATCAGCGGTGCTAACAAGTCGTTTTGGTATGGTCACGATCCATTTTCCATCGATAACTTTGGTAACCTGAGGCGTCGATAACTTCAACTGGTATGGATGACATGAAGTAACGTTCTGACTGTGGCTTCACTTATAAAATTTGACTGGGAACCAGTGTCTAAGAGAGCTCTGCAAGTCATCACATCACGAGAATGATTAACAACTTGCACCAGTGCTGTTGACAATAAAACATCACAATGATTTGACAATGACGTGCTGACATGCAAAGACTCTACTCGATCCTGATTAGGCCCAGTTGGAAGTTGACCAGAGGATCCAGTTGTATTATCTTTGAACTCAGAAATATTATCACCTGTTTTCCTTTTGGAATAGTGCAGAAGGGTATGATGCCGACCAGAGCATTTTCTACAACTGCTTGATGAACATTCCTTGCTCATATGATTTGATCTTAAACAATTAAGACATAATTTAAGGCGTCTGGCTTTATCATACCGTTCGTACTCTGAAAGTTTTAAAAATGATTCACAATTTACAATCAAGTGACTATTTTTACAAACAGGACAAAATTGTTGCTTTACCACACTATGCAATCCTTTTACTTGAAATTTATTTGACTTTGACTCTTTGGAAGTTGCTTCCAAAGTCTCAAGCAACTCAGCTTTTGATTTAATGAACAACTTAAACTCCTCCAAGATTGCAAGTTCATTTTTTGGTTTTTGTTCCTGCCACTCTCTAGCAGTCACTGGGTCTAACTTACTTGTCATGAAGAAAATAACAATTGTGTCCCAACTTACCACTGGAACATTTAAGGCATCCAAAGACCTAAGATTCTTATTTATACCATTCAATAAAGTTCGAATATCTTTAGATGATTCTTTAGTTATATTAGGAATGTTAAAAAGTGATTTTTAAATAGTTATTGACAAGCATAGATTTGTTGTCAAACCTTTCACACAACAAATCCCAAGCCACCAAGTAATTTGCAGAACTGATTTAAAAATTCTGTAAAATTTCCTTTGCACTCCCCTCTAATGAAACTCTCAAGAAATGAAACTTTTCAATATCTGAAATGTTTACATTGTCATGAACCAAAGACTTAAATGTATCCCTAAGTTCTAGCCAACTGTCAAAATTTCCATAGAATTTAGGTAGTGGAATTGAGGGAAGCTTAGGCATAGATTGAAGATTATTATCAAAACCTTGAGCTATACTTTGAGAAGTGTGTTTATTGCTACTACTACTTTCATTATCCCGAAAACCTTTCAAGATTGATTTTGCAGAGGAAAACAAAGCATAAAAATTTTCAAATAATTCCCTTTCTTTTAACTGTTCATCAAAGTTGTCATGTTCAAGTTCAATCTGTGTTTGATAGGAGTCAAAATATCTGGAAGTCAATCAACCCTGTTTCCCAACTCAGTAAGTATAACAGCTTCAATGGACTCCAAAGCTACTAGTCCATTAAGATATTTCTCAAATAATGTTAATTTTGACTTGACAATTCCCCTTTTTTTAACCAACAGTTTTAATGCATTGTCAGTAGCCATGACTAAACCAACTTACCCACCAATTAGGTACCTAATGACCAAATACACTCTTTTAAAATGTAGTAATATAAACAAACAAAACTTGTATCTTTGCTCACACAAACCAATGCTAAAGTATTACAGAACATGTTCAGGATTTTAATAAAAAAGGATACACAATACTCACAACCTTGAAATAAATCCTTGATTCTATTCCAAGTGTTCCAAACCAATATGTCTATGGGGTTTTTAGTATGTTTTTGTTTCCCAAATATCAAATGAGGACTTCCAATTTTCCAATCAGCGAGGTAACTTAATCCAATTTTTCAACATTCCAAATTCCAGTTCAGTACGACACAAAATGGCCGTCCAACTTGCACCCAGTTGTTGGTTAATGGCACATTCGACTCGTTAAGGACCAAAAATATGTAAGGATTATATCCTTAGCTGTAGAATTTTGCTTCTCTTCTGGATTAAAACACTCCATTTACTAATAACACCATTATGTATTAATAAAACACAACTTTAGGTTTACAAGAAAGTTACCTGCTTGATTTTTGGACAACAACAACTTTCTCTCTCATTTCTTCATTCTCATTTCTATTCCTTTTTCACATCTGGCGCCCCCTATCGTCATTCGTTCAGTCAACAGTTGCGGTGTTGCCGCAGTGACTTTAATTTATTTCTATTCAACTACTAACACTACTCACTTGTAATATTTAATATAAGTCTGGTTCTGTCCCTCCCAGTGGAATTGACAAAGTTATAACGTCTTGATTTATTTTGAATTGTATATCGAAAACTTCCTCCTCACACATGTTTTACGTTTAATAATTATTATTCAACTATAAAGCTTTTGAGAACATAAAGTTCCTGACATTACAGTTACATATTTGAATCAAAAATGAGAAAATCTTGGTTACTATTAGGTATATTGAAATTTTAAATGTCATGTGTCATGTCAAAATTCAAAACGAAACGAATGCAACGACCACTTTCTGTGAACCATTTGAGTTGCACTGAAGCAGATATCCGCAGGAATATTTTAAGGGCAAGTGCGCAAACAGTGTCGCACTCATAAAGCAAATGAAAAACGCTATTAAATTGTAAATGTCTGAAATTCTTGCTGTATCTGGGTAAACAAATAATCTGTCTCATACTTCCTTGCATACATTATCACGATTCACAAAATCAAAACTAGTATTGTATGCATTAAATTGCAAATGTAATACATGTTTAGAGATTTGTTTGTTTGTATGTATGTATACATACAATGTACACAATAACTAAAATATAAATTAACTGTAAGTACAAGTTTTAATTATTCAAAAGGGAGGATCATTCATTTTGAGTATCACCAAGAATCTTTTTAATTTTTAATTTTAGGTACATCATTTTGTTTTTTACTGTAGTTATTTAAAAAAGATATTGGTCAATGAATTTAATAAAATATTTAAATTATATTCACAATTATGTGTATTGCATCTATGCCCCTCAAATATTCAAATATTTGATAAGTTCAACAAAGTATATGTAGTTAAAATGGATTTTTAGGATTTACAAGTAAAAAAAATATTCTGCTTCTGCTTCTTCTACTAAACTTTTTATGGTTGAATATGTAAAATCTGTATACAGTACTACATCTTTGTTGGGGTAGCAAAGCCCACTATTCATAAAATTAATGGAACAGTCCTCTTCTTGAATTAAATAGACTTTGCAATACTCACATTTTGTTTTTTTTTATTGCAGCGTGAGCAGCATAACCTGCTATGTATACTACAAGAGCTTACATTCTTTCATCAATGTCATCCAAATGATCTTGATCTATTTCTGTGACGGTAATATCTGGTGTAGTCCTGACCAAATTCAATGTAACTGTTGGAGGATCAATAAATTCCAATAAATCTTGTCTTGAAATTGGTATGGATCCAAACTTCCGTGACTTCCGCGGTATGTCACTTTGAACCCTTAATTGGCTCTCTGATTCTTAGATTTGTCATAATGACACATGGTAGTTGGAACCAGATTGATACCTAATAGATAAGTAAAATTGGAAGTAAAGCATATGATGGTGTTGTTTTTTGCCCAACCATCAGTCAGCTTATTTTGATTTTTCATCCAAACTTTGTCATTGATAAGTAATGCTTACTTACTGTTCTTGATACTTAATATACTATTACAAATTTAGTGAGATGTGTACAAGAAACTATTAAACTGTATTATTACATTGACAGAAATGGTTTCAATAACCTTGATGTCCAGTATCTTATTTACTGTTAGGTCATCCACCTCATCAAATAATCGCGTGCAGTTTTGGATGACCCAGTTGTCTTATTTACGTCGTCAAAACCAAAAAAATAATAAGTGTGGAGGATTTGTGAATAGCATAATGCAAAATGTAGTGTGGAATAATGTACAGGGTTACTGATTGAATATAGACCACCCCAATACAAGTTTTATTTTTAGTATTAGAGAAAAACTTTCAATACGAAAGTGATACAAAGGTCTACTACTACTGTCGGATGTGTTTTCTTCGCTAAACAAGAAGAAACATACATTAGCGATGTGTCTTGATTTATCAAAAGCTTTCGATACCGTAAATCATAAAGAACTATTGGAAAGATATGGGATTAGAGGTCGTGCACATGAGCTTATCAAGTCATACTTGACGTGTAGAACGCAGCAGATAGTAGAACGTGATCATGAAGGGCAATTAATAAAATCTAATAAAATTGGCATTAAAAGGGGGGTGCATACTGAGGCCACTCCTTTATATTATTTATACAAATGATCTAGTCGCTGTTTCTGGGGAAAACACCGACTTATATGCGGATAATACTACGCCAATTTTTAGCGAAAAAAACGGTGAACTTATGTTGACTTCTGTTGAAACGGTTATAAACAGGTTTAATGACTATTTTTGCAATAATGACTTGGTCTTAAATATTCTTAAAACGCACGGCATTTTGTTTGGTAATCGAACGCACAATGAGTTCCATTTGACTTACAACTCGGAAAACATAACATCTGTAAAACATATTAATTTTTTGTGTATTAACATTGATGACCGCATGGACTGGGGAGTGCATGTTGGGGAGGTTGCTGCTAGCCTGAGTCGCTATTGTTATGCGCTAAGGATAGTGAGCGAAGGAGCGGGAATCGAAGCAGCGTTGACTGCTTATCATGACTACATCGACTCTAAAATCAGATATGACTTGATTTTCTGGGGTAACTCCAGAGATATAAACAGGGTATTGATTTGGCAGAAGCGTTGTATTCGAAATATATTTTCTATGAGTCTGATAGAGTCATGTAAGCCTGTATTTGTATGTAACCAAATTTAAACTCCGTTGGTCGCAGTCGCTAATGCGTGTTGCACCATTTGGTATAATGATATTTATGGTCGCAGTGACCGGGCCGTTGCGACTTGGTCGCACAGTGCGCGCACGCCCTTAGAGCGTAAACGCAATGAGTGACCAGTCGCAACGACCAGGTCGCTGCGACCATAAATATAATTATTGGTCGCAGTCGGTAAAACGTGTTGCACCATTTGCTATAATGATATTTATGGTCGCAACGGCCATGTCGCTGCGACCATAAATATCATTATAGCAAATGGTGCAACACGTACTACCGACTGCGACCAGCGGGTCGCAACGGCCAACGCAAGCCATTTCGACGTGCACACGACCAGTGGATCGCTGCAACCAACAAAATACATGGTGTTGGTTGGGTGGAAACGTATTGACGGCCAGACAACAACGGCCAAAGTGTCAGCGCATCACTTTGCGAAATTTATTTTGCCATGGCATTGAAAAAATCATTCGAATTTGATACCGAACAATTTATATTGGAAATTCAGAAGCGATCATCTTTATGGGACTTATCTAGTGAAGACTTCAGCAACCGGGTTTTGAAAAAAAAAGCCTTGGGAGGAATTGGTTGAAATTTTTGGGGACGAGGAACTTAATGATGAGGAAAAGAGAAAACTAGGCAATTCAAATAACCTACCCACAGAAGAATATGTCAACACTATTATATATTTTATATATGGTACTTTATTTTATCTAGTTTAGATGCAATTATTCTGCCAGTCAACTTTTCCTTCATTTTGAAAGTATTCAGCAAACAAATCTCTATATTTCGTTGAAGGACGGTTTCCCCGCTCAATATTCCCTATTGGTACATTTTGAATTCTTGGTGTTCCCACAGTTAATGTATCTTCAAATTTGTAACCATCTTTGGTACGTACATAGTTATGTAAGATGCAGCAAGCTTTTATGATGTCTATTGCAAAACTTCTTTTGACATTAAGTGGACGATGGAAAATTCGCCATTTATTAGCCACTATCCCAAAAGTGCACTCAATAAAACGTCTAGCTCTAGATAGTCGATAATTAAATATTCTCTTTTGCACACTTAAGTTTTTTCCTCCGTAAGGACGCATTATATGCTCCCATAATCCGAATGCCTCATCACCAACCAAAACAAACGGCATTGACTCTTGCCTAGAACTTGAAATAAGACATTTCTCAGGGACATTTAGTTGATTCTTTTGAAGTGCAGTTGATTCAATTACAACAACGGGTTCAAATACTCAGGAGACCGCTAGCTCTGTGCTTGAGACTGAAAACAAAAAACCAGATAGACCATATGGCGTTGAGGACGACTTTATAAGGAAAAAAAGCAAGCAAAAGAAAAAAGAAAATGCAGACATGGAATTGGCTGCCACTTTAAAAGCTGGAAAGTGAGCTGCTACTACTTTACTAAATTTGAAGAAAATTCCAGAAAACGAGAAACTGACAACTAGACTTGAGTTAATAAATGGATCTTCTACATCTACCCAGTTAACCCAGAACTTCTGCCCGCAGTATACAGATCAGTCAATGCAAATACCTCGCCAAAGTCAATGGAGCCAAAATTCTTCTTCCGTCGAAAGAGACACTTTTGTTACCTCTCCGGAATCTACACTTTCGGAGCTTTTTTAATAATTATTATACTATCAAACTAAAAATAAAGTAATCCAGTTTCACCTACCTTAAAGCCACAAGTAATTTTTCTTTTGGAGAAATAGATTTTCTCATTTGTGTATCTGAACCTTTTAACGACTGGCCTAATGTTTGTAACAGCTCATCAAAGGATTTTACAGACATGCGCGTATAGTTAGTAACAAAAAATATTTTGACGTATGATTGTCAATCTGAAATGTAAACAAAAATATACATGGCTGAACGAAAATCTGTCTGCTGGGGTGAGTTCAAATTATCATTAATTTCATCACGTTTAGTTTAGTATTTGGGTTCTAACTAAGGTGTTTTCTTGTTAATAAACTAAAATGTGGGTTTGCAGGAAATAATCTTGACATATACCCCTCGGCGTTCACGTTTTATAACGTAAAATGTGCATTGGTACTTTTTTTTGCAAAATTTTTCTTTTAGGCAAATGGTTTCGACTAAATAATTCTATGGAAAAAATCCTTCGACCGGTCTCAGGATTTTATCGTCGAATTATTTAGTCTCAATCATTTTCCAAGCAAATATAACTTCTGACTATTTAGCTGTTTTAATCGAATTAAGAATGAAATTAGGGACAAAATATTTTGCATTGGCAATTGAATTAAAAATTACGAAAGTGACAACTTGTAAGGTGGGAATTGTGCCATAAAGTGTCTTTCATTAGCCAGATCTAAACAAGATAAAAATCAACCCGTAACAAACCGTCAAGTCGATTGTACTCACACCGTTCCCGCTTTAAAACTAGCCAAAAGCTCATTGGGGTTGGGCGGAAGAATAAAATCTTGCTTAATTTTTTTATTGGAGTTCCCTGCATCCAAGCAAACTTGCACTGACCCATCTTTTTTCATCACCGTGACGAGAGGTGAGATATGGTCTGTCTTTTGTTTTTTAGTTACCCCCCAATTCAACATCTCTTTAACAGCTTCTCGGTGTGCAAATGATACAGGATAATTTTGACAAAAGAAAGGAGAATCATTCACCATTTCCTGGCGACTCTGAAAAAACGCCATCGTAAATATTTAAAAGATTTATTAACGCCCGGCAGTTTTTGACGGAAATGTCAGCTCTACCAACCACTAGCTCCTTATCTGTCTTTGAATAACCCTCTTTGCTAACTTTCTTGAAACTTGAATGCAACATTTGTTACTGGCAATAATGCTACCCCAAGTTGCTTCACCACTCGATTATAAAACTCCTCAGATATAGCCGAAATCTCACTACCTCAGTCGATTAAAATCTGATCCCACTTGAGCATCAAAAAATAAATAAAAGTCAGATGTATATTTATCATTGAAATGCGTAATTAGTAATTAGAGTAACATACCAGGTGTCCAAGAGCACCCTGGACAAAGGAGATAAACATGGGAAAATGGTTTTGATTTTTTTGCGCCTGTACGGTTCATTTAATGGAAAAACGCTTTAGATAAAAGTTGTAGAACACATTTTCATCAACTTGTAATTTTTTCAATACCGTAGATTTGACCATTAAGACGAAAAACGGATCTAAAATTCGGAAATTTTAAATCTCGCGCCAAGCGAAAGTAATTTCCTCAATAAAAAAAACGCTAATAAAAATTCTCCATTTTCTATCAAGAAAAAGTATCGTAATATGACCTGAAAAATGAAATAAATATTTAAAATTTTCTCCCGTAATAGACATTTCATTCCTAATTATTTCAAAAAAAAAATCATTGAAATCGGTTAATAACCTAAAATTTTATAGGGGTGTTTCCATTCTAAATGGGTCACACTGTATATATACAGGGTGTCCCACGACGAAAGACATCGTTTGATATTGGAAAAAGTATAAATAGGAGAGTTTTGAAAATTTGGCAGGATACTGATGTGGGCATGCCCAATCCAACTAAAATATTTTCAAGATGGTTGCACTTCCGTTTATACCGGAAGTCGATAACAACTTTCTTATTTTAAATAGAACACCCTATATACAGGGGTGGGCATAAGTCACCTGGCAAATTTGCAAAAATTCAAGAAATTTTATAAAACGGAAACACAAGTTTAAGAAACGTTCGTTTTATTTCATTATAACACAAAAATATTTATAATAGGTGTTGAAAATGGTCACCGTTCATCTCGATACACTTCAAATAACGTTTTTCGATCGAATTAACAATACGGGCGAGCATCGCGAGGTCTTCATTGATGATATCGAACTCGACTGTTATCCAATGTTTGAGATCTTCGACATTTGCTATCGGATGCGTATAAACCCGGTTCTTCATTAGGCCCCAAATTGAAAAGTCCATCGCTGTGAGGTCCGGAGACCTTGGGGCCCAACCAATGCAACCACCTCTACCAATCCATCCTGGGAAGTGCTCGTTGAGGAAAGCGCGAACCTCCAAGCTGAAATGCGGCGGGGCGCCATCCTGCTGCAAAATTATGTTCCGTCCTTCGAATCTGTCGTCCTCATCCAAGGTGACGCATAATTCTTGTAAAAGCTCCAAGTAAGTTTCCGAATTAACGGACACGTCGAAGAAATAGGGGCCAACTATCCCTCGATAATTCATTCCGGCCCAAACCATAACTCCAGGAGAATTCACTTCCTTTTCGAGGATCTCATGAGGATGAGCATCGGCCCAATAAACGCAGTTATGCCTATTTACCCTGCCATCAACCTTGAATTGTGCTTCATCACTCCACAGGATTTGTCTCTCGAAAAAAGGATCGGCTGCTTTCATAATTAGGTACCACTCGCAGAATTCCATGCGCGGCAGATGGTCTCGCGGTTTTAGCTGCTAATTCAACCATGTAATTGCGGTTTGGGAAATGTGTATCAGGCCACTTTTCTCTAAAACCCTCTTCAAAAGCTCCATAATCGCGATCCAGACAATAAAACTGTTTCAACAAAAACACACGCTGTTGTAATGAAAACTTGACTCGAACGTTTTGTGCCATTTTACTCAAAAATTACAATCTAACAACGCAAAAAACCGGTTTGATCTGTCTTGCTTGAGGTCGACAAGCATACTAGCTTATGCCCACCCGGCCGCGTTGCTACGCGCACCTGCAATCCGACCGAGAATGGTGGGTCTGACGCATGAACTGTTTTCAAGGCTGCCAGGTGACTTATGCCCACCCCTGTATTATTACATATTTGGATTCCTCACAAAATTCTGACCAACTTATATGTACAATGCCCTATGCCTATCTCTAGCCGTTTTCGAAATATTTGATGTTTTTCCAAAAAAGTGACAGTTGCAACGCTCAACATATTTTTGTACTCTGTCAAAACCGTATTTCATTTTGCAATGAAACTTTGGGTTATTGTAAATAAAGGATCGTTTTATTAAACTGAGGGTGCGTAATGAGTCATTTGTATACAGGGTCGTCAAAAAAAATCATAAACTTGCCACTAAAAAAAATGAAAAATGTCAAGTTTTTTTAAATAGAAACCCACATTTTTTATGACGGAATCATTTTGAGCATTAAAAATTACTATACGATTCAATTTACTTGCCTATACCTAAATCCAACCCATTTCGTTTTATTTGAGACTAAACATTTTTTTATTAGGCTGCATGGTTGGGATTAGCTGGTACTCTAGTTGGTCATGCTTTTGACACACGGTGATATTAGAGACCTGCAGAGCATGTCAATAACACTAGTGACTTGAGTGTTTTGACAACTGCATTTGCCGTCGCGGTTACGTTATTCAAACCAAGATTACTTAAATCTGTTTATTATTTACGGAGAATGTGATAAAGTTGTGAGTAGAACATGTGAGGTATTTGCAGCTCAACCTCTTTTAAGTGTTGCACTAATTTAAATGAAAAATGGTGAAATTTATGTTCTTCAGGATCCTCTGAATTGAACTTTTGGATATGCCTGATTCTGCTGATTTGGACTGACTGACTTTTGGACTGATCTGATTCTACTTCGTCAATCTTGTCTTATTGACGAAGTTGGATTTGCAAAAAAAATAGCCCAAAATTGCAATTTCTACATTTGTATTGTTAGGGATTGGTTTTGTCCCGTATTCTTAATTCTCAATTATTTGCTTGACAGCTTTTGGTGATGGCTTTGGTTTTTCTGGATAACGAGCTGCAAATACCTTACATGTTCGACTTACAACTTTATCACAATCTCCGTAAATAATAAACAGATTTAAGTAATCTTGGTTTGAATAACGTAACCGCGACGGCATATTTGCAGTTGTCAAAACACTCAAAACTAGTGTTATTAACATGCCCTGCAGGTCTCCAATATCACCGTGTGTCAAAAGCATGACCAACTAGAACACTACATAATCCCAACCGTGCAGCATAATAAAAAAATGTTTATTCTCAAATAAAACGAAATGGGTTGGATTTAGGTATAGGCAAGTAAATTAAAACTTATAGTAATTTTTAATGCTCAAAATGATTCCGTCATAAAAAATGTGGGTTTCTATTTAAAAAAACTTGAGATTTTTCATTTTTTTTAGTGGCAAGTTTATGATTTTTTTTTGACGACCCTGTATACAAATGAGTCATTACGCACCCTCAGTTTAATATACGATCCTTTATTTACAATAACCCAAAGTTTCATTGCAAAATGTAATACGGTTTTAACATAGTACAAAAATATGTTGAGCGTTGCAACTGTCACTTTTTTGGAAAAACATCAAATATTTCGAAAACGGCTAGAGATAGGCATAGGGCATTCTATACAAAAGTTGGTCAGAATTTTGTGAGGAATCCAAATATGTAATAATATATAGGGTGTTCTATTTAAAATAAGAAAGTTGTGATCGACTTCCGGTATAAACGGAAGTGCAACCATCTTGAAAATATTTTAGTTAGATTGGGCATGCCCACATCAGTATCCTGCCTAATTTTCAATACTCTCCTATTTATACTTTTTCCAATATCAATCGATGTCTTTCGTCGTGGGACACCCTGTATGTGTAAAAATCGCAAGCGACAATGGATATTAAGAAGAAATTAATTGGGAGCATCAAACACTTTACTTAAAGAACTAGCATTAGAGGATAAAGAAGGGTATAGAAATCATTTGAGAATGTCTGAAGAAAAATTTAACGAACTGTTGTTCAGAGTTCAGGATCGAATAAAAAAAAAAGATACAGTGATGCGACAAGCATTATCACCAAAATTAAAACTACAAGTAACTTTAAGGTACTTATCTACAGGTGATTCTTTTTCAACGCTCGCTTCCATATACCGAGTACCTAAAAACACAATTTCAAATTTTTTGTTGGAAGTTTGTACAGCAATTTACGATGTTTTAAATGAATTTATTAAAGTAAGTATTACATTTCATTCATAAAAATAACACATTTTAGTTTATTGACTTATAGATATTATTTATAGTTATCATTTAAAATATCATTAAGAGCTTTAGCAAGTATATCAGATGATTGTAGCGTATCCTCTCCACGTTCTTCTCCAGTGCATGGTGGATTTGCAACTGAGGATGACCAAATATTCTTCTTCTGTAGCGTTTGAACAAGAAGGTGATGGAGTGGTTTGACGAATAGGTGAAATCCCTGATGAAAGAGTTGTGTGACACAAGGACTGTCTTGTTAAGAGTTCCAATCGTTTTTGTCTCATGATAGTTTGAATTTGTTGCTGACACATAATAGCATCATACAAAGGCATCTCTTTTAGCTGTACAGCGATATGTTTACCAAATATGTCAAATTTATTATCAGTCTCATTTTTATTATTTTGCACAACATTATCGAGTTAATCAATTACTGCACTTATTGAGGAAATATTGTCATTTACTATTTTCCGCTTCCGATTCTGAGGAGTACGAAAGACATTTTTTCTTTTTGAAAGTATTGGAGTAGACGGATTGGCAGTTTCTGTATGAATTACGTCTTTAAGAATTAAGATTATTATTATACGAATATGGTAAATATGACCGTTTTTAAAAATACAAATTACAAACTAGTACAGAAGTATATTGATAATGTTACATTAAAGCACTTAATAATAATAATAATGCAATACGCGATGACACTGGTTTTGTTCACGGAACTGCATACTCAGCATCTGTCCTGGTTTATGGAGGTGGTACAACCTCGTGACTTAACTCCTCCATCCCTTAAATTCAACTGTACCATTGAGGGAAGTTGGATTGGCTGATGCTCAAGGGTGACTTCTATTTCTTGTTTCTTCTTGCAGAGGGCTTGGCCGAATTTCTTGTAGCCATAATACGCAATCCCTGCTACTGCAAAAACATACATTAAAATAGTCCAGATAGATGGATTTTTGGAAATGTCAATGGACATTATTTGGGCAGGTTTCGAAGATCGTATTTGACCTTGAAGATCTTGAAGTCCGTCTAACTTGATATCGTCTAGCTTGAAGTCAATTTCCATGGAGGGAATGAAGCTTGGCAACTCATTATTGTCCGGGAAAAATATGGGCTGTATACTAGCGTTGACTGCCTTCTGGTCGTTGAAAATTGTTCGGTCGTTCATCATGATTTGACAACCCTTGGGAATTTCGGCGATGTAAGTACCAATCAAATTCAATGTTTCCATTTGTGTTGGGCATTGTAGTTTGATTAGTTGCTTTTTAGGACTTATCAGCAACCACTTGTCAGAATTCGATAGTTGATTGATCACTGGATCGTTGAGCTGGATATCGATTGGTTGACAGGCAGTACTTTCTTTAATTTGCGATAGTAGGCACACAGCGCAAGGACTTTCTTCATGGATTTCCTTTAAATCTTTGTTAGCACATAAATATAATTGTGCTGTGATCTCATGGCAAGCTTTATTTCGATATGTATAGTGCAATTTTGATTTAATTAAAAATCTATTTCGCGGTATTATCGCCTTGAACTGACTCTCTTTGAAAATTGGTGCAGAGTATAGATGGAAAAGTTCAAATTTTTCATTTAGAGTTATAGGAACATGCAACAAATACGTCACTCTATTATTCAAGATAAAGCATTCTATATCTATGAAATTAAGGAATAAATTGATGTTATAGAGTTCCGGTTTTAACGGCATTTGATCGGTGCCTATGCGATTTTCTAGAGCTTTCAGCTCTTTAAACAAGTCTTCGGTTTTTATTATGCTTGGATGTATTGTTCTTAGTTTGCAAAAAGTAATTGAATTCTCTATATCTTGTAATAATGAATCTACAAAAGTATAAAGTTCAATGATTTCAATTAAAGAATTCCTGATATAGTTAGAATTCTCTGTATAAGTAGTTTTTTGCACAATCCAGGAGATTTGTTTGATTTTAGACTCTAAGACTTTTTCGTGTTTGGCAACCTGATTGATGGTCTCATTGAATTTAGAGACAATTTCCAGAGAAATTGAAATTTGTTTAGACATACTTTCTGTTAAACTTTTTCGATTGGTTTGCATTTCTCTGATAATTTTGTCGTATCTTTCACCATCGGACGCGTCTAGATTACCGCTTATGGCTTTGAAGACTGAACCTAACATATTAATTAAGCCTCTTTTCATCCTATTAGGATGAGGAATTATTTCCTTAATTTTGTCATCAACTCTATTTTGAGTGATTGTCAATAACTGAATATAAATAGAGTTGTCGGCCAAATATTCACCGTGAACTTTTAAAATGTTCGTAATATTTGATGCTTTTAAATGCAGCTTATTTATTTCACTAATTAAAGGATTTAGGTCATAAAAATGGATTAGAGTGTATTTGTAATCAATTAATTTTGCTTGTCCTAATTTTATAGGAATTAACCCAACATTGTCAGTTAATTCTCGTAGGGCAACCTTATCCTGTAATCCGATACTGCTACGAAGCAAAATGCTGCTGGCGACCAGCCTGAAAGTAAAAATATAACTTCTGTACACCTATAATGATATTTTGTTAACTACTAAGTTAAAAACTTAATTATATACTAAAATCTAAGGTTAACTAATATTTGCAATGATAGTATTTAATCAAAGCTGTATGTGTTTCGTAAAGGTCTCTTTACGTTTGCCATATGGATTTTTCCATGGGCATTAGTCATAATAGTTTTACGTTTTTTGTTAACCCTGGTAATTTTTTCTGGCTTTGTAAACTTTTCAGCTAGTTTTTGTCTAGTATGCTTTTTTAAGTAGACATTTTGACCAGCTTCAAACAAGTCGGGATTCTCACGGTTCTGATTAATTTTGCTGACACGTTTTTCCTTACTTTGTGCAAGTTTCTCGTTAATCGTGGAATATAAGAGTTTTGTTTGTTCTTTATGGTTTGTAATATAATCCGATAGCAACAGTTGTTCTAAGTTTACATCAAACGGGTCATTGTCAGTAATATGACCGTTGATGATATCAATCGGTTTCATCTTGGTTGCGGAGTGAATTGAATGGTTATAAGCCATAATTGAATAAGTCATTTTTTGGTTAATACTTGAATTATTGAAATTTTGAGCATTCAATAGCTTTACATGTTCGCTAATCGTTGAATGTAATCTTTCAATATTTCCATTAGATTGAGGATGGTGTGGCGAAATGAAATGAATTTTGACTTTATGCAATTGCAGCAGTTCAGTGACAACAGAATTTTTAAACTCAGTCCCGTTATCCAAAATTATCTGTTTTGGAACTCCGTGATGAGAGAAAAACATTAATAGATTATCAACAATTTCTGTTGCCGCTAAAGATTTGAGAGGGTACGCTTGCGCGTATTTCGAAAAACTATCCAAAATAGTTAAAAATTTTGATTGTTCTAATGTGTACGTGTCCATATGTACTATTTCGAACGGCTTTGTCGCAGTTGGGGTGACATTCATTTCAATATTGACGGGATGTCTGTCATATTTTGTTCTGATACAAATATCACATTGATTGATATACGTTTGGATTGATTGTTTTTGATTAGGCCAGTAATACTTTTCTTTAATTCTTGAAAGAGTTTCATCAATTCCTCGATGGTTACTTTTACCTTGGTGGTAGCTTTCAATTATCTCTTCAATGTCCCCTTTATTTGTGACGTCAAGAAGTTTCTTTAAACACCTTTTTAGATTTAATGAAGGCCACCTAAAGTATCTTCTTACAACTTCACAAAACTCTTCGTATACACCCTGTTCCTCAAAGTATATGTGATATTGTTTTTCAGGAACTATGTTTTCTTTAATAAACTTTAAGATATCATCTTCGAAGTTATTTTGACTAAGTTGAACTATCAATCGGCGTTTCTTTTCGAATAGTAGTGTTAATTTCGGTTTTGCCGGTGAATGTAAAACTTTAGAAATAATTACCTGGTTTGCACCGTAATTGACTGGTATATCGATGATTGGTATTCCTACAATTGGGTCTTGATCATTTGTGTGAATTGTATCACTGTCGTCCTGTTCGTTGGGGTTATTTAACTCTTCAGTTTGTTTTTTATCAAAGTCAGGTTCTTCGTTGTCAGTATGAACAAACATTGAAGCTTTGTCTATATTCTCATTTTCCTGTTCTCGTGACGTCGAAGGTCGTTGTAATATTGATTCCTGTCTTGTTTCTCTCTCTAATTCTCTATTAAATTCTTCCATATATTCTTTTAGAGAAAACTCTTGATCTTCTTTTGTATGCAACTCAATGCGTGACAGTGCATCAGCATTTGTATTTGATGTCCCTTTTTTATAAAGGATTTTATAATCATACTCTTCGAGTTTGATTCGCCACCGTAATAATTTAGAACTAGGATCCTTAAGTGAAAATAGCCACTGTAAAGGCTTATGATCAGTAATGATGTAAAATTTTTGACCAAACAAATATGGACGAAAGTATTTGGTTGCCCACACAAGACAAAGGCATTCCTTCTCAATTGTGGAATAATTCCTTTCAGAATCATTTAATGTACGCGACGCGTACGCCACTGGAAGATCTCGGCCTGGAGGTCCTTGACTTAGAACTGCCCCTAGAGCTACGTTGCTAGCGTCAGTTGTTAAATTAAACGGTTTCGAAAAATCAGGGTACTGTAAGATTGGTTCGTTGATCAACAAATTTTTACAAGATTCAAAACAATCCAAAAATTCTTGATCATGCTCAATTTTTGCTCCTTTCTTTAGACACTTTGTGAGAGGTTTCGTAATTTTTGCAAAATTATTTATAAACCTTCTATAGTAACCTAACAATCCGAGAAAGCCTTTAATTTGTTTTGTATTAGTTGGAATAGGATATTTCTTTATGGCTAAGATTTTGTCCGGGTTTGGTTTGACACCGTCAGGGGTGACGATATGTCCCAAATAAGCAACTTCGCGGCGCAAAAATTCGCTTTTGTCCAGTTGTACTTTAAAATTGGACTCACGTAGCCGTTTGAAGACTAATTTCAAGTTTGTAATATTGTCACGTTTTGGGGGTAGCGTAGCCGTTTGAAGACTAATTTCAAGAGTTCGGTAATTTAGCCGAGCTTGCATCCTTTATACTTGTTATATGCTCTTGTAAAGAAGTAGAAAAAATGATTATATCATCTAAATATACTAAGCATTTTTCATTTTGAATACCTCTCAAAATTGAGTCCATGACTCGTTGAAAAGTCGCCGGTGCGTTCTTTAAACCAAATGGCATTCTTAGGTATTCAAAGTGTCCACTTTCGGTACTAAAGGCTGTTTTGGGAATATCTTCTTCTTTCATTTCGATTTGATGAAATCCTGAAGCCAGATCCAATGTCGTGAAATATTGACATTTACCTAATTTATCCAACAGATCTGTAATATTAGGTAAGGGAAATTTGTCATCTATTGTTTTCTCATTCAACTTCCGGTAATCTATCACTACACGCCATTTTTGTTTACCGGAAGCGTCCATCTTTTTAGGTACTACCCAGATAGGACTTGACCACGGACTATTTGATGGTCTGATTATATTTTGATCAAGCATTTTGGCTATTTGACTTTCTACTTCCTTTTTGTGTATGAAAGGGTACCTATAAGATTTTGTATAGATTGGAACTTCATCTGTTGTTCTAATTTGATGTTTTATTTTGGTTGTAAAGGTGAGTGGTGTATTTTCTTGGTAAAATACGTCCGAAAATTCTTTACACAATTTTAAAATTTCTTCTTTTTCTTCTTCATTTAGGTGATTTAATCTTAATTGGTTAAAATCTAGTCTTTGTTTTGGAGAGTCGTCAAAATTATTAAGGTCTATGTTTTGAATTTCTCTGTGATTAATTTTTCTACGGAAAGGGGTTCAGAAAAATCTAAAGTTACAGGCGAACATGAGTTATTTAAGATAGTAGTTAATGCATATCCCTCTTTTGCTATTGTTAAACATTCGGGTATCTCACAATTATGAATTTTTTGATGTGGGATAATTATTTCACCTTTAGTGATATCAGTTTTCACTCTTATCACTTGTTCAGTGCGAGGTGAGATGGTTATGCAATTTAATACTGGTTCTGTTTTGTAAAACATAAGTTTTATCTTTGCATACGGTGTAATTAAATATCCGCTGTTAAAGTCGATGTTTGCTTGTAGTAACTTGAGATTATCTAGCCCGATGAGGCCGTCGAACACGTTGTGGAACTTGAATAAGTAGAGTTTAAGATTTTGCTTATTAGGAAGTTTAAAAATGCTAGATGCTGGAATTAAAGCACTGTAGCGATGTGCTGACTTTTGAAACACTGTACTAACAATGAACGGATCATGAACGGATCATCAATTATGCAGTTATTGTAGTACTTTTCAGCTAAATTAGGATTAATAAAAGATTTTGTGGAACCAGAATCGATTAGAAGTTTGATGTTAAATTCAGGCAATGAAATATAAGATAGTTCACTAGTATTGGTAGAGTTTAAAGATATGACTAAGTTTGATTGTCCTTTTGAGGCGTCATCGAAAAATTTATATTTTTCTCTTGCGAAACTGAGTCACACTCATTGTCAAAAGTAGGGTTTTCTGGTGTCTCTTGTGAATATGAATACTCAGCGTATTCTGGGTTATATTCGTAGTAATTTGTCATATTATTTATATTTGCATATTCGGGGTCAACGCACGCTTCTGGCAATGCATATTGATCAAATTGATCGTAATTTGAATTGGACTGCGTTTCAGCGCTGTACAATTCTTCAACAAGGTACTTAGGTTGATTATTTTGGAAATTTCCTTGAAAGTTTTGTGAATTTCCTTGAAAATTAGGCCTTGGAAAACGATTATATTGAGACAAAGGTCCTTTTGGGCCTGAAGTGCATACACTCATCGGTTGTGGTGCTGGAAGTGATTTGTTTTGATTGGGCTTAAATACGTTTGATTGATTTGGCCTTCCAAAAACTTGAGAGTTTGTTGGAAACCGTTGCGGCATTCTATTGAAATTTGGTCTTATATTGATGGGTTGTGAAGGAAATCTGTTGAAGTTACTCCTAGGCATAAATAAATTATGCGGTGTCTGTGCATTGAATGATGCAAAATTTTGTTGCGGTTGTGCAACAAATGGCATTCTGAATTGCTGATTAAAATGATTAGCTTGGGGTTTAGAATTTGTTTTCATAACCTGCGTGGATTGGTGTGGTAATCGGTTAGACATATTTTGGAAATAATGATTATTATATTCCTGCGTAACGTACTGAAGGGCTTCAGCTAAAGATCTGGGTTTCATACAACGAATCGTTGTCCCTATAGGTTCCTTTAACCCTGATAAGAAAGTTTTTAAAGCTAAATCGTTATATAGTGATTTCTTTAGCATTTTTCCACCATCGCTAGATTCGTGGCAATCTATATAAGAACATAGTAAGTTTAATAAGTGTAGAACTCTGTCATAAAATTGGTTTGGATTTTCATTTTGATTTTGTCTTAACATAACTAGATCCCTATTTAAGCAAGCTTCATCCCTTTGATCAGCGAAATTTCGGTGAAGAATAGATTTTAAGTCCTCCCAAGTGGATATATTTTAAATGTTTACAACAATTTTTGCTGTACCCGAAAGTTTTCCGATCAAACTGTTTAACAGAAAAGTATTTTGAAAATCCAATGGATTTGATACATTATAGAAATTATCAATTAAACTTTGGCAGGTTGTCAAATACCTGTTTAAGTCATTAGGATTCCCATCGAATTGTGGGACACATTGTAAGTACTCTGGTTTAAATTGTGGCATTGTAAAACTACTTAAAATACGATTAGATAAATCTTTTACTTCTTCTTTTGTAATTAGTGGAACTTGAAGCAATTTTTTAGAATTATCAATAGAGTCAGTTAAAGGGTTATCAGAATTTTCTATCGATATGCTACTTAATTCTTCAATAATTGTGTCTAAATTCGACATAAAAAAATTGCACACTTACATAAAAACGATGATCTTGACCATATTCTGCCTATAAGGGTCCAAATCTTCCGGATGGCGATGTGGTCCAACCAAAAAAAAGTGCCCGATGCTGTGACACTTTCCACAAATATGAAGAATTCGCTGCCCGGTAACTGTGAAACTCGTCGATATGCCCTCGAACAAGTCTTTTTTGATTAATCGAACTCGCGAACTATTCGAATCTGTCACAAATCGTTATACGAAAAAGTCCTACGGACTGCGCCAATTACGTATTCGAATATGGTAAGACCGTTTTTAAAAATACAAATTACAAACTAGTACAGAAGTATATTGATAATGTTACATTAGAGCACTTAATAATAATAATGATGCAATACGCGATGACACTGGTTTTGTTCACGGAACTGCATACTCAGCATCTGTCCTGGTCTATGGAGGTGGTACAACCTCGTGACTTAACTCACTTCATTTCAGAGTATCTACAAGCTTCTTCAAGAGCTTTGAAAAATAAATAAATATCATCTTCATAATACTTGCAAGATTGTTTTAAAACTTATTAAGAACAAAATTATTAATAAACTATTTCCTTAATTAGTTTCTGATTGGATAAGTGATGTTTCAAATCAGGTATGTAAACAATAATGAGCTAACAGTATGAGGCTTTATTTGTAAAATAAACTACCCAAAACTAGAGACCACAATATAAAGTGGCTCAACATTTAAATAATTCATGGCTACTTTTCATTTCAGCCACTTGAAACAGGTGACGAAAGAAACTTGGTTTAAGCAGGTAACCATGAAAAACCTAGCTGAACATAACAGAGCACCTAGTGATTCGTTACACTTAGCTATAAGCTATGCTTAGGCAAATGCTGCCCATGTTGACTTATCATTATGAGTTTATCACATACAATTTTTGCCTGATGAGATATTATTTCATTTGGCCACTTTGTATTTGCAGTCCAAGTTCTGCAAGACAAAACTTTGTCTGGGATGTTTTCAAATGGCGCCTAACAATTTATTAGGAAAGAAAGTCATTAAAGTCGCTTTTGGCCAGACTAGAAACCTTATCTGCTTTCAAAACCCAAACCAGTTGTCATTTCGGTTTAGCAAAGTATACCAGAGTAAAATAGAGCAATAAAAGATAATTTTTTTTTGCATGAAGCATTAATTTTTGATAGTTAAATTTACAAACTAAATATAATTGTTTTTAAAAAACACAAATTTATTTCAGACGAGTTACAAAGTGAGCTTAATAATATGGAACTGAACTCGAGCATTCTGTTTCTAACCGACTACACATTACATGACTTAAGTATAAACATTGGGTATTCCTAATTAAAGGGTTAGGTATGCAACATATAACTTGCTAGGTGAACTTTTGCCAGTACATGTAACTTAACATTTTATGAAGGCTAAAAGCCGACACAACTCACCCCTCTACCTGTATTCTCCGTTTTTTTTTAATGTGGGAATTGTGAAAGTTGGCTATAATATCAAATTTTTATTCAAAAACATAGATAGAGATAATAACCTAATTTCCATCTTTTGAGCCAATTATCAATATATTATAGGCAATTTCAAAGCTTCAAAACCATTTTTAGCTGGAAATGTAAAAATCAAAGATAACAATTATGGCTTAATTTTTGGCTTTTAAGATACATTTTAAACTATACTAACTACCAATGGTTGAGCCATTTTCAACATTTTAAAGGCAATTTCAACGCTGAAAAACCACTTTTTTGATGTGGAAATGTAAAAATCAATGACAACAATCATGCAACTTGACTAAAACCTCTAATTTTTGGCTTTTAAGGTAGATTTTAAAGGGTATCATTAAGAAAATGATAGTCAAAACCTTGTAAATAGACTTGATAACTTATTTGCAAGTTTCTGAGTCAATTTTTATTATTTAATGTCCGAAATATTAAACACAATTAAAATAAGGAAGCTGCAATATCTGGGCCATGTGATGAGGGGAGATAAATATGTATTGTTGCAGAACATTATGCAGGGAAAGATACAGGGGAAAAGAAGCAGAGGAAGAAGACGTATCTCTTGGTTGAATAACCTGAGAGGATGGTATAACTGTAGTTCCACTGAGTTGTTTAGAGCTGCAGCATCGAAAGTGAGGATAGCCATGATGATTGCCAACCTTCTGAGAGGAGATGGCACTTAAAGAAGAAGAAGAATGTCCGACAAGGCTATTGTTTCATCAATAATGACACCTATTAAGGTCAATTATCTAAGAAATAATGCCTAGGGCGTTGTTTTTCATAATGCTCTCTCACTCTTTATTTAAAGTTAAATTCTTCTACAATTTTTTAAAAAAATTCCTACATGAAACATATCCAAAAAGTTTTTTCACCCAAACAAAATTACAATAAGCATTTTTACATAGTTCATGAAAAGTTATGATATTAACTATTCATTTATTTAGTGTTTAGTTTAATATAGATTGTATAGATTTTCGAATGTAAAAGTTTTCATTTATTTTTTTATTTTTGGTCGCTATTTTGTCGAAAACGGGGCACGCTACATTATGTCATTTATTTATCAAATCTTTTTTATAATTAATAAAACTATCCAAGAATTCAATAAAATCTAGAGTGTACTACTTAAAAAACAGACCACTTCACCACGCCACATTTGTCTGCGACACCCTGTATAGTCCTGACTAATTTTACAATGTGCCTACATTAGCCCCAAGATTTCATTACAATCGAATAAAAAAACCAACCCGTAACTTTCCGAAGCAGTCCAAATACATGACCTGTATTAAGTTAGATCCAGTGTTGAATTTGACAAACATCTGTCAGAACATGTTGTAGTTATAGAAACGACAACTAGTCATTAACCACACACAGGTGTCCCTATTCAGATTAGTATGGATTATAATTTGATGCGCCCTTCAAAGAAAAAATGTCAGAAAATGTGTTTACAAAAATTATAGTAAAACTGGTTCTCTTTGTAGCGGTGCCTTGTTATTGGTACTTCGGAACAAATCGACCATTTGTAGCGGCGCCTAATTATTGGTACCTCCGACGATAAAAGGGACCATCTGGAATTTTTACTTTCCTGCAGACACAATTAAATCGGTAACTCCGAGAGTTTGTGCTCCGGTTGTAAATCAAGATAACGGAAATTGAAGGGGTCCCGACCCATGGAGGTATAGGGAAGACAAGACAAGAAGTACGGTCCTTACGGACATCGGTAAAGCAAAACCTCTTATGAGAGATTTAATCCATTTTATGACAATTTTTAATCCAAATTAAAGAAAAACTAAGCTAGAGATTTATATTTTCTAAAAAGGATATGAAAGAAGGCACTTGCTAGAATGTGCGAAAGTAATATAATTTCAATAGTATGACAGTTAAAAATTTTGTAAACATCTTAAAAAAATGCTATAATTAGTATAATTTTGAAGTCACTATTTTTCCTACCTGCAAAATTTTTTTGGTGACAAAAATATCTTTCAAACAAGCCCTAAACCATGCTTGGAAGACGTCGAGCCTTCCAAACAAATTATATAAATAATTTGGCATGCCCAACATTTACATAATTTTATGGTGTCTTCCTTTTATTAAGTACATTAGCTCAAATCGTGGAGATAGTTTACTACTATTGACAAAGCCTCTTCAAAGAATAAAAAATAGCCTTTAAAAAGAAGTAAAATAAACTTTTTTTAAAAAACGTCGGCAAATTTTGAAAAATTTTTTTGTTCCTTATCCGATACACTTCGCTCCACTCAATTAAAAACAGTAGAGACGTACGACTTATCATTATTAAAATTATTATTAATTTAAAACTTTGTCATCAATCAGTAAAGCTTACTTACTGTTCTTGATACTTATTTATTACATTCTCCATAGGCTTAAAAATGTCATTTCAAGTTTTGTCACCATTAAATTGACTTGTATACACCTCAGCGCTAAAATGTCGAACATTTCTTTAAAATCTGGACTATTTTTAGTGCTTTAAAACTCTTTTCAGCCTGAACAATCTAGTTTTAAGACTATCTTTACAAAGCTTGCCTAAAAGGTCTGAAAGTCAGTTTGTTTACTGTCCATAGTCTTGAAAATGTCATTTGAAGCTTCGTTACTATTAAATTGACTTCTAAGAAATTCGGACTGTATTTAGTGCTTTAAGAACGAGTTTAAGACTATTCATAATAGTAAAAGTCTCAGAAAAAAGTTTCAGACCTTTCAATAACGAAAGTAACAAAAATTTGGCACTAAATGCTACGATATTATTCTTAAAAACTAATTTTTAGAAATTAATTAGCCCGAAAATAGACTATTAGACCATCTTTAGTTTTAGTAAAGTCATTTCTAGCCTTAAAAGTCCACTTTTAGACTGTTTTTAGTAGTACAAAATGAGTTTTATGCACAAAAATCATTGTGCAGATATCGACAATGGATTTCAGTGTAAAAAAAACTGATTATAAGACTATTCCTAGTAGTAAATAACAAATGTTAGACCATTTAAGACAAATTTGGACTCGCAGGTTTTGCATGTTCAGCGTTAATCCAGTAAAAATTAGTACAAAAATCCTGTTGACTATTTTCTGGGTCAAAAATTAACTTGTAAACCTCCCAGATAACCAGATTTAAATCCTTTTAAAACATGTTTGAAAGTAGAAGATACAGTAACCTAAGTAGCCATTTGTAAATAGTTATACAGGGTAAATTTATTATCATGCAAGCTAAAATTTGCTGTTTCATTTCTTGCGATTTTACTTCAAGACACCCCTGTCCCCTGTAAACAAGTTCAATTGAAACTGCTGCAATTTTTTCTTTGTGCTAACCATGCCAAGAATTGAACAACAGGATGTTGAAAAGTTTAGTTTGAACTGTCAGCATTTTTGAAACATACATAAAACCGTAACAACCTATTCAAAATTTGTACAGAGTGTTCAATTACAAAAGGGGTGTTTTTAAAAGTACCAGTAGACCAAGCTTCTACTGGCTGGGATTACTCTGTATAATTATGTTTATATAATATTATATTGCTATGGTTTGGGCCTACTATGCTCTATACTTCTGAACGAGCACTCGATTCGGGATGGAATCGATGCGCCGTTAGATAGCGATACACCGAGAAGCATCTTCGATGTTCGACGCAAATCGCGAAGCGTTTCAGAGTGGTTCTAGAACGTGGTTTACCGAATATAAAAGAAGCGGTCTCGACGGTTTACGAGTAGTGGATTTGGGAACGCGAGTTTAAATAGTAGAATAATTGTGGAATTGTAGTAGTGTTTTTGGTAGCCGAATTAATTATTGTACAGAGTGTTTTGAAGTGTAAATAAACTTATTTCTTGTTGAGTTAAATTGACTTTGTGTAAACCCACGGGAAAATCGTAACAATATTGTGGAATTTATATTTTTATTAGGAGGAAACATGACACGTGTGAAACGTCGTGAAAAATATAGAGCGTCCTTGAAGACCTGTAAAAAATACCGCTTTCCAAATTTCAGCGTGTTTTGTCATAATTCTGGGATCGTTGAAGCAATTTTGATAAAATTTGGTACAAGTACTTTCGAAATAGATACTCATTACTTGACGAAAGTAACTTTTGTCTAAACTGTCTAGTGGCGAATAGTTACAAGAGACTTGGTTTTTTTCACTTTAAAAGGCTGTATTTGTCTTGTGATGAGTTATTATAAAAACTGCCAACATGCATCTCAACTTATTTTTTGAAGGACAACGACTTCTTGCAGCACTATTATTAAAAAATAAAATATTACAATTTTTGGCCGCTCTAATGTCTCGCTTTTTTTTGGGTCTTAAAACGTAATAACTAGGTTATCACGCAAAAAAAACTTCAAAACAAAATTTTTCAAAAGATCTTTCTCCAAATTGAACAAGGAAATTAAAAAATTGTATTTTTTTAATAATATTCAGTGAGCGCAGAAAATAGAACGGACAAATAAAAACCATCTTCTTGAAACCAACTGAAATTTGGAGGACTGTATCTTTCTTAGGAAGCGCTTTTCAGGAAAATGACAACGTCATGTCAACTTATTTTTTAAGGAACTAAACATAAAAAATAAATAAAATGACATTAGCAAAACAGTGTTTTTTATTGTTTATTATATGAGCAAAATTACTATTTTATGGAACTAAATTTAAATCTATGTTACATAGGGCAATTGCAAAATTATACATAAAAATCCCATGTTAGGAGAGCTGTTGCCAATAATGCAAATCCGTGGTCTTGACAATGATGGAGATGAACATTGTAAATGACATTGCGCCAGTGTACCAAAACGCTTGCGACGTCATTCCACATGACCATCGATATGGTTGATAACGTCAGGAAGTCTGATTAAAATCTCCGTTTGGCACTTTTGGTAAGTTTCTGTAAAATTATAATTATAGGATTAGAAGGTTGCGTTACCAAATAGTTTATAAAAAAAATCTCTGCATTTTGAAAAATTAACATTGTAGCCCATTAAGTAAAAGTCAAAAACATAAAAAACTTACTTTGTAACCACATACTGGAAAACTGATTTTATCTCTAAGAAAACTGTCAAAATGATTCCACTTTAGCACGCCTAAACTGCGTGGGAAAAACAGAGAGTGTTGTATAGATGTGATAAGAGAGGTATCAAGAAACATTCAGTATTTTTGACTGACGCGTTATTAAAATTATAAATATCTAAACCCGAAAAATTTTTCAACTTTGTAATGGCATGGGATAACATTTCATATGTTATGTAAGGGAAGTAGAAAGAGTGTTGACTAACAGACGCCCGCATATCAGCTGTGTGCCCCACCGGGTTCTGCACAAAAATATTATCCAACAAAACGTCAGCCACAGTGGCAAAGTGTAACTTCAAACTCTAACAATCCACCGCATTCAAGTTGTTATCCAATACATTTCCATTAAGTTCATAGTTAATCATCTTCCATGAGGCTTTATTTTTATTGTTAGATTGGCCGATAAAGTTATTGAAGGTCGTTTGCCTTGTCACTTAAATTTCCTTATCTTATTGTAACAGAAATTACACTATGTTCCGTTACCAGAAGATCGGCGATTTGAGGCCATGATGTGGGTATAAATACAGCTTCAAATGCACGTACAGATAGATCACTGATGGTTAGTATGGGTACGCCTCTTGTGTAACGTAAACGTGGAGTATTAGGTAACCAAGTTACACACCCGAGTATCAGCCCTAGCAAAGGAAATAGTGTGGGCGAGCAGCAAGATTTGCCGTACCTACTTACCTCCCTTTGCTAGTACCACAACGTCATACCAACGTCATACCCATCCCCGTTTTGCAGACGCAGTTAACGACCAACAAAAAAAAAAGGGAATGAATAAATTGTACCATTTGAGATCCGCAACGACCGACAGTCTGTTTAAACCAGAACTTCAAGTGTAGGGGACACAAGAACCAGAAGAAAGTGATAAAAAAGAAGAAAGACAGAGCGAGAATACGTGAACCGACACACCACGAAGGGATTTTGTTGTTGTTTGTTGTTGTTTGGTGATGCGGGGGGCTATTTGGCACAGGTATACACATAGGCCTCAGATGGACCCGTCGCGTCCCGCTAGCCGGAGCTACACCGTCCCGTTGATTCAAAGAATCTAACGATGCTGGTCGGATGCAGCTCCCTTACTTCCCTGTGACACATCCTTGGCTGTCCCAGGTAGGTGTGACGAAGGCGAGAAAAGGCGGGGCAGTCACTAAGTACATGCCCAGGTGTTTCTTCGTCCTCCAAGCAGCCTCTGCAGGCCGGGTCTTCGTGAATTCCCAGTCTGTGCATATGCCGCGCCAGGTGACAGTGACCCGTCATTAGACCAGTCACCGTTCGTAGCTTGCCTCTGTTTAGGTCTAGCAGAAGTTTAGTTCGTTCGGAGCACCGACCAGATATTAGGTCCTTTGCCTGTCTCATGCCGGGAGCAGTAGCCCAGCGTTGTTGAAAGAGTTTTCCAGCCATGCCTTCTATTGAGCGGACCGCCGTGCTATAGGAGATCCCCACACTAGGTTCAGGTCCCGAGAGCGGTTCCCTAGTTCCAAAGCCGGCAAGTCTGTCAGCCTCCATGTTGACGGAGACACCCGTGTGTCCCGGCACCCACGCGAGGTATACCCCGCCGCCCCGAGAGAGGGCCTCCAAGGTACTTTTACACTCCATTACCAGCTTGTACCGCACCTCATCGGCCTCAATGGCCCTGATGGCAGCCTTACTGTCGGAGCAGATGACTGTTCTGTCATCCCTCTTCGGGTCGGATAGGAGAACCCGCCCGCAGACAAAGATGGCATATAGTCCAGCCTGAAAGACTGTAGTGTAACTACCGAGAACGATACTCTGTGCCAAGCGTCTGGAGCCGGCAAAAATGCCGGCCCCCGCGCGTCCTGCTAGCAACGATCCATCTGTGTACCAGACGTCGCTATTCCGGAGGAATTCCGGTCCGTAATCGGCCCCCACTCTTCTCTATCAGGAACTATGACTTTCAAGAGATTTGAGGGCACGAGCTTGGAGATCTGATGATCGCCTGGCATCAGTAGGAGCGGACACTGGTCTGTGGCCCAGTCCTATATCCTGCCGTGCCCAAATGAGCAGGCTTGTAGTTGGCCGCCCACGTGCAGCCTGTAAGCTGCGCGCGTGGCCTCCATTCTCACGCACAGTTTGAGGGGCATGAGGTTTAACATCACCTCCAGGGCCCTAGAGGAGGTGGTCCTCATTGCCCCTGTCACCGCCAGACAAGCCGCTCTTTGAACTTTGTCCAGTTGAGCGGTTGCTGAACTTTGCTCTACACAGGGCCACCACACTATGGCCCCGTAGGTAATTATGGGCCTGACTGCGGTGCAGTAGAGCCAGTAGAGCACCCTGGGATTTAGACCCCAGGTGCCACCAACAGCCCTCTTACAGGCCCATAGTATATTCATGGCCCTCTTGCCCCTGGAAGCAAGATGATCACCCCGAAGGGATAATCAGGGAATTAAAAGCCGACCCCCGCGCGTCCTGCTAGCAACGATCCATCTGTGTACCAGACGTCGCTATTCCGGAGGAATTCCGGTCCGTAATCGGCCCCCCACTCTTCTCTATCAGGAACTATGACTTTCAAGAGATTTGAGGGCACGAGCTTGGAGATCTGATGATCGCCTGGCATCAGTAGGAGCGGACACTGGTCTGTGGCCCAGTCCTATATCCTGCCGTGCCCAAATGAGCAGGCTTGTAGTTGGCCGCCCACGTGCAGCCTGTAAGCTGCGCGCGTGGCCTCCATTCTCACGCACAGTTTGAGGGGCATGAGGTTTAACATCACCTCCAGGGCCCTAGAGGAGGTGGTCCTCATTGCCCCTGTCACCGCCAGACAAGCCGCTCTTTGAACTTTGTCCAGTTGAGCGGTTGCTGAACTTTGCTCTACACAGGGCCACCACACTATGGCCCGTAGGTAATTATGGGCCTGACTGCGGTGCAGTAGAGCCAGTAGAGCACCCTGGGATTTAGACCCCAGGTGCCACCAACAGCCCTCTTACAGGCCCATAGTATATTCATGGCCCTCTTGCCCTGGAAGCAAGATGATCACCCGAAGGGATAATCAGGGAATTAAAAGCGCACACCTGCACAATGGCAAATACTACAATTTCCACAGTAGAGACTCGGGAAAAGACGCCTGCTTTACCACAGTTCAACAGCCCCCACGTTCAACCCTTGCACAGATTCAGCACAATCATTCATAGCAACCTACGATCGAATGGCAGTGGCTAACAATTGGAATGACGCCCTAAAAATTCTATACTTTCACTTCTTCTTGCAGGAGACTGCAAATATTTGGTACGCAGAATACAAGGAGGGCCACCCTGACAGTAACTGACCCCTCATATGTCAGGCCTTCAAAACCGAGTTCTGCGACGATAACAGCTGCCTGCGACTACTTTCAAAGGTTCGAGAAAGAACACAGGGACCCTTAGAACCTACCAAGAATTACTTTTACGACCCAAGGGTCCTCTATGAATGATAGAAGCGGGAAGTCGATTTTGGAGAATTCCAGAAAATTTTTCAAAACGGATTAACAACGGAAACAAGGGCTAGATATTACTGGCACATGCATTTTTTACTGACGAAACCAACAATTAACATGGCAAAGAAAACACTAACCTTGTCACGTTAAGGGGTAGTACAGAGGGAAGAAAACTCCGGAATCTACATTTAACCCACTTTATTTAAGAAATTTAAGAAAAGGCAACAGTTACAATGTCCTTACCCCCAGATTGCCAAGACGGTGTAGATCATGATGGGGGATGCTGGACAGAGAAGACGTTGTGGTACTAGAAAAGGGAGGTAAGTAGGTACGGCAACTCTTGCTGCTCGCCCACACTATTTTCTTTGCTAGGGCTGATACTCGGGTGTGGCACTTGGTCACCTAATGCTCCACGTTTACGTTACACAAGAGGCGCACCCAGACTAACCCAGAGATCAGTGATCTGTACGTGCTTTTGAAGCTGTATTTATACCCAAATCATGACCTCAATTCGTAGATCTTGTTTACATTGACATTGTACTGGGGGAGACCGGGGTAGGATTTGGTAACGGAACATAGTGTAATTTCTACAAGAATGAGAGAGGCTAACCTTAGGCTAAAACCCAGTAAATGCGAGTATCTGCAGGAACAAGTAAGAATACTAGGCTACACAGTGAGTGGAGAAGGCATCTACCCCGAAGAAGAAAAATTGACATAGATTGAAAAATTCCCAACGCCGAAGAAAACTAAAGAGCTTCAAAGTTTTCTGGGTTTATGCAAATTCTATAGAACATTAAGCTTGACCCTTGCACGAAGCCACAAAGAAAAACAAGTTTGAGAAAGTTGAGAGAACCGATCATCATGCATTATGCTGGATCCATAACATAAAAGACCATTGAAGCCGGTTAGTACGTTGGGCACTCAAGTTGGCCGAGTTCGACTACTCGGTGGTATATAAAAAAGACAGCAAACACCAAGACGCCGACTGTCTATCTCGCAACCCCGCACTGCACATAGATAACGTGGAAATTGAGGAATTAGATGACGTGCCCACCTTCACCATCTCGACGGTGAAAATAGGCGAACTCCAAGGCAAGGACAAAGACTTAAAGGAACTAAAAGAAGCAATACTAGACCCAAACACTAGCAACTGCAGCGCCATAACGCGACGTAAAGCAAAGAATTTTAGGCTGAAAGACAATATTCTCTACAACGCCACCACAGATAAAGACGGTTTAGAATACGCACTAGTAATACCACGGGCACTAAAAGAGGAAGTACTATGGGAAGCCCACAACGCTTACACAAGGGAACACATGGGCATGACTAAAACCCTGAGTAGACTTAGCCCAAAATACTACTGGGACAATATAGGGAAAGACGTATACAAGTACATCCGGGTGTGCAGGGACAGTCAGGCGAGAAAAGGGCCTTCAAACAGGAAACCCTTGGGGCTACTCCAGTCCATTCAGGTAGGACAAGTGTTCGACCAGCTGGGGATAGACCTTCGGAAAAACAGCCAGGATAACCATCGTGGTAGAAACAGACTATGCGACGAGATATGCAGTAACGTTAGCTTTACTCAACGGCAAGGCAGGGCCAATCGCGAAATTCTTGCTGGAAAAAGTACTTTTAATACACGGCATACCCCGCACTATTCTGAGCGACAGAGCAAAGGTGTTCTAGTCAGAAATAGTGCAAGAGTTACAACAAATAATGGGCGTCCAAAGCATCTTCACCACCGCATACCATCCTTCGTGCAATGGATTGACGGAAAGGCTAAACAAAACACTAGCCGACATGCTGTCCCTATATTGTAACACGGAACAAACTGACTGATATTCATACCTACCCTTTGTCACGTTCGCCTACAACACGGCAAAGCAAGAGACGCCTCGCAAAGAATTCACGCACTTTGAACTAATATTTGCAAGAAGCCCAACCCTACCTTTAGACGCAGCACTTCTAGACAATGAAGCAAGCTCAAATGTCAAGGAACTAAGGGAAAAAGCGTTTGTTGTTGGAGACAGAGTAAAAATATTCATACCAGTGAGAAAAGTGGCAAATGTGAAAAATTGTTGCTGTGTGAAAAAGTGGTTTGGGACGTACAGGATTACGAAAAAAGTAAGCGAGGTAAATTACGAAGTTAAGAAAGAGGGTGGTAGAAAAACAGATGTAATGCACATAGGCAGAATACTACCATTCTACGACAAATGGACACTAGGGGAAATAGCAGAAGAGCAAGAAGTGAGCGATGACGAAGGACACAGGGCGCCCAAATCCTCGTAGATAGTACTAAGGCAGGACGTTTTTTCCAGGTACTGCTCGGCAAACTCCCAACACGTGGAGGTGAAAGCAGGGGCCACCTGAGGGCCTATTCTTGAGAGCAGGGAACGGAATTCCCAAGAGAAGCGTTGATAGAATGTGACAGAAGCTGGCAATGGTGGATTCCTGTTACATTCTACAGGTCTTTCTTTTGATAATTCCCTTCCTTCGTATCAAGAATACACACCCTGGAAGGAACTACCAAGTACAATCATTTACGAAAGCACTATCCCGTTAACCTATGTGATACTATGGTTAGAACCGAAAGTAAACCCGGCACCAAGAAGAAGCCACCTGGAAAATTGCATCAAGGGTAACCAGAGCTCCATCTGTCAAGCTAGGAGGAAACATTTGAGAGACTTGGGGGATGCAATAGATGATGAAATGAGGATGTACAGGGAAAATTGGTACTCAGATGAGGAACCACCAAAATCACTCAAGAGCAAATTGCACGTTTTTACTCGGGTTGGTAGCAGATGGCCTAAACTATTGTTGCTGTGTCGCAACACAAAAAAAAATTGACTCCACGTCCTATGGGGGAGGCCCTGAAGTCATTAAGTTTATTCTCGGAGGAACAAAAACGGTGCCAAGAAAAAACAAATCGGGCAATAAGGACAACGGAAACCAGGATTCACAGTTTGGAGGAATTCCTGAATAAAGAACAGCTAGGGAATAAATGGGTGTCAGGCGTGATTCAAACCAACATGAAAGCAAATCTGGGAACAGCTACCAAAATTATTCTTCTACTGGGAATAATGCGAAGCCAGGCAGCACTCCAAGAGTGAAGGAAAAAATAAATCCCCATGGCACTAATAAAACCAGAGACACTACTATCAGATTTGAGAAAAATAGGGGAGGAAATAAAGAAAAATGGGTTTGAACTTGCCATATCAATCCAACAGTTGTCATCATACTTCCGTTTACCCATCAGTGAATGCACATTCTCTGAAGGCTGCTGGTGGTGCATGTAAAAATCCCACTAATCTTGCGGGGCAGTCAGTGGCGACGTCTCCATTGGCATGGGAAAGTTAAACGTGCACAATTAGACCTTAACCATTAATGATGGCAGTAGCCACCACAGGATCCAGGGGCATTGAAAATAAAACTACCTTGCCAATGTCAGCTAAATGTGAACGAAGAAACCATGATCCAAAAACGCTTTTCTTGCAAATCCGACAAGTCATCGGCCTCCATCAAGCACATTTTACCGGCCGCATGGACTAACCTAAAAACATTCGTACTTAATCCTACGAATAACCATGCATATCTACCTACCTTTCACAATTTTTCTGAATGTCTGAACAGAATTGCTGTTCACAAACCTACCACATTTTAATATGTCTTCCGAAAAAACGCTGAGGCAGGCGTTAGAAGAAAATTGGGAAAAAATCCCAACAACCAACATTGTCGGGGTGCACAGCGAAAATCACTCCTTCATGTTTTTATGGAACATCACCTTGTCCCTAGCTGTAATATATCTACTCGCTTCTGGTTGCTCATTTTTACCTGGTCTACAGGGGCGCTAGTAATCACAGTTCTCATATACAGTGAGGAAGCGCAGGTTGGAACAAATTCATTTAAAATTAAGGGTTTTGTTTTTTTGGAAATACGCTCTTTCATGTCGATTCTTATTTTTGTATGCGGTTTTTTATGGAAAATGCATGTATACAATTAGCGGCCCAAAAATAAGTTCATTTTAATAAAAAGGAAGCCCAAATAAGTGATTTATTTCTTGATGAAATGTTGGATAAATCTATCCACATTAATAATGATTTTATAATCACGGTGTCTCTGAAAAACTTGCCTGAGGTGCTGTAGATGCTGCTTGCGATTTGTTGAAGCTATTAAGATATCATCAATATAACAATAAACAAAACCTAAACCACGCAAAACTTCATTCATAAAACGTTGGAAAGTTTGAGCAGCATTGCATAGACCAAAAGTCATCCTGTTAAACTCAAAGAGCCCAAAAGGTGTGATAATGGCTGTTTTTGGTCGATCTTCAGGAGCTATAGGGATTTGGTGATAGGCTCTAAAAAGATCAATAGTTGCAAACACCCTACCCCCAACCCTATCCATGTAATCTGTGGGCAAAATCTTGAATATGAGGGATTGGATATTTATCTGGCACAGTGATGCTGTTTAGCTTCGGTAATCTCCACAAGGTCTCCAATCTTCTGTTTTCTTTGGCACCATGTGCAATGGACTTGCCCACTCACTACTGGAAGGAGTGCAAATCCCTTGTTCGACCATAGGCGGCGTGGTCTCTCTGCAATAGGACCAACTTTGGTTGTAATGAAATGTTGGACGTTTGTTGATTTTGAATAACAGAGTCATTCCCAACAGTAAGAATGCTGGAAATACGAGAACGGAAGGTGCCAGCTGGACATCCAAGTTTGGTGGAACTGTCAATGAGCCTTCTATTTCTAAGGCCTATCAACAATCCAAAATGTTCGATGAAGTCAGCTCCTGTAATAGCTTGAGAAACATTAGCAATTATGAATACCCACTTGAATGAACGACGAAGGTTGAGGTCCAGTGTCAGAAGCTTTTCTCCAAAAGTGTCAATGATTGTATTTTGAGGTTGAAGGAAATTTCTGTCTTGTCATTGACTTTGGAAGAACAGAAGCAGCTGATCCAGTATCAATCAAAAATGGCAGACGATGGTTAATTTGAACTGCATCACCACCACCAACCGTCGTAACATGAGGCGATGCAATTAGTTTTCCTTTTGCTTGTTGGACACGCGAAGTTTCCAGGAACAGGGCTTCTCGCATCTTCTTGCTCTTGTGCCAAACTGATGATGAGAAAAACTGGCTTTCTAAACGGAGAACTGGCTCTATAAGGGCGCCTTGCTGAAAGTTTACGTGGCGCTTCTTTGAAGAGGCGATCAACTTTCGAGGTTAATGCAGCTAATTTATTTTCGAGCTGGAATTCAATCTGAGTTGTGGCAAACACTGCTGAACTTGGCTGGTCGAGATCTATAAGCCTATCGGCAAGAACTGCTAGCTTATCTAGTTCATCTTCCGGACTAGCGATCAAAATCTCATTAATCCGAACAGACCTCTGATCTAGGAATTTAAGTTATTACACATACATTTAAGTTATTACATTTAAGTACATTATTAGTACAGACGTTACCAGCAAAGTTCTTCAAATGCTGCAAAAAGTGCGATAGTTTCTGATCGCCGAAAAGTTGACTTTTGAGCAGTCGTCGGATCTTGACTTGGTTAGATTATCCAAATGAAGCTAGAATTCTATTTTTAACCGCTTCGTACTTGTGAGTGTTAGGTGGATTTCGCAAAATGTCCGCTATGAAAGGAAGAACAGTGGTATCGAGGTTAGCAATTAAAAGATGGTACTTAATTTCATCCTTGGTAATATTTGCGATTAAGAACGAAGACTCAATCTGAACAAACCAAATATCTGGTTCGTCTCTCCAAAATGGCGGGATTTTAACATTACTGGCGGCGAATACAGGCGCAGCGCCTTCGTTGGTTGGGACGTCTCCGTTCATTTCTGAATCTTAGGAGTACCCTTCCTGGTGTCTTCAAAGTATGTCGCTCCTCAGTTGATCCTAATGCCTCCACTAGCACGTCGGGGTCACCAAATTGTGGGTATTAATATCCACAAATAAAGGGAGGCAGAAATGTAACAATATTTTTAATAATTGCGACGATCTGATGAACGCTCAAGTCTCTAACTGACAGTCAACAATAACAATTACGAAACGGTTACTGAACACGTCACTGAATCAAAGTCTGTCGTGCCGTGGAACTTCAGGTAAACAAGGTTGGCCCCAGGTGGTCAGGGAAAGGCATAGTGACCGCCACACCCTAACGGCAGTAACCCCATCTAGCGCACAGAACAAAATACGGGACCTGGGTAAACACCAGCCAGCGAGAAGGTCAGACACTTCGACGATAGATGGCGATACCGAGGGGATCGACTGGCAGGAGCTTTGTTACCCGTGAACTGAGTAGCGAGTAAAGCTGCTAAAACATCCAGACTTAATAGAACAACCCTTAGAGCGTAGCATAATGAATTGTTTACTTGTATTTTTTATATAAATAAAGGATTCGTTCGACCACATTAACCCACCTTGTAGCATGTAAGCTTGTATAAATTTGTACAGTTAGGATGTTTTAGTGTTTGGTGCGAACAGTTTTCAGGGGAGGGACATGTAACATAGAAATTACACTATGTTCTGTTACCAAATCTTACCTCAGTCTCCTCCAGTACAATATCAATGTAAACAAGATCGGCGAATAGAGGTCATGATATGGATATAAATATAGCTTCAAAAGCACGTACAGATTCCTGATCTCTAGGTTAGTCTGGGTACGCCTCTTGTGTAACGTAAACGTGGAGCATTAGGTGACCAAGTGCCACACCCGAGTATCATCCCTAGCAAACGAAATAGTGTGGGAAAGCAGCAATAGTTGCCGTACCTACTTACCTCCCTTTGCTAGCACCCCAACGTCTTTACCTGCCCGGTGAATGCCTTCGGGCAAGAGTCATTCATCCCCGCTAAAGCGTACGCCCTCCGTGAACCCTACCGCCTTCTCTATCCAGCATCCCCCATCATGATCTACGCCGTCTTGGCAATCTGGGGGTAAGGACATTGTAACTGTTGTCTTAATTTCTTAAATAAAGTGGGTTACCTGTGGATTCCTGAGTTTTCTTCCCTCTGAGCTTCCCCTTAACGTGACAGTATTATTTAACGTTACATCAACAAAGCACAAACAGCCAACTTAACAATAAACGTCACCGTGATTGTTAGACCGTATTCATATTATTTATCAAAAATTAAGAATTTCTAAGTGGATATCTAATAAAACATTTTGTAGAAACCTCGGCCGTGAAATATTTATTTCGTTCTCAAGATTGTTGTTCCGGGTCGTAAGACGGCATCGAATGCGAAACTTTCTTTCGGCCGAAAAAATAGCATTTTACGGCCTAGGTATACAAATAACTATTTTTTTCAAGCGGTCTAAAATATTCTTATTATTGACGTGTACTGCCGGCGTAGAAAGACTACATTATGTTACTAGCTTTTTTAATTTTTGACGCATGATGAATGAATCGAGGTTATAAAACTTAGAAAAATGGCGTTTGATGTTTGAGTATGGTTTAGCGGTCATATTTTTCTATCCTATTTTGTAAATTAGGACCGCTTATAAATTTTAACTTTTATTTAAAACTCCTCGATAGTTAGTTGAGATTCTGTCGGAAGAAATGCCAATAGTAAATAGTTAGGTTCTACTAACTTTATTATTTGTGTATAGAAAAGAATCTTGATTTATGTAACCTAACCTCTAAATTTAAGGCGAGTCGGAAAAATTTTCATCAAAGTTATTTCTTAAAACCAATTTTTTTAAGAGCGCCTTATAATTTTAGAGGTATTATAATCAGTTTTTTACCCTTTACTGAGGAGTTTACTTTATCGCGCGTTGCCAAGGGTAGCGAGCGATAAACATTTTTTCGCTTGCTGTCCAGGGAAACGACTACTATGCATGCCATTGTTGAAACTGTCAGTGTCACTAGTTTGATGTCAGTATTCAATTGTGTATAGTTTTGATCCTGTTTTTGAGTACCTACGCAATAAGTTTAGTTGTATTAGATATATAGCGATGTTTGTAGAAAAAATATTGTATGTATTACGCGCACAATGTGACTTTTATGCTGTCGAATGATTCATTCTCAGAGCATAAAAGTCATGGTTTGCGCGCTTAATACATAAATAACTATTATGAGTACTTCTAATTACAAATGATAAAAAGGAGTTTTTATAATTTTGGCATATAAAGTGACACTTTTCAAAACTGATTAGAGTGACAAAACGTTTTACTTTATGTAACTAGTTATGAAAAGTTCATCTCATCACTCCCTGTTTTTATGCATTTCCGTAGAAACATATGGGCGACATCCATCATAACATGTCGTGGTCACTGTTTATACAAGGTGCTATGAAAGTGAATATTTCGGTTAAATCACTTTAAAAGATGGTTTTTACCGCTTTTTGGTCAAAATTAGAAAAAATTATGTATGCAACACGTTTCGAAAATGTCTTATTGTGTAACTCATTCAAATTGTAGGACCTCGCTGCGCTCGCCCTACAAACATTCATTCGTTACACAAAATCGATATTTTCGTAACTGGTTACATAAATAGCTATTTTTTTATTGACAACCCGTTGAACCATAGTGACTATGTTTAATTGATACACTTGATACAAAATTACTGCACATAGTTTTGTGTGTTTAATTATTTAATTGTAATCCTTAATTAAATAAAGTAAGAACATTCAAGTTTTTCAGAGTATTACAAAATTGTCGCTTCAAAAAGAAAACGAATCTTGTTGCTATAATAACGATTATCTCATTGGATCAAGATCTCTAAGTCGTTGCTTTCATTTTTGTTATTTTCCCAGAAATTAAATTTTCCGAAAATGAACAAACCCATAGAAGCCACAGTAATCGTTGTCCAGTCCAATATCTCCGATTCCAATACTATTATTGCATATACGCTTTTGACTATAACTATTAACATCGTGAAACAGTTTAGTACATTTCTTGGAATGACGTACAAGTAATTCTTTTGAGTAACCTGAAATAGTAGTATTTGCTTGACTTACATGCAACATTAATTTTTCATAATTAACACTAACCAGAATCAAATCGACCACTATCATTAAAATTATAAGAATCCAAGTAAGGGCTGCGTACAAGGGACGTGCATCTTTATCTTCTTTGCGAACGGCACAAATATCGAAGACCGTTAGTGCTAAACCCATTAAACCCATTATCATATATCCAAGGACAAATGGAATCTGTATTAAATACAAAATATCTATTAAATTTAAATTCGGTTAAATTTTTTTATTACCTTTTTCCAAATTTCAATGGAACCCGCCATCTTAGTCAATCTCACTTGGTTTTCGGTGTTCTGAAAATATTTTGGTTTTCTGAAATAAATAAAATATAACTGATCAAAATCTATTAGGTATGAAGTCTACCCCTTTAACAGAGAATAGTGATTTTCCTACTCGGTCTGCTATCGAGTGCGTAAAAGACACTTTCCGCACGTATTAGATACAATATTTTTCCTACGATCCTGCAGTTGTGCAGTTTATATCATGCTATATGTAGATGAAGGGGTTACAATAGGAAACCAGTCACGTGAATTTCTTACAGGTGGGTTGTCAGTTTAGTTTGTAGACGTTGTCAAAATATTTTTTCTACGATCACTACAATACTACTCAGGCAAAACAGTTATTTAAGTGGTAATACGGTAACAAGTGGTTCTTAAAAAGTCACTTAAACTGGACATGTGAAAAAGTAACTAAATATAGCGCATATTTAAACTATAATAATATACCTATTTACGCATAGTTTTCCGTTATGTAATGAACCTCTTTACGCACAGCTGTAAAAAAAGCGCACAGCTGTAAAAAAGCGCACAGTTTTAATGGGGCCACAAACTATCGCTCTAATGCTGGGAAAAATTGATTTTGTAAAAATTGAGTATATTAGATGGAGATCATCGTGTAATGCATTGTTCATACAGTTTTAAGTAACTACCACTTCGTCTAGAATATTATCTGCAATAGCAAACACATCAAGTAATATTCATGAAAATTTAAGAACAACACTAATAATTATTTAAGTAACATGATTTGTGAATTTTTTTTATTACGTTATTATTTTTTTTCTTTAGTCGCATAATATCTATGATTAGTACAAATATTATGTCAATACGTTGAAAATATACTTTTATAATGAAAAGTTACTCTGAATTATATGAATTGCAAAAACAGGACTTTCCATTTGGTCGTAGGTAAAGTATAGTACGTCAAATGGGCTCTAAGGCATTTTACGCACTCATGGAATTACACACTCGCCGCTACGCGGCTTCGTTCGTAACTTTTTCGATAGCGTGCGTAAAATGCTTCTTACAGCACTAGTTACGTAATATACTATTACCGTAGCGTGCGGGAAAGTATCACTTTCTGCACTAGTTAGGAAAATAACTATTTCAAGGCGGTGTTATTAACAGTTTTTCTTTAAAAGGCGCATAAAATGGTATACGATACTAATCTGAATACGGACACCTGGTTGTGCTTAAAGACTAGTTGTCGTTTCTATAACTGCAACTATTATTGGCTTTCCATGTAAACTGACGTGTCTAAATTTATAAATCACTGTGAAGTGTTCCAAAAATCAAAATATTCAAGAAAATTGTCATATGTATAGTTGGATTTTTACCTTTTGAGAATGACGTCATCTTTTTACATCTTTGTTTATCGCATATCAAACATATGAAATAAACAATTTTAGCAAAAAAGGCACGTTGTTAATTTTGTCGTCCTGTCAAATTAAAAACGTTGACATTTACTGTCACTTTGATTTAAACGAATATCAAAGGTATAAAAATGCTACGCTACAATGAGAAGGCCCAAATGCTAATCCTAAATGTGCTGTTTTTTTTGGAGTACGAAAAGAAACAGTTTCCAGATGTCAACTGAAAATAGCTGTTGCAGGTAATTTGTACAATATCACAGTCAAATTAAAATTTAGCGTAGGGTGCCCAGAATACGTCGGTCGGGACGATCGGCCTTAACATAACCTTAACATAATGAGAGCTATAGGACGTCTTCGGCGCCCGCCTAATATTGCTCCGGTTATTATGGACATAGTAATCATTTTGTTTCTAAGATATTATGGATAAATAAACAACACAAATAAAATTATTGTCTTACCGGTGAAGAGTAATTTGGTATGAAAAGTATTAAACGTCAGTTTTAAGCCACAAAACTCAACTAGGTTTTTGCATGAGTTAAAATGACACAATGTTAGGTTAGGAATGGGTTACCCGATTTTAGTTCAACTGGCGCTGCGATCTTAACTTGAAACGCCAATAGCTTATAACTGCGGTGGCGCCTTTGACGTTGACGTTTGTGATTTGTCAAGAAAACACAGCTTTTTTGACCAATTACAAACTACAGTGTTTTTCAAAACATTATCAGTAATTTTTAAAATGTCACTTTAACCATTTAGAAACAGTACATAATCTAAATAATTGCTCAAGTCATCACTGAAAAAATGACAAAATTTCAAATAACTTGGCTTGGCTCGCCTGGCTAAGGTGTGAAAGTCATTATAAAACAGTAATAATGCTATTACTGTATTGATAAATTAGTATTGATAAAATCTTATCAAGACTTGACCATTTCTAAATATGTATTTTTAGTAAATATCACTCACCTTTTGCAAATATTCAATCTACCCATAATATCAAGTTCTAAGTGCACCACTCGTAACATAACTTTTTAATATACACATCAAGTTATATACAGTTATATACACAAAAAACAGCAACATTTTGTCATATGCAACAGATTGTTTCATCATTGGTAAAACTGGCACTTTTTGAGCAACACCTGACAAATAGATGCACATCTTTCGTAAAGTTTTGTAATGCTATAATAACTGAATACTATCTTAATTACAGAAATTCCATAACAGCCAGAAACCGATAAGTTTTTTTCTATTTGAAAATGCATTAATCTATACTGATATGGGTGATATGATATCGATTAGAACTTCATAAACCTTTCAAACTTTTGAGAGTTTTATTTTGTTTAAAATCGCATTTTTGTACTATTCGTAGTTTGCCATAAACTTAAATAAATGTGTAAATAATTTCTCCGGAAGAAAATTTCAATACAATTTTGAAATAGCTTTTAAAAAATTCTTTTTTTCAAATTCCATAACTCAGTTTAACCCCCGCTTTTGAATCCCCAGTTTCTTGAAAACTGCGCGGGGTTATGCATCTTCTCTTAGTTTTGAGTTTTTCCTTTAGTGCAAAAGTTCAAGGTTTGTACGGTTAATAGTTTTAAAAAAAATGTTTGTTTATTTAGTTAATTCTTGTCAGGTTTGGTATACAGGGTGTTTCATAAATGCGTCATATTTTAGAGTTTGTTTAATCTTCAAAAAATAACCCTAGTTTGCTATATAAACCATGGTCCAAAGATGTTTTGCTATGAAGGTACAGGGTGTTAAAGTTTGGATAAACAAAACTGAATTAATTTATTTTTTCAAAACGGCTGCAGATACTTTCATGAAACTTTGAAAGTGTCAACTGTCCACGATAAAGCTCGTTTTTCAAGATATACGTTTTTAAGATATTTTTTTATTTTGCCAGTGCTGTCCAATCAAACAAGCTCTTGAATATTTTTGAAAAAAATTATGTACGCCACTATTTTTCCATAAAATGCAAATCAGTTCTGAATTCCTCATTCAATTTTGAAGAGAAAAGCTATCTAGTAACATTTCGTTACACCTTTTTGTTTTCCAGAAAAAAAATAAAAAATATCATAATGTACTCATAAAATCTATACTAAATCATCGACTTTGTTTATTATTCAATTTTTTATTCATTTTGTTTTTCAAGATATTTTTTATTCGATAGGAACAAGCAGTATCTCGCAATTTTTTTCAATAAAAACTGAATAAGTCCAAATTTTAAATTTGAATAGTAACGAAAGCCGAACATTTAGTATTAATTTTATTGCTACTTTTGCAGAATTTTCTATTTTTTACTCGAAAACCAAAAAACGTACCAACAAGTTTTAAGATACCTTTTCTGTGTGTGTTAAATTGAATAAGGAATTCAGAACTTGTATGTTTAGTCGTAACGCGGGGACGTGTAGGCGGGGATCATCATCATCAAGTTAAACTTAAAGATTGGATAACAAAAACAACAACGTTTATTCATAGAAAGAAACTTGTAAAGTTGAAGACTGAATTTATACACATTGTCAGACATAAGTTGGCTTATTTATAAATTACAAGTCTGTACTTACATGATAATAAATGCACAAACCATTTTACGACGAGTGTGCGTGTCAGGGTTTCCCTTAATTTTTGCGACCGAATCATTTAGTTTCGCGGACAATTTCTGACTCCCTTTTCCAACATTTCTCTGCTATTTATTCTAAGGCATTGCGATTCCTTAGTCAATTCAATTTCTTGATTGCTTGTCTAAGCACTTGGATCATTGTCCGAACAATTGATGACTGGCTATTGCAACACCTTAGCTAGCTTTCTGCTGACTAAGTAATTAACGAAAATTTACTTGTAACATTATTGTGCTATTGTGTTTTTAATATTTTGAGCTAAAACGTTTCTTAAAGTGCTTTTAACATGGAGATTTCTGAAGACGCAGATGTTACTTGTCACGATCTGAGCTGCGCGCTGTTGCAGAGATCGCGGAAGAACTGTAAAAAGTAAGTCCAGATATGACCAAAAGCATATTGACATTCAACCGGGTGGTAAGTACTCACTTTTCACCCCGATGGAAAGTAACAGCAGGTAACTCTCACCTTTCCACCTGGTTTACACATAAGAAATAACGTTATTACATACATGGTTGAAAATAAATATATTGATTTGCAAAAATGCCTGTAAATTTACAAACACGGTCCAATAATGATAAGCAAATTTTTTAACTATAAAATCGATGAATGAGAACTTTAGATCGCCTGACACTCTACATCCAAGAGTTCTGTCGTTTTAAAGCAAAATCGATGGTTTAAAAAAAAATATTTTTGGTTGTACTTATTAAGTGTTGATTGTGTGACCTGAATACCTATTTTTTAAGGTAATATTTTTGCGTTAGTATAGACGTGTGACGTTAACAACATTCTGTATCATAGGTCTGATGATGGCTTAAGAGCCGAAACCGGTAACCGGATTAAACATTTTGTGGCAACGACTTATTTTTTCTCTTCCCTTTCCTAAGTAAAAAAAATATGGGCAACTTTGAGGATTGGAACAACTTTATATAACTTCATTGTTGTGATATATTCACCGAAAAAAAAGTTTTTATAAAAATTACTACCCAAAATTTATCCCAAATCATACTTGTTATAAATTATTTTAAAGGGAAAAAAATTATCTTTCTGATGAGGTGAAAATAAAATATGACTCGTACTTAAAAAAGTAAAATTTTAGTTCAGAACTCAAAAAATAGTGAATCTTTAAAAGTAATATTACCATAATCGTAATCTACGTAAAAAAGGGCCTAAATAATGTAAAAGCTATTTTCACCAAACTCTCATAATAACGAAGTTACAGGGGCTTGTTCAAAATGTCAAAAATTTAAAATTTGACAATTACAAGAACACAAAAGACCATAACCGCCTTTTTGATTTTTAAATTTCTTAACGGCTCTGGCAGTTTCCATATAAAAAGAAGCAAATTAGGTCACCCTGTACAATATACTATTATGGCCGGTGTCAATAGCAACGACCGAAAAAAAAAATACAGGAAAAAAAGGAAATTACCACTCATTGTGACATCTGTTATTGGTACGGTTCCTGATTATGAATTCTTGATGTGATTTTCGCGTTTCTGACAGAACTCAGTTTATTAGATTTAGATTTAGACTTATTTATTTAACCACAATATACATGAAATGTATGCGCAGCAAGTCATCTTAAATAATTTCTACAATCTACAATATAACAAGACACTTACGGATAAAACTTAAACATGCATATACAAATATAAAATAACATGCAAAACTGACAATGACTTTTGAAAAACATAATTAAAATATTCCTCTTGTGGTGTCCAAGAGTACCCTGGACATAGGAGATTAACATGGGAAAACCGTTTTGATTTTTTTGCGCCTGTACGGTTCATTTAATGGAAAAACGCTTTAGATAAAAGTTGTAGAGCACATTTTCGGCAACTTGTAATTTTTTCAATACCGTAGATTTGACCATTAAGACGAAAAACGGATCTAAAATTCGGAAATTTTAAATCTCGCGCCAAGCGGTCGTTAAGGAAAGTTTATATCCGGTCGTGCTACCAACCTTTCAAAATCATAACAAATCGCTGTCAGTCATTCTGTTATCAAAACATTCAAAAGAAGCTTATTTAGTAATAATTTTGAGTTACTACCCACATAATGCGAAGAAAATAAAAATAAATCGTGATAAAAACACTTTATTAGTAGCCACAGCCCAAAAATCTGGTAAGTTGCGTTCATAACCTCATTCAATGTCTCTACTAAACTTATTTACTTTGTAGCAAAATTCTTAAAGAAAACACTGGTTTTGCTTGCAAATATTTAATGAGGACGACCGAATCGCCTATCTCAAGCCTCTTCATAACACTACCAAACGATTTAAAGTGATGAAAACAGTGGACAATGAAGCCAGATCTTTGAAGATAAGTTTCCTACTGTACAGGGACAACAACAAAGGGGCCAAATACTTCCTTCAAAAGTGGTGTGATTTAGCTTCAATGTGCTTAACTTCATGGACTATCATCAGCGAGGGTCTTGCAACTAAAACTTAAAATGATTCAGTGTTGATATCTGACTGAAATCTCAAAATTTGATGTGCCTGTGCCTGTGAAATGTGAATAATCATAAACTGGCTATAAAACCTCTGAGAAACCCCTTCTAGGAACAGAATATGGACTTACACAGTCAAATTATCAGTCAGGTGACAAAAGTTTTTGTATATGGGTAGGTATTGTCGAAAAACCAACTTTTCAATTGAGCTATCTACATGAGCTGTTCTATTCTAGGTTTATTAACATTATAATTGTGTTCTTTTTTTCCACACACTCAATTGTTCCAAATAAAACTTTGTACACTGATTGTATTAATTATTTATTCACACTTCAAGGTACGGTATACATTTTCTTCAAGTGAAAAGCTTAGGTACAATAGGTGGCAAAGAAAACTGGTCTTACCACATAAACAGTGATTGTTCCACTGTTGAGTGGGTGAACCTGTCACCATACAAGCTATGCTAAAAACAACTTTGTCTTACTAACCTAATGTTTGTTTGGAAAATAGTGAAGTTCCAAATTAGCAAAGGTAGGTGAAATGTAGTGATTGAAAGTCTCTAAAGAGAAACAATTTGCTTCTAATTCAATACACCATTTCACAGGACATACCTTTACTAATCAAATGTGAACTCGAGTTACACATTACTTGCAAATAAACCATTTTTGGTTAGTAGACATTTTACAAGTATCCTTGTAGATGAATGATGTTCAAGTTAACTAATGGAGCTAATTAAATATCAATACTTACCTTACCTTGTAAAGATGGGAAAAAACATTGACAATCAGTTATAAAAAATGCCTTTTTATTAACATCATACAATGTAAAACCACTTAAACACTATGGCGTGTTGATAACACTACAAAACAGAAGGATACAATAAAACTATCAGTTACATAGGTCACTAAATTGCGTCACTTTTGAGGGAAGTATTTACCCTCTTTTGTGGTCCCTGTATAGTAAGCAACTTATCTTCAAACTGCAGGCCTTTCTAGTCCATTGTTTTTATCACTTTAAATCGTTTGGTAGTGTTATGAAGAGGCTTGAGATAGGTGATTCGGTCGTCCTCATTAAATATTTGCAAGCAAAACCAGTGTTTTCTTAAAGAATTTTGCTACAAAGTAAATAAGTTTAGTAGAGACATTGAATGAGGTTATGAACGCAACTTACCAGATTTTTGGACTGTTGCTCCTGATAAAGTGTTTTTAGCACGATTTATTTGTATTTTCTTCGCATTATGTGGGTAGTAACTCAAAATTATTACTAAATAAACTTGTTTTGAATGTTTTGATTACAGAATGACTGACAGCGATTTGTTATGATTTTGAAAGGTTGGTAGCACGACCGGATATAAACTTTCCTTAACAACCGCTTGGCGCGAGATTTAAAATTTCCGAATTTTAGATCCGTTTTTCGTCTTAATGGTCAAATCTACGGTATTGAAAAAATTACAAGTAGATAGCCGAAAATGTGCTCTACGACTTTTATCTAAAGCGTTTTTCCATTAAATGAACCGTACAGGCGCAAATATGCATCCACCATGACTAGCGACCAATGTAGTCCCAACAGAAGTAGAATCGCTCAAATATATCAAATATGCAGACTAAAACATTTGCGGAATAGATCTATGCCGGTTTTGCGGCGGAATCTATCTATGCCGGTTTTGAGACGAAATAATACAATTTGGCACAGATTGACAACGAACGAGTGAAATCCAGCGACCAAAATAGTTCCAACAGACGTAGAATAGCTCAAAAGCATCAAATATACAGACTAGAACATTTGCGGAATAGATCTATGCCGGTTTTGCGGCGGAATCGATCTATGTCGGTTTTGAGACGAAATAATACAATTTGGCACAGATTGACAACGAACGAGTGAAATCCAGCGACCAATGTAGTCCCAACAGACGTATAATACCTCAAAAGTCACAAATATGCAGACTAGAACATTAGCGGAATATATCTATGCCGGTTTTGAGGTGGAATCGATCTATGCCGGTTTTGAGACGAAATAATACAATTTGGCACAGATTGACCACGAACGAGTGAAATCCAGCGACCAATGTTGTCCCAACAGAAGTAGAATAGCTCAAAAGTATCAAATATGCAGACTAGTACATTTGCGGAATAGATCTATGCCGGTTTTGCGGCGGAATTTATCTATGCCGGTTTTGAGACGAAATAATAAAATTTGGCACAGATTGACCACGAACGAGTGAAATCCAGCGACCAAAATAGTCCCAACAGACGTAGAAAATTGCTTAAAAGTATCAAATATGCAGACTAGATCATTAGCGGAATAGATCTATGCCGGTTTTGAGAAATAATACAATTTGGCACAGATTGACCACGAAGGAGTGAAATCCAGCGACCAATGTAGTCCCAACAGACGTATAATAGCTCAAAAGTAACAAATATGCAGACTAGAACATTAGCGGAATAGATCTATGCCGGTTTTGAGGCGGAATCGATCTATGCCGGTTTTGAGACGAAATAATACAATTTGGCACAGATTGACCACGAACGAGTGAAATCCAGCGACCAATGTAGTCCCAACAGAAGTAGAATCGCTCAAATATATCAAATATGCAGACTAAAACATTTGCGGAATAGATCTATGCCGGTTTTGCGGCGGAATTTATCTATGCCGGTTTTGAGACGAAATAATACAATTTGGCACAGATTGACCACGAACGAGTGAAATCCAGCGACCAAAGTAGTCCCAACAGAAGTAGAATAGCTCAAAAGTATCAAATATGCAGACTAGTACATTTGCGGAATAGATCTATGCCGGTTTTGCGGCGGAATCTATCTATGCCGGTTTTGAGACGAAATAATACAATTTGGCACAGATTGACCACGAACGAGTGAAATCCAGCGACCAAAGTAGTCCCAACAGACGTAGAATAGCTCAAAAGCATCAAATATACAGACTAGAACATTTGCGGAATAGATCTATGCCGGTTTTGCGGCGGAATCGATCTATGTCGATTTTGAGACGAAATAATACAATTTGGAACAGATTGACAACGAACGAGTGAAATCCAGCGACCAAAATAGTCCCAACAGACGTAGAAAATAGCTTAAAAGTATCAAATATGCAGACTAGAACATTAGCGGAATAGATCTATGCCGGTTTTGAGACGAAATAATACAATTTGGCACAGATTGACCACGAAGGAGTGAAATCCAGCGACCAATGTAGTCCCAACAGACGTATAATAGCTCAAAAGTAACAAATATGCAGACTAGAACATTAGCGGAATAGATCTATGCCGGTTTTGAGGCGGAATCGATCTATGCCGGTTTTGAGACGAAATAATACAATTTGGCACAGATTGACCACGAACGAGTGAAATCCAGCGACCAATGTAGTCCCAACAGAAGTAGAATAGCTCAAAAGTATCAAATATGCAGACTAGAACATTTGCGGAATAGATCTATGCCGGTTTTACGGTGGAATCGATCTATGCCGGTTTTGAGAAATAATACAATTTGGCACAGATTGACCACGAACGAGTGAAATCCAGCGACCAATGTAGTCCCAACAGACGTATAATAGCTCAAAAGTAACAAATATGCAGACTAGAACATTAGCGGAATAGATCTATGCCGGTTTTGAGGCGGAATCGATCTATGCCGGTTTTGAGACGAAATAATACAATTTGGCACAGATTGACCACGAACGAGTGAAATCCAGCGACCAATGTAGTCCCAACAGAAGTAGAATAGCTCAAAAGTATCAAATATGCAGACTAGAACATTTGCGGAATAGATCTATGCCGGTTTTGAGGCGGAATCGATCTATGCCGGTTTTGAGACGAAATAATACAATTTGGCACAGATTGACAACGAACGAGTGAAATCCAGCGACCAATGTAGTCCCAACAGACGTATAATACCTCAAAAGTCACAAATATGCAGACTAGAACATTAGCGGAATATATCTATGCCGGTTTTGAGGCGGAATCGATCTATGCCGGTTTTGAGACGAAATAATACAATTTGGCACAGATTGACCACGAACGAGTGAAATCCAGCGACCAATGTTGTCCCAACAGAAGTAGAATAGCTCAAAAGTATCAAATATGCAGACTAGAACATTTGCGGAATAGATCTATGCCGGTTTTGCGGCGGAATCGATCTATGCCGGTTTTGAGACGAAATAATACAATTTGGCACAGATTGACCACGAACGAGTGAAATCCAGCGACCAATGTAGTCCCAACAGAAGTAGAATCGCTCAAATATATCAAATATGCAGACTAAAACATTTGCGGAATAGATCTATGCCGGTTTTGCGGCGGAATCGATCTATGCCGGTTTTGAGACGAAATAATACAATTTGGCACAGATTGACCACGAACGAGTGAAATCCAGCGACCAATGTAGTCCCAACAGACGTAGAAAATAGCTCAAAAGTATCAAATATGCAGACTAAAACATTTGCGGAATAGATCTATGCCGGTTTTGCGGCGGAATCGATCTATGCCGGTTTTGAGACGAAATAATACAATTTGGCACAGATTGACCACGAACTAGTGAAATCCAGCGACCAAAGTAGTCCCAACAGACGTAGAAAATAGCTCAAAAGTATCAAATATGCAGACTAAAACATTAGCGGAATAGATCTATGCCGGTTTTGCCGCGGAATCGGTCTATGCCGGTTTTGAGACGAAATAATACAATTTGGCACAGATTGACCACGAACTAGTGAAATCCAGCGACCAAAGTAGTCCCAACAGACGTATAAAATAGCTCAAAAGTATCAAATATGCAGACTAGAACATTAGCGGAATAGATCTATGCCGGTTTTGACGCGGAATAGGTCTATGCCGGTTTTGAGACGAAATAATACAATTTGGCACAGATTGACCACGAACTAGTGAAATCCAGCGACCAAAGTAGTCCCAACAGACGTAGAAAATAGCTCAAAAGTATCAAATATGCAGACTAGAACATTAGCGGAATAGATCTATGCCGGTTTTGAGGCGGAATAGATCTATGTCGATTTTGAGACGAAATAATACAATTTGGCAACAGATTGACAACGAACGAGTGAAATCCAGCGACCAAAGTAGTCCCAACAGACGTAGAATAGCTCAAAAGCATCAAATATACAGACTAGAACATTTGCGGAATAGATCTATGCCGGTTTTGCGGCGGAATCGATCTATGTCGGTTTTGAGACGAAATAATACAATTTGGCACAGATTGACAACGAACGAGTGAAATCCAGCGACCAATGTAGTCCCAACAGACGTAGAATAGCTCAAAAGTATCAAATATGCAGACTAGAACATTTGCGGAATAGATCTATGCCGGTTTTGCGGCGGAATCGATCTATGTCGGTTTTGAGACGAAATAATACAATTTGGCACAGATTGACCACGAACGAGTGAAATCCAGCGACCAATGTAGTCCCAACAGACGTAGAATAGCTCAAAAGTATCAAATATGCAGACTAGAACATTTGCGGAATAGATCTATGCCGGTTTTGAGGCGGAATCGATCTATGCCGGTTTTGAGACGAAATAATACAATTTGGCACAGATTGACCACGAACGAGTGAAATCCAGCGACCAATGTTGTCCCAACAGAAGTAGAATAGCTCAAAAGTATCAAATATGCAGACTAGAACATTTGCGGAATAGATCTATGCCGGTTTTGCGGCGGAATTTATCTATGCCGGTTTTGAGACGAAATAATACAATTTGGCACAGATTGACCACGAACGAGTGAAATCCAGCGACCAATGTAGTCCCAACAGACGTAGAATAGCTCAAAAGTATCAAATATGCAGACTAGTACATTTGCGGAATAGATCTATGCCGGTTTTGCGGCGGAATCGATCTATGCCGGTTTTGAGACGAAATAATACAATTTGGCACAGATTGACCACGAACGAGTGAAATCCAGCGACCAAAGTAGTCCCAACAGACGTAGAAAATAGCTCAAAAGTATCAAATATGCAGACTAGAACATTTGCGGAATAGATCTATGCCGGTTTTGCGGCGGAATCGATCTATGCCGGTTTTGAGACGAAATAATACAATTTGGCACAGATTGACCACGAACTAGTGAAATCCAGCTACCAAAGTAGTCCCAACAGAAGTATAATAGCTCAAAGAAATAATACAATTTGGCACAGATTGACCACGAACGAGTGAAATCCAGCGACCAATGTAGTCCCAACAGACGTAGAATAGCTCAAAAGTATCAAATATGCAGACTAGAACATTAGCGGAATAGATCTATGCCGGTTTTGAGGCGGAATCGATCTATGCCGGTTTTGAGACGAAATAATACAATTTGGCACAGATTGACCACGAACGAGTGAAATCCAGCGACCAATGTAGTCCCAACAGACGTAGAATAGCTCAAAAGTATCAAATATGCAGACTAGAACATTTGCGGAATAGATCTATGCCGGTTTTGCGGCGGAATCGATCTATGCCGGTTTTGAGACGAAATAATACAATTTGGCACAGATTGACCACGAACGAGTGAAATCCAGCGACCAATGTAGTCCCAACAGACGTATAATAGCTCAAAAGTATCAAATATGCAGACTAGAACATTAGCGGAATAGATCTATGCCGGTTTTGAGGCGGAATCGATCTATGCCGGTTTTGAGACGAAATAATACAATTTGGCACAGATTGACAACGAACGAGTGAAATCCAGCGACAATGTTGTCCCAACAGAAGTAGAATAGCTCAAAAGTATCAAATGGCAGGGACTAAAACATTTGCGGAATAGATCTATGCTGTTTTGAGGTGGAATCGATCTATGCCGGTTTTGAGACGAAATAATACAATTTGGCACAGATTGACCACGAACGAGTGAAATCCAGCGACCAATGTTGTCCCAACAGAAGTAGAATAGCTCAAAAGTATCAAATATGCAGACTAGAACATTTGCGGAATAGATCTATGCCGGTTTTAAGGCGAATCGATCTATGCCGGTTTTGAGAAATAATACAATTTGGCACAGATTGACCATGAACTAGTGAAATCCAACGACCAAAGTAGTCCCAACAGACGTATAATAGCTCAAAAGTAACAAATATGCAGACTAGAACATTAGCGGAATAGATCTATGCCGGTTTTGAGGCGGAATCGATCTATGTCGATTTTGAGACGAAATAATACAATTTGGAACAGATTGACAACGAACGAGTGAAATCCAGCGACCAAAATAGTCCCAACAGACGTAGAATAGCTCAAAAGCATCAAATATACAGACTAGAACATTTGCGGAATAGATCTATGCCGGTTTTGCGGCGGAATCGATCTATGTCGATTTTGAGACGAAATAATACAATTTGGCACAGATTGACAACGAACGAGTGAAATCCAGCGACCAAAATAGTCCCAACAGACGTATAATAGCTCAAAAGTAACAAATATGCAGACTAGAACATTAGCGGAATATTTCTATGCCGGTTTTGAGGCGGAATCGATCTATGCCGGTTTTGAGACGAAATAATACAATTTGGCACAGATTGACCACGAAGGAGTGAAATCCAGCGACCAAAGTAGTCCCAACTGACGTATAGTATAATAGCTCAAAAGTATCAATTATGCACCTTAAAACATTTGCGGAACTATGCCGGTTTTGAGACGAAATAATACAATTTGGCACAGATTGACCACGAACGAGTGAAATTTAGCGACCAAAGTAGTCCCAACAGACGTATAATAGCTCAAAAGTAACAAATATGCAGACTAGAACATTAGCGGAATATATCTATGCCGGTTTTGAGGTGGAATCGATCTATGCCGGTTTTGAGACGAAATAATACAATTTGGCACAGATTGACCACGAACGAGTGAAATCCAGCGACCAATGTAGTCCCAACAGAAGTAGAATAGCTCAAAATATCAAATATGCAGACTAGAACATTTGCGGAATAGATCTATGCCGGTTTTGCGGCGGAATCGATCTATGCCGGTTTTGAGACGAAATAATACAATTTGGCACAGATTGACCACGAACGAGTGAAATCCAGCGACCAATGTTGTCCCAACAGAAGTAGAATAGCTCAAAAGTATCAAATATGCAGACTAGAACATTAGCGGAATAGATCTATGCCGGTTTTGAGGCGGAATCGATCTATGTCGATTTTGAGACGAAATAATACAATTTGGCACAGATTGACAACGAACGAGTGAAATCCAGCGACCAAAATAGTCCCAACAGACGTAGAATAGCTCAAAAGTATCAAATATGCAGACTAAAACATTTGCGGAATAGATCTATGCCGGTTTTGCCGCGGAATCGATCTATGCCGGTTTTGAGACGAAATAATACAATTTGGCACAGATCGACAACGAACGAGTGAAATCCAGCGACCAAAGTAGTCCCAACAGACGTATAATAGCTCAAAAGTAACAAATATGCACTAGAACATTGCGGAATAGATCTATGCCGGTTTTGACGCGGAATCGATCTATGCCGGTTTTGAGACGAAATAATACAATTTGGCACAGATTGACAACGAACGAGTGAAATCCAGCGACCAAAGTAGTCCCAACTGACGTATAGTATAATAGCTCAAAAGTATCAATTATGCACCTTAAAACATTTGCGGAACTATGCCGGTTTTGAGACGAAATAATACAATTTGGCACAGATTGACCACGAACGAGTGAAATCCAGCGACCAAAGTAGTCCCAACACACGTATAGTATAGCTCAAAAGTATCAAATATGCACACTAGAACATTTGCGGAAAGATCATTTTGCGCGGAAAAGGTCTATGCCGGTTTTGAGACGAAATAATACAATTTGGCACAGATTGACCACGAACGAGTGAAATTTAGCGACCAAAGTAGTCCCAACACACGTAGAATAGCTCAAAAGTATCAAATATGCAGACTAGAACATTTGCGGAATAGATCTATGCCGGTTTTGACGCGGAAAAGGTCTATGCCGGTTTTGAGACGAAATAATACAATTTGGAACAGATTGACAACGAACGAGTGAAATCCAGCGACCAAAGTAGTCCCAACAGACGTAGAATAGCTCAAAAGCATCAAATATACAGACTAGAACATTTGCGGAATAGATCTATGCCGGTTTTGCGGCGGAATCGGTCTATGCCGGTTTTGAGACGAAATAATACAATTTGGCACAGATTGACCACGAACTAGTAAAATCCAGCTACCAAAGTAGTCCCAACAGACGTATAATAGCTCAAAAGTATCAATTATGCACCTTAGAACATTTGCGGAATAGATCTATGCCGGTTTTGACGCGGAATAGGTCTATGCCGGTTTTGAGACGAAATAATACAATTTGGCACAGATTGACCATGAACTAGTAAAATCCAACGACCAAAGTAGTCCCAACAGACGTATAATAGCTCAAAAGTAACAAATATGCAGACTAGAACATTAGCGGAATAGATCTATGCCGGTTTTGAGGCGGAATCGATCTATGTCGATTTTGAGACGAAATAATACAATTTGGCACAGATTGACCACGAACGAGTGAAATCCAGCGACCAATGTAGTCCCAACAGACGTATAATAGCTCAAAAGTAACAAATATGCAGACTAGAACATTAGCGGAATATATCTATGCCGGTTTTGCGGCGGAATCGATCTATGCCGGTTTTGAGACGAAATAATACAATTTGGCACAGATTGACAACGAACGAGTGAAATCCAGCGACCAATGTAGTCCCAACAGACGTAGAATAGCTCAAAAGTATCAAATATGCAGACTAGTACATTTGCGGAATAGATCTATGCCGGTTTTGCGGCGGAATCGATCTATGCCGGTTTTGAGACGAAATAATACAATTTGGCACAGATTGACAACGAACGAGTGAAATCCAGCGACCAAAATAGTCCCAACAGACGTAGAAAATAGCTTAAAAGTATCAAATATGCAGACTAAAACATTAGCGGAATAGATCTATGCCGGTTTTGCCGCGGAATCGGTCTATGCCGGTTTTGAGACGAAATAATACAATTTGGCACAGATCGACCACGAACTAGTAAAATCCAGCGACCAAAGTAGTCCCAACAGACGTAGAAAATAGCTCAAAAGTAACAAATATGCAGACTAGAACATTAGCGGAATAGATCTATGCCGGTTTTGAGGCGGAATCGATCTATGTCGATTTTGAGACGAAATAATACAATTTGGAACAGATTGACAACGAACGAGTGAAATCCAGAGACCAAAATAGTCCCAACAGACGTAGAATAGCTCAAAAGCATCAAATATACAGACTAGAACATTTGCGGAATAGATCTATGCCGGTTTTGCGGCGGAATCGATCTATGTCGGTTTTGAGACGAAATAATACAATTTGGCACAGATTGACAACGAACGAGTGAAATCCAGCGACCAATGTAGTCCCAACAGACGTATAATACCTCAAAAGTCACAAATATGCAGACTAGAACATTAGCGGAATATATCTATGCCGGTTTTGAGACGAAATAATACAATTTGGCACAGATTGACCACGAACGAGTGAAATCCAGCGACCAATGTTGTCCCAACAGAAGTAGAATAGCTCAAAAGTATCAAATATGCAGACTAGAACATTTGCGGAATAGATCTATGCCGGTTTTAAGGCGGAATCGATCTATGCCGGTTTTGAGAAATAATACAATTTGGCACAGATTGACCATGAACTAGTGAAATCCAACGACCAAAGTAGTCCCAACAGACGTATAATAGCTCAAAAGTAACAAATATGCAGACTAGAACATTAGCGGAATAGATCTATGCCGGTTTTGAGGCGGAATCGATCTATGTCGATTTTGAGACGAAATAATACAATTTGGAACAGATTGACAACGAACGAGTGAAATCCAGCGACCAAAATAGTCCCAACAGACGTAGAATAGCTCAAAAGCATCAAATATACAGACTAGAACATTTGCGGAATAGATCTATGCCGGTTTTGCGGCGGAATCGATCTATGTCGATTTTGAGACGAAATAATACAATTTGGCACAGATTGACCACGAACTAGTAAAATCCAGCTACCAAAGTAGTCCCAACAGACGTATAATAGCTTGAAGAGTGTCACCGAAGGAGAAGGAAAATAATAATCTTCACCAACTTAACACTCCACTTTATTGAATCTCTTCGAATTCAATGTAGAATTAAATATAACAGATTTTGTAGGAACTAACTAGAAAAATGATTGAGATCGAAAAACGTGAGCATTGAGCAAGAATCGTCCATCTTGTGTTGTAATCGTGAGTCAAAGTGTCTCGTCATCGCCCTGAAGTCAGGTTTTCGCGTCCTATTCTTCTTTTTGCTTCTTGCCGGCTGACACTGCTGACAGTGTCGCCACAGTACCCCCCGTCCAGCGACAAAGTCGCGAAACGAACTGTTTTCCTTGTCTTAGCTGGCAACGTTGCGGGAGATTTTTGAACTTCTTCAAGGCGCGCATACGAATGTTCGGACTGGATCTGGAAATCATCTGGCAGATAGGCGGGCTTTAGGCGGTCTATTGTGATGTTGTCACTACGATTGCCAAGGTCAATCTTGAAGAACTTGTCACTTCTGGAGATAACACGATGGGGTCCAGAGTAAGGCGCTGTCAAAGGTGGTTTTACTGCATTATTTCGCACAAAAACATGGGAACAGCTTGAAAGGTCCTTGGAGATAAAAGTTTTAATCTTGCTATGATCAGATGCTGGTCTAGGTTGAAGTTCTAACATTGTTGCTCTGAGTTTGTTGACCAACTCATTTTCGTTGGCTGGTTCAGTGGATGAATTTAGAAATTCTCCTGGTAGTTTAAGGGTGGTTCCATAAACAAGCTCAGCTGGTGAACAATCAATGTCCTCTTTGAAAATGTTTCGAAGACCCAATAAGGTTATTGGTAAAACTTCAGTCCAACGATCCGACTTGGCTGCAATGAGGCTTGCTTTAAGAGTCCTATGAAAACGTTCAATAAAACCATTTGCTTGAGGATGATATGATGTTGTTTTGATGTGCAGAATACCCAAGAATCTGGAAAGTTCTTTGAACAAGCTTGATTCAAATTGTCTCCCTCTATCCGAAGTAATCTTGCTGGGTACACCAAAACGCGATATCCAAGTAGAAATAAAGGTGGATGCAATGGTGGTTGCTGACATGTCTTTAATTGGAACTGCTTCGGGCCATCTAGTGAAACGATCCATCATTGTTAACACATAACGAAAATCACTGGACGATGGCAATGGTCCAACTATGTCGATGTGGACATGGTCAAATCTGTAGTCAGGCATAGAAATTTTCTGGTGGGCTGTCTTAGTATGTCGGTTGATTTTGGAGCGTTGACAGTTGAGGCATTGCCTACTCCAAAGGGCTACTTCTTTCTTGATGTTTCTCCATACGAAACGACTGGTCAGAAGCTTGATGGTTGCCTTAACACCGGGGTGAGAAATTCCATGAAGCTTTCTGAAAATACTAAGTCGATGTTTTTCTGGGATATAAGGACGAAATTTATTTTCAAAAACATCACAGTAAAGTTGAACATCAGTGCCTGGGATTTGAATCTGTTGAAGATTTAAACTGGAGTCAGTAAGCAGCTGGTTTAGTTCTGCATCGTCAGTCTGATCTGCAGCTATTGCTTGGTAATTAATCTGAATATCTTCAATACTCGAGATTTCAGGTCTGGAAAGGTAGTCTGCTACTATGTTGTCTGAACCTTGAACATGGCGAATGTCGGTGGTAAATTGTGCAATGAAATCTAAATATCGAAACTGTCTAGGAGTGCACTTGTCACTTTTTTGATAGAAAGCAAAACTGATTGGTTTGTGGTCAGTAAAAACAGTAAATCTGCGGCCTTCTAACATGAATCGAAAGTGTTTAATAGCAGCATAAATGGCAAACAGTTCTCTGTCATAAGCACTATACTTAGCTTGAGCAGTATTTAACTTCTGAGAGAAAAAAGCCAATGGTTGAAGCTGATCGTTGTTCTTTTGTTGTAAGGAGGCTCCTACAGCAAAATCCGACGCATCTGTAGACAGAATGAGTTGAGCAGAAGGTAAGGGATGTGACAAAAAGGTGGCTTCAGCGAGGATTTCCTTTCAGCACTCAAATACCTTCACTGCAACATCAGTCCAAGTTATTGGTTGCTGTTTTTTCTGCTTACCTTTAAGTAAGTCATGTAATGGTGCTTGAAGCTCAGCAGCCTTGGGAATGAATGAACGGTAGAAATTTAACATCCCAAGAAACCGTCGAAGTTGCTGAGTGTTGTTGGGCTTGGTAAAATTCCGTATAGCAGAAAACTTCTCGTCTGTTGGTTTGATGCCCTCTGCCGAAACTTCATGACCTAAGAAAAGAACTTTATTTTGGCCAAAAACACATTTTGACGAATTTATTAAAATTCCATATTGGCATAAACGTTCGAATACCATACGTAAATGTTCTAAATGTTGATCGGCTGACTCAGAGGCAACAAGGATGTCGTCAATGTAGACAAAACAGAAATCCAAGTCGCGGAAAATTTCATCCATAAACCTCTGAAATGTTTGAGCAGCGTTTCTGAGCCCGAAGGACATGTACACAAATTCGTACAGACCAAACGGTGTTGTCACTGCAGTCTTATGTATATCATCAGCAGCAATCGGTATTTGATTGTAAGCGCGAACCAAATCCAGGGTGGAAAATAGTTTCTTGTTGGCCAATCCATGAGTAAAGTCCTTGATGTTGGGGATCGGATAAGAATCGTGAACGGTACGAGCATTAAGAGCTCGATAGTCTCCACACGGTCTCCAAGAAGTGTCCTTTTTGGGAACAAGATGCAAAGGTGAGGACCAGCTACTTTTTGATGGGCGGATGATTCCTTGTTCCAACATGGATTGAAACTCCTCTTTGGCGATGACAAGTCTGTCAGGTGCCAAACGTCTAGGGCGAGCTGATACAGGTGGGCCAGGGGTAGTTATAATGGTATGAACAGTGTTGTGTTTGGCTTTGGAGTGTTGGTTGCGTGGCTGGGTAAGTGATGGAAAATTTTTGAGAAGTTTGTGGTACTCTGTAAGGACAATCATAGTTTGAATGAAAGGACCGTAAGAATTGGCATTATTTCCAATGGTTGATAGGCCAGTTGTCCTGTCAAAGATTGCGAGCTTTCTGCTATCTACAATAATGTTGTAAAAAGATAAAAAGTCAATTCCCAAAATTGGATGTGAAACATCGGCCACAAGAAATGTCCAACGAAAGCTTCTGCGAAGTCCAAAGTCCAAGGTGAAAGTACGCTGTCCGTAGGTCGAAATTTCTGAGTTGTTGGCTGCCAAAAGCTGGTAATTGGAGCGAGGACGCCTTTCCTTAAGCAAAGTGTATGGAAAAATGGAAACCTCGGCGCCGGTGTCCAATTTTTTTGCTTTATCACCGAATCTGGAATGATAATAGCAAAGAGTACTTTGGTTCGAGGCCCTGTTGGTTGTCGTTCTCTCTGATGTCCTTGATCTAGAGCGTGGTTGTCTATGACAACAACTGTTGGTCTCCAATCTGTCCAGACGCTTAACAATTTCAGCCAATTGTTTGTGTATATCAGAATCTACACTAGAAACTGTACAAGCTTCCTGAGTGGTTAGAATTGTCTGAATCTGCTGGGGAAGTCTTCCAGTCCATAATGTTCTGAGAAAGTCCTCTGGAAGGGAAGTTGGTGCTAAACTCTGCAGCTTCCTGAGGTACTCGGATGGCTTTCGATCACCCATTTCTTCCTGTTGAAGAAGCTGGTGGATTTTTTGGTGTTGAGAAGCGGATAGTCTCTGTATGAGTTCCTGCTTAATAGTTCCATATTGATTGGCAGTAGGAGGTTGTGCTATTAAGTCACGCACAAGTTGGACTTGGTTAAAGTCTAGGTTAGCCACAACAATATTATATTTGGTGTTGTCATTCACAATACCACTAATAGCAAACTGACTGTCTAACTGAGCAAACCATAGTGCCGGTTCGTTTGGCCAAAAAGGTGGTACTTTTAAGGATACTCTCTCTACCATGTGGGTAGGAGCTGGTGCTGCAACTGAAGGTGATAGAGATGATGAAGTACCTTGTTGTTCCGTAGCCATTGTGGTGCGAGAGTTGTGAGTTTTCGAATGGTTCAGCGTTCTAGAACGTCCAAAAAGTAAGTCTGACTCTGGCTTGTAGATTCTTTTGTGTCGGGGGTCACCAATGAAGAGTGTCACCGAAGGAGAAGGAAAATAATAATCTTCACCAACTTAACACTCCACTTTATTGAATCTCTTCGAATTCAATGTAGAATTAAATATAACAGATTTTGTAGGAACTAACTAGAAAAATGATTGAGATCGAAAAACGTGAGCATTGAGCAAGAATCGTCCATCTTGTGTTGTAATCGTGAGTCAAAGTGTCTCGTCATCGCCCTGAAGTCAGGAGCTCAAAAGTATCAAATATGCAGACTAGAACATTTGCGGAATAGATCTATGCCGGTTTTGAGGCGGAATCGATCTATGCCGGTTTTGAGACGAAATAATACAATTTGGCACAGATTGACCACGAACGAGTGAAATCCAGCGACCAATGTAGTCCCAACAGACGTAGAATAGCTCAAAAGTATCAAATATGCAGACTAGAACATTTGCGGAATAGATCTATGCCGGTTTTGAGGCGGAATCGATCTATGCCGGTTTTGAGACGAAATAATACAATTTGGCACAGATTGACCACGAACGAGTGAAATCCAGCGACCAATGTAGTCCCAACAGACGTAGAATAGCTCAAAAGTATCAAATATGCAGACTAGAACATTTGCGGAATAGATCTATGCCGGTTTTGCGGCGGAATCGATCTATGCCGGTTTTGAGACGAAATAATACAATTTGGCACAGATTGACCACGAACGAGTGAAATCCAGCGACCAATGTAGTCCCAACAGACGTAGAATAGCTCAAAAGTAACAAATATGCAGACTAGAACATTAGCGGAATAGATCTATGCCGGTTTTGATCTATGCCGGTTTTGAGGCGGAATCGATCTATGCCGGTTTTGAGACGAAATAATACAATTTGGCACAGATTGACCACGAACGAGTGAAATCCAGCGACCAATGTAGTCCCAACAGACGTAGAATAGCTCAAAAGTATCAAATATGCAGACTAGAACATTTGCGGAATAGATCTATGCCGGTTTTGAGGCGGAATCGATCTATGCCGGTTTTGAGACGAAATAATACAATTTGGCACAGATTGACCACGAACGAGTGAAATCCAGCGACCAATGTAGTCCCAACAGACGTAGAATAGCTCAAAAGTATCAAATATGCAGACTAGAACATTTGCGGAATAGATCTATGCCGGTTTTGAGGCGGAATCGATCTATGCCGGTTTTGACGAAATAATACAATTTGGCACAGATTGACCACGAACGAGTGAAATCCAGCGACCAATGTAGTCCCAACAGACGTAGAATAGCTCAAAAGTATCAAATATGCAGACTAGAACATTTGCGGAATAGATCTATGCCGGTTTTGAGGCGGAATCGATCTATGCCGGTTTTGAGACGAAATAATACAATTTGGCACAGATTGACCACGAACGAGTGAAATCCAGCGACCAATGTAGTCCCAACAGACGTAGAATAGCTCAAAAGTATCAAATATGCAGACTAGAACATTTGCGGAATAGATCTATGCCGGTTTTGAGGCGGAATCGATCTATGCCGGTTTTGAGACGAAATAATACAATTTGGCACAGATTGACCACGAACGAGTGAAATCCAGCGACCAATGTAGTCCCAACAGACGTAGAATAGCTCAAAAGTATCAAATATGCAGACTAGAACATTTGCGGAATAGATCTATGCCGGTTTTGACGGCGGAATCGATCTATGCCGGTTTTGAGACGAAATAATACAATTTGGCACAGATTGACCACGAACGAGTGAAATCCAGCGACCAATGTAGTCCCAACAGACGTAGAATAGCTCAAAAGTATCAAATATGCAGACTAGAACATTTGCGGAATAGATCTATGCCGGTTTTGAGGCGGAATCGATCTATGCCGGTTTTGAGACGAAATAATACAATTTGGCACAGATTGACCACGAACGAGTGAAATCCAGCGACCAATGTAGTCCCAACAGACGTAGAATAGCTCAAAAGTATCAAATATGCAGACTAGAACATTTGCGGAATAGATCTATGCCGGTTTTGAGGCGGAATCGATCTATGCCGGTTTTGAGACGAAATAATACAATTTGGCACAGATTGACCACGAACGAGTGAAATCCAGCGACCAATGTAGTCCCAACAGACGTAGAATAGCTCAAAAGTATCAAATATGCAGACTAGAACATTTGCGGAATAGATCTATGCCGGTTTTGAGGCGGAATCGATCTATGCCGGTTTTGAGACGAAATAATACAATTTGGCACAGATTGACCACGAACGAGTGAAATCCAGCGACCAATGTAGTCCCAACAGACGTAGAATAGCTCAAAAGTATCAAATATGCAGACTAGAACATTTGCGGAATAGATCTATGCCGGTTTTGAGGCGGAATCGATCTATGCCGGTTTTGAGACGAAATAATACAATTTGGCACAGATTGACCACGAACGAGTGAAATCCAGCGACCAATGTAGTCCCAACAGACGTAGAATAGCTCAAAAGTATCAAATATGCAGACTAGAACATTTGCGGAATAGATCTATGCCGGTTTTGAGGCGGAATCGATCTATGCCGGTTTTGAGACGAAATAATACAATTTGGCACAGATTGACCACGAACGAGTGAAATCCAGCGACCAATGTAGTCCCAACAGACGTAGAATAGCTCAAAAGTATCAAATATGCAGACTAGAACATTTGCGGAATAGATCTATGCCGGTTTTGACGCGGAATCGATCTATGCCGGTTTTGAGACGAAATAATACAATTTGGCACAGATTGACCACGAACGAGTGAAATCCAGCGACCAATGTAGTCCCAACAGACGTAGAATAGCTCAAAAGTATCAAATATGCAGACTAGAACATTTGCGGAATAGATCTATGCCGGTTTTGAGGCGGAATCGATCTATGCCGGTTTTGAGACGAAATAATACAATTTGGCACAGATTGACCACGAACGAGTGAAATCCAGCGACCAATGTAGTCCCAACAGACGTAGAATAGCTCAAAAGTATCAAATATGCAGACTAGAACATTTGCGGAATAGATCTATGCCGGTTTTGCGGCGGAATCGATCTATGCCGGTTTTGAGACGAAATAATACAATTTGGCACAGATTGACCACGAACGAGTGAAATCCAGCGACCAATGTAGTCCCAACAGACGTAGAATAGCTCAAAAGTATCAAATATGCAGACTAGAACATTTGCGGAATAGATCTATGCCGGTTTTGAGGCGGAATCGGCGGAATCGATCTATGCCGGTTTTGAGACGAAATAATACAATTTGGCACAGATTGACCACGAACGAGTGAAATCCAGCGACCAATGTAGTCCCAACAGACGTAGAATAGCTCAAAAGTATCAAATATGCAGACTAGAACATTTGCGGAATAGATCTATGCCGGTTTTGACGCGGAATCGGTCTATGCCGGTTTTGAGACGAAATAATACAATTTGGCACAGATTGACCACGAACGAGTGAAATCCAGCGACCAATGTAGTCCCAACAGACGTAGAATAGCTCAAAAGTATCAAATATGCAGACTAGAACATTTGCGGAATAGATCTATGCCGGTTTTGAGGCGGAATCGATCTATGCCGGTTTTGAGACGAAATAATACAATTTGGCACAGATTGACCACGAACGAGTGAAATCCAGCGACCAATGTAGTCCCAACAGACGTAGAATAGCTCAAAAGTATCAAATATGCAGACTAGAACATTTGCGGAATAGATCTATGCCGGTTTTGCGGCGGAATCGATCTATGCCGGTTTTGAGACGAAATAATACAATTTGGCACAGATTGACCACGAACGAGTGAAATCCAGCGACCAATGTAGTCCCAACAGACGTAGAATAGCTCAAAAGTATCAAATATGCAGACTAGAACATTTGCGGAATAGATCTATGCCGGTTTTGAGGCGGAATCGATCTATGCCGGTTTTGAGACGAAATAATACAATTTGGCACAGATTGACCACGAACGAGTGAAATCCAGCGACCAATGTAGTCCCAACAGACGTAGAATAGCTCAAAAGTATCAAATATGCAGACTAGAACATTTGCGGAATAGATCTATGCCGGTTTTGAGGCGGAATCGATCTATGCCGGTTTTGAGACGAAATAATACAATTTGGCACAGATTGACCACGAACGAGTGAAATCCAGCGACCAATGTAGTCCCAACAGACGTAGAATAGCTCAAAAGTATCAAATATGCAGACTAGAACATTTGCGGAATAGATCTATGCCGGTTTTGAGGCGGAATCGATCTATGCCGGTTTTGAGACGAAATAATACAATTTGGCACAGATTGACCACGAACGAGTGAAATCCAGCGACCAATGTAGTCCCAACAGACGTAGAATAGCTCAAAAGTATCAAATATGCAGACTAGAACATTTGCGGAATAGATCTATGCCGGTTTTGAGGCGGAATCGATCTATGCCGGTTTTGAGACGAAATAATACAATTTGGCACAGATTGACCACGAACGAGTGAAATCCAGCGACCAATGTAGTCCCAACAGACGTAGAATAGCTCAAAAGTATCAAATATGCAGACTAGAACATTTGCGGAATAGATCTATGCCGGTTTTGAGGCGGAATCGATCTATGCCGGTTTTGAGACGAAATAATACAATTTGGCACAGATTGACCACGAACGAGTGAAATCCAGCGACCAATGTAGTCCCAACAGACGTAGAATAGCTCAAAAGTATCAAATATGCAGACTAGAACATTTGCGGAATAGATCTATGCCGGTTTTGAGGCGGAATCGATCTATGCCGGTTTTGAGACGAAATAATACAATTTGGCACAGATTGACCACGAACGAGTGAAATCCAGCGACCAATGTAGTCCCAACAGACGTAGAATAGCTCAAAAGTATCAAATATGCAGACTAGAACATTTGCGGAATAGATCTATGCCGGTTTTGAGGCGGAATCGATCTATGCCGGTTTTGAGACGAAATAATACAATTTGGCACAGATTGACCACGAACGAGTGAAATCCAGCGACCAATGTAGTCCCAACAGACGTAGAATAGCTCAAAAGTATCAAATATGCAGACTAAGAACATTTGCGGAATAGATCTATGCCGGTTTTGAGGCGGAATCGATCTATGCCGGTTTTGAGACGAAATAATACAATTTGGCACAGATTGACCACGAACGAGTGAAATCCAGCGACCAATGTAGTCCCAACAGACGTAGAATAGCTCAAAAGTATCAAATATGCAGACTAGAACATTTGCGGAATAGATCTATGCCGGTTTTGACGGCGGAATCGATCTATGCCGGTTTTGAGACGAAATAATACAATTTGGCACAGATTGACCACGAACGAGTGAAATCCAGCGACCAATGTAGTCCCAACAGACGTAGAATAGCTCAAAAGTATCAAATATGCAGACTAGAACATTTGCGGAATAGATCTATGCCGGTTTTGCGGCGGAATCGATCTATGCCGGTTTTGAGACGAAATAATACAATTTGGCACAGATTGACCACGAACGAGTGAAATCCAGCGACCAATGTAGTCCCAACAGACGTAGAATAGCTCAAAAGTATCAAATATGCAGACTAGAACATTTGCGGAATAGATCTATGCCGGTTTTGAGGCGGAATCGATCTATGCCGGTTTTGAGACGAAATAATACAATTTGGCACAGATTGACCACGAACGAGTGAAATCCAGCGACCAATGTAGTCCCAACAGACGTAGAATAGCTCAAAAGTATCAAATATGCAGACTAGAACATTTGCGGAATAGATCTATGCCGGTTTTGAGGCGGAATCGATCTATGCCGGTTTTGAGACGAAATAATACAATTTGGCACAGATTGACCACGAACGAGTGAAATCCAGCGACCAATGTAGTCCCAACAGACGTAGAATAGCTCAAAAGTATCAAATATGCAGACTAGAACATTTGCGGAATAGATCTATGCCGGTTTTGAGGCGGAATCGATCTATGCCGGTTTTGAGACGAAATAATACAATTTGGCACAGATTGACCACGAACGAGTGAAATCCAGCGACCAATGTAGTCCCAACAGACGTAGAATAGCTCAAAAGTATCAAATATGCAGACTAGAACATTTGCGGAATAGATCTATGCCGGTTTTGAGGCGGAATCGATCTATGCCGGTTTTGAGACGAAATAATACAATTTGGCACAGATTGACCACGAACGAGTGAAATCCAGCGACCAATGTAGTCCCAACAGACGTAGAATAGCTCAAAAGTATCAAATATGCAGACTAGAACATTTGCGGAATAGATCTATGCCGGTTTTGAGGCGGAATCGATCTATGCCGGTTTTGAGACGAAATAATACAATTTGGCACAGATTGACCACGAACGAGTGAAATCCAGCGACCAATGTAGTCCCAACAGACGTAGAATAGCTCAAAAGTATCAAATATGCAGACTAGAACATTTGCGGAATAGATCTATGCCGGTTTTGAGGCGGAATCGATCTATGCCGGTTTTGAGACGAAATAATACAATTTGGCACAGATTGACCACGAACGAGTGAAATCCAGCGACCAATGTAGTCCCAACAGACGTAGAATAGCTCAAAAGTATCAAATATGCAGACTAGAACATTTGCGGAATAGATCTATGCCGGTTTTGAGGCGGAATCGATCTATGCCGGTTTTGAGACGAAATAATACAATTTGGCACAGATTGACCACGAACGAGTGAAATCCAGCGACCAATGTAGTCCCAACAGACGTAGAATAGCTCAAAAGTATCAAATATGCAGACTAGAACATTTGCGGAATAGATCTATGCCGGTTTTGAGAATCGATCTATGCCGGTTTTGAGACGAAATAATACAATTTGGCACAGATTGACCACGAACGAGTGAAATCCAGCGACCAATGTAGTCCCAACAGACGTAGAATAGCTCAAAAGTATCAAATATGCAGACTAGAACATTTGCGGAATAGATCTATGCCGGTTTTGAGGCGGAATCGATCTATGCCGGTTTTGAGACGAAATAATACAATTTGGCACAGATTGACCACGAACGAGTGAAATCCAGCGACCAATGTAGTCCCAACAGACGTAGAATAGCTCAAAAGTATCAAATATGCAGACTAGAACATTTGCGGAATAGATCTATGCCGGTTTTGAGGCGGAATCGATCTATGCCGGTTTTGAGACGAAATAATACAATTTGGCACAGATTGACCACGAACGAGTGAAATCCAGCGACCAATGTAGTCCCAACAGACGTAGAATAGCTCAAAAGTATCAAATATGCAGACTAGAACATTTGCGGAATAGATCTATGCCGGTTTTGAGGCGGAATCGATCTATGCCGGTTTTGAGACGAAATAATACAATTTGGCACAGATTGACCACGAACGAGTGAAATCCAGCGACCAATGTAGTCCCAACAGACGTAGAATAGCTCAAAAGTATCAAATATGCAGACTAGAACATTTGCGGAATAGATCTATGCCGGTTTTGAGGCGGAATCGATCTATGCCGGTTTTGAGACGAAATAATACAATTTGGCACAGATTGACCACGAACGAGTGAAATCCAGCGACCAATGTAGTCCCAACAGACGTAGAATAGCTCAAAAGTATCAAATATGCAGACTAGAACATTTGCGGAATAGATCTATGCCGGTTTTGAGGCGGAATCGATCTATGCCGGTTTTGAGACGAAATAATACAATTTGGCACAGATTGACCACGAACGAGTGAAATCCAGCGACCAATGTAGTCCCAACAGACGTAGAATAGCTCAAAAGTATCAAATATGCAGACTAGAACATTTGCGGAATAGATCTATGCCGGTTTTGAGGCGGAATCGATCTATGCCGGTTTTGAGACGAAATAATACAATTTGGCACAGATTGACCACGAACGAGTGAAATCCAGCGACCAATGTAGTCCCAACAGACGTAGAATAGCTCAAAAGTATCAAATATGCAGACTAGAACATTTGCGGAATAGATCTATGCCGGTTTTGACGGCGGAATCGATCTATGCCGGTTTTGAGACGAAATAATACAATTTGGCACAGATTGACCACGAACGAGTGAAATCCAGCGACCAATGTAGTCCCAACAGACGTAGAATAGCTCAAAAGTATCAAATATGCAGACTAGAACATTTGCGGAATAGATCTATGCCGGTTTTGAGGCGGAATCGATCTATGCCGGTTTTGAGACGAAATAATACAATTTGGCACAGATTGACCACGAACGAGTGAAATCCAGCGACCAATGTAGTCCCAACAGACGTAGAATAGCTCAAAAGTATCAAATATGCAGACTAGAACATTTGCGGAATAGATCTATGCCGGTTTTGAGGCGGAATCGATCTATGCCGGTTTTGAGACGAAATAATACAATTTGGCACAGATTGACCACGAACGAGTGAAATCCAGCGACCAATGTAGTCCCAACAGACGTAGAATAGCTCAAAAGTATCAAATATGCAGACTAGAACATTTGCGGAATAGATCTATGCCGGTTTTGCGGCGGAATCGATCTATGCCGGTTTTGAGACGAAATAATACAATTTGGCACAGATTGACCACGAACGAGTGAAATCCAGCGACCAATGTAGTCCCAACAGACGTAGAATAGCTCAAAAGTATCAAATATGCAGACTAGAACATTTGCGGAATAGATCTATGCCGGTTTTGAGGCGGAATCGATCTATGCCGGTTTTGAGACGAAATAATACAATTTGGCACAGATTGACCACGAACGAGTGAAATCCAGCGACCAATGTAGTCCCAACAGACGTAGAATAGCTCAAAAGTATCAAATATGCAGACTAGAACATTTGCGGAATAGATCTATGCCGGTTTTGAGGCGGAATCGATCTATGCCGGTTTTGAGACGAAATAATACAATTTGGCACAGATTGACCACGAACGAGTGAAATCCAGCGACCAATGTAGTCCCAACAGACGTAGAATAGCTCAAAAGTATCAAATATGCAGACTAGAACATTTGCGGAATAGATCTATGCCGGTTTTGAGGCGGAATCGATCTATGCCGGTTTTGAGACGAAATAATACAATTTGGCACAGATTGACCACGAACGAGTGAAATCCAGCGACCAATGTAGTCCCAACAGACGTAGAATAGCTCAAAAGTATCAAATATGCAGACTAGAACATTTGCGGAATAGATCTATGCCGGTTTTGCGGCGGAATCGATCTATGCCGGTTTTGAGACGAAATAATACAATTTGGCACAGATTGACCACGAACGAGTGAAATCCAGCGACCAATGTAGTCCCAACAGACGTAGAATAGCTCAAAAGTATCAAATATGCAGACTAGAACATTTGCGGAATAGATCTATGCCGGTTTTGAGGCGGAATCGATCTATGCCGGTTTTGAGACGAAATAATACAATTTGGCACAGATTGACCACGAACGAGTGAAATCCAGCGACCAATGTAGTCCCAACAGACGTAGAATAGCTCAAAAGTATCAAATATGCAGACTAGAACATTTGCGGAATAGATCTATGCCGGTTTTGCGGCGGAATCGATCTATGCCGGTTTTGAGACGAAATAATACAATTTGGCACAGATTGACCACGAACGAGTGAAATCCAGCGACCAATGTAGTCCCAACAGACGTAGAATAGCTCAAAAGTATCAAATATGCAGACTAGAACATTTGCGGAATAGATCTATGCCGGTTTTGAGGCGGAATCGATCTATGCCGGTTTTGAGACGAAATAATACAATTTGGCACAGATTGACCACGAACGAGTGAAATCCAGCGACCAATGTAGTCCCAACAGACGTAGAATAGCTCAAAAGTATCAAATATGCAGACTAGAACATTTGCGGAATAGATCTATGCCGGTTTTGAGGCGGAATCGATCTATGCCGGTTTTGAGACGAAATAATACAATTTGGCACAGATTGACCACGAACGAGTGAAATCCAGCGACCAATGTAGTCCCAACAGACGTAGAATAGCTCAAAAGTATCAAATATGCAGACTAGAACATTTGCGGAATAGATCTATGCCGGTTTTGAGGCGGAATCGATCTATGCCGGTTTTGAGACGAAATAATACAATTTGGCACAGATTGACCACGAACGAGTGAAATCCAGCGACCAATGTAGTCCCAACAGACGTAGAATAGCTCAAAAGTATCAAATATGCAGACTAGAACATTTGCGGAATAGATCTATGCCGGTTTTGAGGCGGAATCGATCTATGCCGGTTTTGAGACGAAATAATACAATTTGGCACAGATTGACCACGAACGAGTGAAATCCAGCGACCAATGTAGTCCCAACAGACGTAGAATAGCTCAAAAGTATCAAATATGCAGACTAGAACATTTGCGGAATAGATCTATGCCGGTTTTGCGGCGGAATCGATCTATGCCGGTTTTGAGACGAAATAATACAATTTGGCACAGATTGACCACGAACGAGTGAAATCCAGCGACCAATGTAGTCCCAACAGACGTAGAATAGCTCAAAAGTATCAAATATGCAGACTAGAACATTTGCGGAATAGATCTATGCCGGTTTTGAGGCGGAATCGATCTATGCCGGTTTTGAGACGAAATAATACAATTTGGCACAGATTGACCACGAACGAGTGAAATCCAGCGACCAATGTAGTCCCAACAGACGTAGAATAGCTCAAAAGTATCAAATATGCAGACTAGAACATTTGCGGAATAGATCTATGCCGGTTTTGCGGCGGAATCGATCTATGCCGGTTTTGAGACGAAATAATACAATTTGGCACAGATTGACCACGAACGAGTGAAATCCAGCGACCAATGTAGTCCCAACAGACGTAGAATAGCTCAAAAGTATCAAATATGCAGACTAGAACATTTGCGGAATAGATCTATGCCGGTTTTGAGGCGGAATCGATCTATGCCGGTTTTGAGACGAAATAATACAATTTGGCACAGATTGACCACGAACGAGTGAAATCCAGCGACCAATGTAGTCCCAACAGACGTAGAATAGCTCAAAAGTATCAAATATGCAGACTAGAACATTTGCGGAATAGATCTATGCCGGTTTTGAGGCGGAATCGATCTATGCCGGTTTTGAGACGAAATAATACAATTTGGCACAGATTGACCACGAACGAGTGAAATCCAGCGACCAATGTAGTCCCAACAGACGTAGAATAGCTCAAAAGTATCAAATATGCAGACTAGAACATTTGCGGAATAGATCTATGCCGGTTTTGACGCGGAATCGATCTATGCCGGTTTTGAGACGAAATAATACAATTTGGCACAGATTGACCACGAACGAGTGAAATCCAGCGACCAATGTAGTCCCAACAGACGTAGAATAGCTCAAAAGTATCAAATATGCAGACTAGAACATTTGCGGAATAGATCTATGCCGGTTTTGAGGCGGAATCGATCTATGCCGGTTTTGAGACGAAATAATACAATTTGGCACAGATTGACCACGAACGAGTGAAATCCAGCGACCAATGTAGTCCCAACAGACGTAGAATAGCTCAAAAGTATCAAATATGCAGACTAGAACATTTGCGGAATAGATCTATGCCGGTTTTGCGGCGGAATCGATCTATGCCGGTTTTGAGACGAAATAATACAATTTGGCACAGATTGACCACGAACGAGTGAAATCCAGCGACCAATGTAGTCCCAACAGACGTAGAATAGCTCAAAAGTATCAAATATGCAGACTAGAACATTTGCGGAATAGATCTATGCCGGTTTTGAGGCGGAATCGATCTATGCCGGTTTTGAGACGAAATAATACAATTTGGCACAGATTGACCACGAACGAGTGAAATCCAGCGACCAATGTAGTCCCAACAGACGTAGAATAGCTCAAAAGTATCAAATATGCAGACTAGAACATTTGCGGAATAGATCTATGCCGGTTTTGCGGCGGAATCGATCTATGCCGGTTTTGAGACGAAATAATACAATTTGGCACAGATTGACCACGAACGAGTGAAATCCAGCGACCAATGTAGTCCCAACAGACGTAGAATAGCTCAAAAGTATCAAATATGCAGACTAGAACATTTGCGGAATAGATCTATGCCGGTTTTGAGGCGGAATCGATCTATGCCGGTTTTGAGACGAAATAATACAATTTGGCACAGATTGACCACGAACGAGTGAAATCCAGCGACCAATGTAGTCCCAACAGACGTAGAATAGCTCAAAAGTATCAAATATGCAGACTAGAACATTTGCGGAATAGATCTATGCCGGTTTTGAGGCGGAATCGATCTATGCCGGTTTTGAGACGAAATAATACAATTTGGCACAGATTGACCACGAACGAGTGAAATCCAGCGACCAATGTAGTCCCAACAGACGTAGAATAGCTCAAAAGTATCAAATATGCAGACTAGAACATTTGCGGAATAGATCTATGCCGGTTTTGAGGCGGAATCGATCTATGCCGGTTTTGAGACGAAATAATACAATTTGGCACAGATTGACCACGAACGAGTGAAATCCAGCGACCAATGTAGTCCCAACAGACGTAGAATAGCTCAAAAGTATCAAATATGCAGACTAGAACATTTGCGGAATAGATCTATGCCGGTTTTGAGGCGGAATCGATCTATGCCGGTTTTGAGACGAAATAATACAATTTGGCACAGATTGACCACGAACGAGTGAAATCCAGCGACCAATGTAGTCCCAACAGACGTAGAATAGCTCAAAAGTATCAAATATGCAGACTAGAACATTTGCGGAATAGATCTATGCCGGTTTTGCGGCGGAATCGATCTATGCCGGTTTTGAGACGAAATAATACAATTTGGCACAGATTGACCACGAACGAGTGAAATCCAGCGACCAATGTAGTCCCAACAGACGTAGAATAGCTCAAAAGTATCAAATATGCAGACTAGAACATTTGCGGAATAGATCTATGCCGGTTTTGAGGCGGAATCGATCTATGCCGGTTTTGAGACGAAATAATACAATTTGGCACAGATTGACCACGAACGAGTGAAATCCAGCGACCAATGTAGTCCCAACAGACGTAGAATAGCTCAAAAGTATCAAATATGCAGACTAGAACATTTGCGGAATAGATCTATGCCGGTTTTGAGGCGGAATCGATCTATGCCGGTTTTGAGACGAAATAATACAATTTGGCACAGATTGACCACGAACGAGTGAAATCCAGCGACCAATGTAGTCCCAACAGACGTAGAATAGCTCAAAAGTATCAAATATGCAGACTAGAACATTTGCGGAATAGATCTATGCCGGTTTTGCGGCGGAATCGATCTATGCCGGTTTTGAGACGAAATAATACAATTTGGCACAGATTGACCACGAACGAGTGAAATCCAGCGACCAATGTAGTCCCAACAGACGTAGAATAGCTCAAAAGTATCAAATATGCAGACTAGAACATTTGCGGAATAGATCTATGCCGGTTTTGAGGCGGAATCGATCTATGCCGGTTTTGAGACGAAATAATACAATTTGGCACAGATTGACCACGAACGAGTGAAATCCAGCGACCAATGTAGTCCCAACAGACGTAGAATAGCTCAAAAGTATCAAATATGCAGACTAGAACATTTGCGGAATAGATCTATGCCGGTTTTGAGGCGGAATCGATCTATGCCGGTTTTGAGACGAAATAATACAATTTGGCACAGATTGACCACGAACGAGTGAAATCCAGCGACCAATGTAGTCCCAACAGACGTAGAATAGCTCAAAAGTATCAAATATGCAGACTAGAACATTTGCGGAATAGATCTATGCCGGTTTTGCGGCGGAATCGATCTATGCCGGTTTTGAGACGAAATAATACAATTTGGCACAGATTGACCACGAACGAGTGAAATCCAGCGACCAATGTAGTCCCAACAGACGTAGAATAGCTCAAAAGTATCAAATATGCAGACTAGAACATTTGCGGAATAGATCTATGCCGGTTTTGAGGCGGAATCGATCTATGCCGGTTTTGAGACGAAATAATACAATTTGGCACAGATTGACCACGAACGAGTGAAATCCAGCGACCAATGTAGTCCCAACAGACGTAGAATAGCTCAAAAGTATCAAATATGCAGACTAGAACATTTGCGGAATAGATCTATGCCGGTTTTGAGGCGGAATCGATCTATGCCGGTTTTGAGACGAAATAATACAATTTGGCACAGATTGACCACGAACGAGTGAAATCCAGCGACCAATGTAGTCCCAACAGACGTAGAATAGCTCAAAAGTATCAAATATGCAGACTAGAACATTTGCGGAATAGATCTATGCCGGTTTTGAGGCGGAATCGATCTATGCCGGTTTTGAGACGAAATAATACAATTTGGCACAGATTGACCACGAACGAGTGAAATCCAGCGACCAATGTAGTCCCAACAGACGTAGAATAGCTCAAAAGTATCAAATATGCAGACTAGAACATTTGCGGAATAGATCTATGCCGGTTTTGAGGCGGAATCGATCTATGCCGGTTTTGAGACGAAATAATACAATTTGGCACAGATTGACCACGAACGAGTGAAATCCAGCGACCAATGTAGTCCCAACAGACGTAGAATAGCTCAAAAGTATCAAATATGCAGACTAGAACATTTGCGGAATAGATCTATGCCGGTTTTGCGGCGGAATCGATCTATGCCGGTTTTGAGACGAAATAATACAATTTGGCACAGATTGACCACGAACGAGTGAAATCCAGCGACCAATGTAGTCCCAACAGACGTAGAATAGCTCAAAAGTATCAAATATGCAGACTAGAACATTTGCGGAATAGATCTATGCCGGTTTTGCGGCGGAATCGATCTATGCCGGTTTTGAGACGAAATAATACAATTTGGCACAGATTGACCACGAACGAGTGAAATCCAGCGACCAATGTAGTCCCAACAGACGTAGAATAGCTCAAAAGTATCAAATATGCAGACTAGAACATTTGCGGAATAGATCTATGCCGGTTTTGAGGCGGAATCGATCTATGCCGGTTTTGAGACGAAATAATACAATTTGGCACAGATTGACCACGAACGAGTGAAATCCAGCGACCAATGTAGTCCCAACAGACGTAGAATAGCTCAAAAGTATCAAATATGCAGACTAGAACATTTGCGGAATAGATCTATGCCGGTTTTGAGGCGGAATAGATCTCGATCTATGCCGGTTTTGAGACGAAATAATACAATTTGGCACAGATTGACCACGAACGAGTGAAATCCAGCGACCAATGTAGTCCCAACAGACGTAGAATAGCTCAAAAGTATCAAATATGCAGACTAGAACATTTGCGGAATAGATCTATGCCGGTTTTGCGGCGGAATCGATCTATGCCGGTTTTGAGACGAAATAATACAATTTGGCACAGATTGACCACGAACGAGTGAAATCCAGCGACCAATGTAGTCCCAACAGACGTAGAATAGCTCAAAAGTATCAAATATGCAGACTAGAACATTTGCGGAATAGATCTATGCCGGTTTTGAGGCGGAATCGATCTATGCCGGTTTTGAGACGAAATAATACAATTTGGCACAGATTGACCACGAACGAGTGAAATCCAGCGACCAATGTAGTCCCAACAGACGTAGAATAGCTCAAAAGTATCAAATATGCAGACTAGAACATTTGCGGAATAGATCTATGCCGGTTTTGAGGCGGAATCGATCTATGCCGGTTTTGAGACGAAATAATACAATTTGGCACAGATTGACCACGAACGAGTGAAATCCAGCGACCAATGTAGTCCCAACAGACGTAGAATAGCTCAAAAGTATCAAATATGCAGACTAGAACATTTGCGGAATAGATCTATGCCGGTTTTGAGGCGGAATCGATCTATGCCGGTTTTGAGACGAAATAATACAATTTGGCACAGATTGACCACGAACGAGTGAAATCCAGCGACCAATGTAGTCCCAACAGACGTAGAATAGCTCAAAAGTATCAAATATGCAGACTAGAACATTTGCGGAATAGATCTATGCCGGTTTTGAGGCGGAATCGATCTATGCCGGTTTTGAGACGAAATAATACAATTTGGCACAGATTGACCACGAACGAGTGAAATCCAGCGACCAAGTCCATGTAGTCCCAACAGACGTAGAATAGCTCAAAAGTATCAAATATGCAGACTAGAACATTTGCGGAATAGATCTATGCCGGTTTTGAGGCGGAATCGATCTATGCCGGTTTTGAGACGAAATAATACAATTTGGCACAGATTGACCACGAACGAGTGAAATCCAGCGACCAATGTAGTCCCAACAGACGTAGAATAGCTCAAAAGTATCAAATATGCAGACTAGAACATTTGCGGAATAGATCTATGCCGGTTTTGAGGCGGAATCGATCTATGCCGGTTTTGAGACGAAATAATACAATTTGGCACAGATTGACCACGAACGAGTGAAATCCAGCGACCAATGTAGTCCCAACAGACGTAGAATAGCTCAAAAGTATCAAATATGCAGACTAGAACATTTGCGGAATAGATCTATGCCGGTTTTGCGGCGGAATCGATCTATGCCGGTTTTGAGACGAAATAATACAATTTGGCACAGATTGACCACGAACGAGTGAAATCCAGCGACCAATGTAGTCCCAACAGACGTAGAATAGCTCAAAAGTATCAAATATGCAGACTAGAACATTTGCGGAATAGATCTATGCCGGTTTTGAGGCGGAATCGATCTATGCCGGTTTTGAGACGAAATAATACAATTTGGCACAGATTGACCACGAACGAGTGAAATCCAGCGACCAATGTAGTCCCAACAGACGTAGAATAGCTCAAAAGTATCAAATATGCAGACTAGAACATTTGCGGAATAGATCTATGCCGGTTTTGCGGCGGAATCGATCTATGCCGGTTTTGAGACGAAATAATACAATTTGGCACAGATTGACCACGAACGAGTGAAATCCAGCGACCAATGTAGTCCCAACAGACGTAGAATAGCTCAAAAGTATCAAATATGCAGACTAGAACATTTGCGGAATAGATCTATGCCGGTTTTGAGGCGGAATCGATCTATGCCGGTTTTGAGACGAAATAATACAATTTGGCACAGATTGACCACGAACGAGTGAAATCCAGCGACCAATGTAGTCCCAACAGACGTAGAATAGCTCAAAAGTATCAAATATGCAGACTAGAACATTTGCGGAATAGATCTATGCCGGTTTTGAGGCGGAATCGATCTATGCCGGTTTTGAGACGAAATAATACAATTTGGCACAGATTGACCACGAACGAGTGAAATCCAGCGACCAATGTAGTCCCAACAGACGTAGAATAGCTCAAAAGTATCAAATATGCAGACTAGAACATTTGCGGAATAGATCTATGCCGGTTTTGAGGCGGAATCGATCTATGCCGGTTTTGAGACGAAATAATACAATTTGGCACAGATTGACCACGAACGAGTGAAATCCAGCGACCAATGTAGTCCCAACAGACGTAGAATAGCTCAAAAGTATCAAATATGCAGACTAGAACATTTGCGGAATAGATCTATGCCGGTTTTGCGGCGGAATCGATCTATGCCGGTTTTGAGACGAAATAATACAATTTGGCACAGATTGACCACGAACGAGTGAAATCCAGCGACCAATGTAGTCCCAACAGACGTAGAATAGCTCAAAAGTATCAAATATGCAGACTAGAACATTTGCGGAATAGATCTATGCCGGTTTTGACGCGGAATCGGTCTATGCCGGTTTTGAGACGAAATAATACAATTTGGCACAGATTGACCACGAACGAGTGAAATCCAGCGACCAATGTAGTCCCAACAGACGTAGAATAGCTCAAAAGTATCAAATATGCAGACTAGAACATTTGCGGAATAGATCTATGCCGGTTTTGAGGCGGAATCGATCTATGCCGGTTTTGAGACGAAATAATACAATTTGGCACAGATTGACCACGAACGAGTGAAATCCAGCGACCAATGTAGTCCCAACAGACGTAGAATAGCTCAAAAGTATCAAATATGCAGACTAGAACATTTGCGGAATAGATCTATGCCGGTTTTGAGGCGGAATCGATCTATGCCGGTTTTGAGACGAAATAATACAATTTGGCACAGATTGACCACGAACGAGTGAAATCCAGCGACCAATGTAGTCCCAACAGACGTAGAATAGCTCAAAAGTATCAAATATGCAGACTAGAACATTTGCGGAATAGATCTATGCCGGTTTTGAGGCGGAATCGATCTATGCCGGTTTTGAGACGAAATAATACAATTTGGCACAGATTGACCACGAACGAGTGAAATCCAGCGACCAATGTAGTCCCAACAGACGTAGAATAGCTCAAAAGTATCAAATATGCAGACTAGAACATTTGCGGAATAGATCTATGCCGGTTTTGAGGCGGAATCGATCTATGCCGGTTTTGAGACGAAATAATACAATTTGGCACAGATTGACCACGAACGAGTGAAATCCAGCGACCAATGTAGTCCCAACAGACGTAGAATAGCTCAAAAGTATCAAATATGCAGACTAGAACATTTGCGGAATAGATCTATGCCGGTTTTGAGGCGGAATCGATCTATGCCGGTTTTGAGACGAAATAATACAATTTGGCACAGATTGACCACGAACGAGTGAAATCCAGCGACCAATGTAGTCCCAACAGACGTAGAATAGCTCAAAAGTATCAAATATGCAGACTAGAACATTTGCGGAATAGATCTATGCCGGTTTTGAGGCGGAATCGATCTATGCCGGTTTTGAGACGAAATAATACAATTTGGCACAGATTGACCACGAACGAGTGAAATCCAGCGACCAATGTAGTCCCAACAGACGTAGAATAGCTCAAAAGTATCAAATATGCAGACTAGAACATTTGCGGAATAGATCTATGCCGGTTTTGAGGCGGAATCGATCTATGCCGGTTTTGAGACGAAATAATACAATTGGCACAGATTGACCACGAACGAGTGAAATCCAGCGACCAATGTAGTCCCAACAGACGTAGAATAGCTCAAAAGTATCAAATATGCAGACTAGAACATTTGCGGAATAGATCTATGCCGGTTTTGAGGCGGAATCGATCTATGCCGGTTTTGAGACGAAATAATACAATTTGGCACAGATTGACCACGAACGAGTGAAATCCAGCGACCAATGTAGTCCCAACAGACGTAGAATAGCTCAAAAGTATCAAATATGCAGACTAGAACATTTGCGGAATAGATCTATGCCGGTTTTGAGGCGGAATCGATCTATGCCGGTTTTGAGACGAAATAATACAATTTGGCACAGATTGACCACGAACGAGTGAAATCCAGCGACCAATGTAGTCCCAACAGACGTAGAATAGCTCAAAAGTATCAAATATGCAGACTAGAACATTTGCGGAATAGATCTATGCCGGTTTTGAGGCGGAATCGATCTATGCCGGTTTTGAGACGAAATAATACAATTTGGCACAGATTGACCACGAACGAGTGAAATCCAGCGACCAATGTAGTCCCAACAGACGTAGAATAGCTCAAAAGTATCAAATATGCAGACTAGAACATTTGCGGAATAGATCTATGCCGGTTTTGCGGCGGAATCGATCTATGCCGGTTTTGAGACGAAATAATACAATTTGGCACAGATTGACCACGAACGAGTGAAATCCAGCGACCAATGTAGTCCCAACAGACGTAGAATAGCTCAAAAGTATCAAATATGCAGACTAGAACATTTGCGGAATAGATCTATGCCGGTTTTGAGGCGGAATCGATCTATGCCGGTTTTGAGACGAAATAATACAATTTGGCACAGATTGACCACGAACGAGTGAAATCCAGCGACCAATGTAGTCCCAACAGACGTAGAATAGCTCAAAAGTATCAAATATGCAGACTAGAACATTTGCGGAATAGATCTATGCCGGTTTTGCGGCGGAATCGATCTATGCCGGTTTTGAGACGAAATAATACAATTTGGCACAGATTGACCACGAACGAGTGAAATCCAGCGACCAATGTAGTCCCAACAGACGTAGAATAGCTCAAAAGTATCAAATATGCAGACTAGAACATTTGCGGAATAGATCTATGCCGGTTTTGAGGCGGAATCGATCTATGCCGGTTTTGAGACGAAATAATACAATTTGGCACAGATTGACCACGAACGAGTGAAATCCAGCGACCAATGTAGTCCCAACAGACGTAGAATAGCTCAAAAGTATCAAATATGCAGACTAGAACATTTGCGGAATAGATCTATGCCGGTTTTGAGGCGGAATCGATCTATGCCGGTTTTGAGACGAAATAATACAATTTGGCACAGATTGACCACGAACGAGTGAAATCCAGCGACCAATGTAGTCCCAACAGACGTAGAATAGCTCAAAAGTATCAAATATGCAGACTAGAACATTTGCGGAATAGATCTATGCCGGTTTTGAGGCGGAATCGATCTATGCCGGTTTTGAGACGAAATAATACAATTTGGCACAGATTGACCACGAACGAGTGAAATCCAGCGACCAATGTAGTCCCAACAGACGTAGAATAGCTCAAAAGTATCAAATATGCAGACTAGAACATTTGCGGAATAGATCTATGCCGGTTTTGAGGCGGAATCGATCTATGCCGGTTTTGAGACGAAATAATACAATTTGGCACAGATTGACCACGAACGAGTGAAATCCAGCGACCAATGTAGTCCCAACAGACGTAGAATAGCTCAAAAGTATCAAATATGCAGACTAGAACATTTGCGGAATAGATCTATGCCGGTTTTGAGGCGGAATCGATCTATGCCGGTTTTGAGACGAAATAATACAATTTGGCACAGATTGACCACGAACGAGTGAAATCCAGCGACCAATGTAGTCCCAACAGACGTAGAATAGCTCAAAAGTATCAAATATGCAGACTAGAACATTTGCGGAATAGATCTATGCCGGTTTTGAGGCGGAATCGATCTATGCCGGTTTTGAGACGAAATATAATACAATTTGGCACAGATTGACCACGAACGAGTGAAATCCAGCGACCAATGTAGTCCCAACAGACGTAGAATAGCTCAAAAGTATCAAATATGCAGACTAGAACATTTGCGGAATAGATCTATGCCGGTTTTGAGGCGGAATCGATCTATGCCGGTTTTGAGACGAAATAATACAATTTGGCACAGATTGACCACGAACGAGTGAAATCCAGCGACCAATGTAGTCCCAACAGACGTAGAATAGCTCAAAAGTATCAAATATGCAGACTAGAACATTTGCGGAATAGATCTATGCCGGTTTTGCGGCGGAATCGATCTATGCCGGTTTTGAGACGAAATAATACAATTTGGCACAGATTGACCACGAACGAGTGAAATCCAGCGACCAATGTAGTCCCAACAGACGTAGAATAGCTCAAAAGTATCAAATATGCAGACTAGAACATTTGCGGAATAGATCTATGCCGGTTTTGAGGCGGAATCGATCTATGCCGGTTTTGAGACGAAATAATACAATTTGGCACAGATTGACCACGAACGAGTGAAATCCAGCGACCAATGTAGTCCCAACAGACGTAGAATAGCTCAAAAGTATCAAATATGCAGACTAGAACATTTGCGGAATAGATCTATGCCGGTTTTGAGGCGGAATCGATCTATGCCGGTTTTGAGACGAAATAATACAATTTGGCACAGATTGACCACGAACGAGTGAAATCCAGCGACCAATGTAGTCCCAACAGACGTAGAATAGCTCAAAAGTATCAAATATGCAGACTAGAACATTTGCGGAATAGATCTATGCCGGTTTTGAGGCGGAATCGATCTATGCCGGTTTTGAGACGAAATAATACAATTTGGCACAGATTGACCACGAACGAGTGAAATCCAGCGACCAATGTAGTCCCAACAGACGTAGAATAGCTCAAAAGTATCAAATATGCAGACTAGAACATTTGCGGAATAGATCTATGCCGGTTTTGAGGCGGAATCGATCTATGCCGGTTTTGAGACGAAATAATACAATTTGGCACAGATTGACCACGAACGAGTGAAATCCAGCGACCAATGTAGTCCCAACAGACGTAGAATAGCTCAAAAGTATCAAATATGCAGACTAGAACATTTGCGGAATAGATCTATGCCGGTTTTGCGGCGGAATCGATCTATGCCGGTTTTGAGACGAAATAATACAATTTGGCACAGATTGACCACGAACGAGTGAAATCCAGCGACCAATGTAGTCCCAACAGACGTAGAATAGCTCAAAAGTATCAAATATGCAGACTAGAACATTTGCGGAATAGATCTATGCCGGTTTTGAGGCGGAATCGATCTATGCCGGTTTTGAGACGAAATAATACAATTTGGCACAGATTGACCACGAACGAGTGAAATCCAGCGACCAATGTAGTCCCAACAGACGTAGAATAGCTCAAAAGTATCAAATATGCAGACTAGAACATTTGCGGAATAGATCTATGCCGGTTTTGAGACGAAATAATACAATTTGGCACAGATTGACCACGAACGAGTGAAATCCAGCGACCAATGTAGTCCCAACAGACGTAGAATAGCTCAAAAGTATCAAATATGCAGACTAGAACATTTGCGGAATAGATCTATGCCGGTTTTGAGGCGGAATCGATCTATGCCGGTTTTGAGACGAAATAATACAATTTGGCACAGATTGACCACGAACGAGTGAAATCCAGCGACCAATGTAGTCCCAACAGACGTAGAATAGCTCAAAAGTATCAAACGATCTATGCCGGTTTTGAGACGAAATAATACAATTTGGCACAGATTGACCACGAACGAGTGAAATCCAGCGACCAATGTAGTCCCAACAGACGTAGAATAGCTCAAAAGTATCAAATATGCAGACTAGAACATTTGCGGAATAGATCTATGCCGGTTTTGACGCGGAATCGATCTATGCCGGTTTTGAGACGAAATAATACAATTTGGCACAGATTGACCACGAACGAGTGAAATCCAGCGACCAATGTAGTCCCAACAGACGTAGAATAGCTCAAAAGTATCAAATATGCAGACTAGAACATTTGCGGAATAGATCTATGCCGGTTTTGCGGCGGAATCGATCTATGCCGGTTTTGAGACGAAATAATACAATTTGGCACAGATTGACCACGAACGAGTGAAATCCAGCGACCAATGTAGTCCCAACAGACGTAGAATAGCTCAAAAGTATCAAATATGCAGACTAGAACATTAGCGGAATCGGTCTATGCCGGTTTTGAGACGAAATAATACAATTTGGCACAGATTGACCACGAACGAGTGAAATCCAGCGACCAATGTAGTCCCAACAGACGTATAATAGCTCAAAAGTATCAAATATGCAGACTAGAACATTTGCGGAATAGATCTATGCCGGTTTTGAGGCGGAATCGATCTATGCCGGTTTTGAGACGAAATAATACAATTTGGCACAGATTGACCACGAACGAGTGAAATCCAGCGACCAATGTAGTCCCAACAGACGTAGAATAGCTCAAAAGTATCAAATATGCAGACTAGAACATTTGCGGAATAGATCTATGCCGGTTTTGCGGCGGAATCGATCTATGCCGGTTTTGAGACGAAATAATACAATTTGGCACAGATTGACCACGAACGAGTGAAATCCAGCGACCAATGTAGTCCCAACAGACGTAGAATAGCTCAAAAGTATCAAATATGCAGACTAGAACATTTGCGGAATAGATCTATGCCGGTTTTGCGGCGGAATCGATCTATGCCGGTTTTGAGACGAAATAATACAATTTGGCACAGATTGACCACGAACGAGTGAAATCCAGCGACCAATGTAGTCCCAACAGACGTAGAATAGCTCAAAAGTATCAAATATGCAGACTAGAACATTTGCGGAATAGATCTATGCCGGTTTTGCGGCGGAATCGATCTATGCCGGTTTTGAGACGAAATAATACAATTTGGCACAGATTGACCACGAACGAGTGAAATCCAGCGACCAATGTAGTCCCAACAGACGTAGAATAGCTCAAAAGTATCAAATATGCAGACTAGAACATTTGCGGAATAGATCTATGCCGGTTTTGCGGCGGAATCGATCTATGCCGGTTTTGAGACGAAATAATACAATTTGGCACAGATTGACCACGAACGAGTGAAATCCAGCGACCAATGTAGTCCCAACAGACGTAGAATAGCTCAAAAGTATCAAATATGCAGACTAGAACATTTGCGGAATAGATCTATGCCGGTTTTGCGGCGGAATCGATCTATGCCGGTTTTGAGACGAAATAATACAATTTGGCACAGATTGACCACGAACGAGTGAAATCCAGCGACCAAAGTAGTCCCAACAGACGTAGAATAGCTCAAAAGTATCAAATATGCAGACTAGAACATTAGCGGAATAGATCTATGCCGGTTTTGACGCGGAATCGATCTATGCCGGTTTTGAGACGAAATAATACAATTTGGCACAGATTGACCACGAACGAGTGAAATCCAGCGACCAATGTAGTCCCAACAGACGTAGAAGAATAGCTCAAAAGTATCAAATATGCAGACTAGAACATTTGCGGAATAGATCTATGCCGGTTTTGAGGCGGAATCGATCTATGCCGGTTTTGAGACGAAATAATACAATTTGGCACAGATTGACCACGAACGAGTGAAATCCAGCGACCAATGTAGTCCCAACAGACGTAGAATAGCTCAAAAGTATCAAATATGCAGACTAGAACATTTGCGGAATAGATCTATGCCGGTTTTGCGGCGGAATCGATCTATGCCGGTTTTGAGACGAAATAATACAATTTGGCACAGATTGACCACGAACGAGTGAAATCCAGCGACCAATGTAGTCCCAACAGAAGTAGAATAGCTCAAAAGTATCAAATATGCAGACTAGAACATTTGCGGAATAGATCTATGCCGGTTTTGAGGCGGAATCGATCTATGCCGGTTTTGAGACGAAATAATACAATTTGGCACAGATTGACCACGAACGAGTGAAATCCAGCGACCAATGTAGTCCCAACAGAAGTAGAATAGCTCAAAAGTATCAAATATGCAGACTAGAACATTTGCGGAATAGATCTATGCCGGTTTTGCCGCGGAATCGATCTATGCCGGTTTTGAGACGAAATAATACAATTTGGCACAGATTGACCACGAACGAGTGAAATCCAGCGACCAAAGTAGTCCCAACAGACGTAGAATAGCTCAAAAGTATCAAATATGCAGACTAGAACATTTGCGGAATAGATCTATGCCGGTTTTGAGGCGGAATCGATCTATGCCGGTTTTGAGACGAAATAATACAATTTGGCACAGATTGACCACGAACGAGTGAAATCCAGCGACCAAATGTAGTCCCAACAGACGTAGAATAGCTCAAAAGTATCAAATATGCAGACTAGAACATTTGCGGAATAGATCTATGCCGGTTTTGCGGCGGAATCGATCTATGCCGGTTTTGAGACGAAATAATACAATTTGGCACAGATTGACCACGAACGAGTGAAATCCAGCGACCAATGTAGTCCCAACAGACGTAGAATAGCTCAAAAGTATCAATTATGCAGACTAGAACATTTGCGGAATAGATCTATGCCGGTTTTGAGACGAAATAATACAATTTGGCACAGATTGACCACGAACGAGTGAAATCCAGCGACCAATGTAGTCCCAACAGACGTAGAATAGCTCAAAAGTATCAAATATGCAGACTAGAACATTTGCGGAATAGATCTATGCCGGTTTTGCGGCGGAATCGATCTATGCCGGTTTTGAGACGAAATAATACAATTTGGCACAGATTGACCACGAACGAGTGAAATCCAGCGACCAATGTAGTCCCAACAGACGTAGAATAGCTCAAAAGTATCAAATATGCAGACTAGAACATTTGCGGAATAGATCTATGCCGGTTTTGCGGCGGAATCGATCTATGCCGGTTTTGAGACGAAATAATACAATTTGGCACAGATTGACCACGAACGAGTGAAATCCAGCGACCAATGTAGTCCCAACAGAAGTAGAATAGCTCAAAAGTATCAAATATGCAGACTAGAACATTTGCGGAATAGATCTATGCCGGTTTTGCGGCGGAATCGATCTATGCCGGTTTTGAGACGAAATAATACAATTTGGCACAGATTGACCACGAACGAGTGAAATCCAGCGACCAAAGTAGTCCCAACAGACGTAGAATAGCTCAAAAGTATCAAATATGCAGACTAGAACATTTGCGGAATAGATCTATGCCGGTTTTGCGGCGGAATCGATCTATGCCGGTTTTGAGACGAAATAATACAATTTGGCACAGATTGACCACGAACGAGTGAAATCCAGCGACCAATGTAGTCCCAACAGACGTATAATAGCTCAAAAGTATCAAATATGCAGACTAGAACATTTGCGGAATAGATCTATGCCGGTTTTGCGGCGGAATCGATCTATGCCGGTTTTGAGACGAAATAATACAATTTGGCACAGATTGACCACGAACGAGTGAAATCCAGCGACCAATGTAGTCCCAACAGACGTAGAATAGCTCAAAAGTATCAAATATGCAGACTAGAACATTTGCGGAATAGATCTATGCCGGTTTTGCGGCGGAATCGATCTATGCCGGTTTTGAGACGAAATAATACAATTTGGCACAGATTGACCACGAACGAGTGAAATCCAGCGACCAATGTAGTCCCAACAGACGTAGAATAGCTCAAAAGTATCAAATATGCAGACTAGAACATTAGCGGAATAGATCTATGCCGGTTTTGAGGCGGAATCGATCTATGCCGGTTTTGAGACGAAATAATACAATTTGGCACAGATTGACCACGAACGAGTGAAATCCAGCGACCAATGTAGTCCCAACAGAAGTAGAATAGCTCAAAAGTATCAAATATGCAGACTAGAACATTTGCGGAATAGATCTATGCCGGTTTTGCGGCGGAATCGATCTATGCCGGTTTTGAGACGAAATAATACAATTTGGCACAGATTGACCACGAACGAGTGAAATCCAGCGACCAATGTAGTCCCAACAGAAGTAGAATAGCTCAAAAGTATCAAATATGCAGACTAGAACATTAGCGGAATAGATCTATGCCGGTTTTGACGCGGAATCGGTCTATGCCGGTTTTGAGACGAAATAATACAATTTGGCACAGATTGACCACGAACGAGTGAAATCCAGCGACCAAAGTAGTCCCAACAGACGTAGAATAGCTCAAAAGTATCAAATATGCAGACTAGAACATTAGCGGAATAGATCTATGCCGGTTTTGAGGCGGAATCGATCTATGCCGGTTTTGAGACGAAATAATACAATTTGGCACAGATTGACACGAACGAGTGAAATCCAGCGACCAAAGTAGTCCCAACAGACGTAGAATAGCTCAAAAGTATCAAATATGCAGACTAGAACATTTGCGGAATAGATCTATGCCGGTTTTGCGGCGGAATCGATCTATGCCGGTTTTGAGACGAAATAATACAATTTGGCACAGATTGACCACGAACGAGTGAAATCCAGCGACCAATGTAGTCCCAACAGACGTAGAATAGCTCAAAAGTATCAAATATACAGACTAGAACATTTGCGGAATAGATCTATGCCGGTTTTGCGGCGGAATCGATCTATGCCGGTTTTGAGACGAAATAATACAATTTGGCACAGATTGACCACGAACGAGTGAAATCCAGCGACCAATGTAGTCCCAACAGAAGTAGAATAGCTCAAAAGTATCAAATATGCAGACTAGAACATTTGCGGAATAGATCTATGCCGGTTTTGCGGCGGAATCGATCTATGCCGGTTTTGAGACGAAATAATACAATTTGGCACAGATTGACCACGAACGAGTGAAATCCAGCGACCAATGTAGTCCCAACAGACGTAGAATAGCTCAAAAGTATCAAATATGCAGACTAGACATTTGCGGAATAGATCTATGCCGGTTTTGCGGCGGAATCGATCTATGCCGGTTTTGAGACGAAATAATACAATTTGGCACAGATTGACCACGAACGAGTGAAATCCAGCGACCAATGTAGTCCCAACAGACGTAGAATAGCTCAAAAGTATCAAATATGCAGACTAGAACATTTGCGGAATAGATCTATGCCGGTTTTGCGGCGGAATCGATCTATGCCGGTTTTGAGACGAAATAATACAATTTGGCACAGATTGACCACGAACGAGTGAAATCCAGCGACCAATGTAGTCCCAACAGACGTAGAATAGCTCAAAAGTATCAAATATGCAGACTAGAACATTTGCGGAATAGATCTATGCCGGTTTTGCGGCGGAATCGATCTATGCCGGTTTTGAGACGAAATAATACAATTTGGCACAGATTGACCACGAACGAGTGAAATCCAGCGACCAAAGTAGTCCCAACAGAAGTAGAATAGCTCAAAAGTATCAAATATGCAGACTAGAACATTTGCGGAATAGATCTATGCCGGTTTTGCGGCGGAATCGATCTATGCCGGTTTTGAGACGAAATAATACAATTTGGCACAGATTGACCACGAACGAGTGAAATCCAGCGACCAATGTAGTCCCAACAGACGTAGAATAGCTCAAAAGTATCAAATATGCAGACTAGAACATTTGCGGAATAGATCTATGCCGGTTTTGCGGCGGAATCGATCTATGCCGGTTTTGAGACGAAATAATACAATTTGGCACAGATTGACCACGAACGAGTGAAATCCAGCGACCAATGTAGTCCCAACAGACGTAGAATAGCTCAAAAGTATCAAATATGCAGACTAGAACATTAGCGGAATAGATCTATGCCGGTTTTGAGGCGGAATCGATCTATGCCGGTTTTGAGACGAAATAATACAATTTGGCACAGATTGACCACGAACGAGTGAAATCCAGCGACCAATGTAGTCCCAACAGACGTAGAATAGCTCAAAAGTATCAAATATGCAGACTAGAACATTTGCGGAATAGATCTATGCCGGTTTTGCGGCGGAATCGATCTATGCCGGTTTTGAGACGAAATAATACAATTTGGCACAGATTGACCACGAACGAGTGAAATCCAGCGACCAATGTAGTCCCAACAGAAGTAGAATAGCTCAAAAGTATCAAATATGCAGACTAGAACATTTGCGGAATAGATCTATGCCGGTTTTGCGGCGGAATCGATCTATGCCGGTTTTGAGACGAAATAATACAATTTGGCACAGATTGACCACGAACGAGTGAAATCCAGCGACCAATGTAGTCCCAACAGAAGTAGAATAGCTCAAAAGTATCAAATATGCAGACTAGAACATTTGCGGAATAGATCTATGCCGGTTTTGCGGCGGAATCGATCTATGCCGGTTTTGAGACGAAATAATACAATTTGGCACAGATTGACCACGAACGAGTGAAATCCAGCGACCAATGTAGTCCCAACAGACGTAGAATAGCTCAAAAGTATCAAATATGCAGACTAGAACATTTGCGGAATAGATCTATGCCGGTTTTGCGGCGGAATCGATCTATGCCGGTTTTGAGACGAAATAATACAATTTGGCACAGATTGACCACGAACGAGTGAAATCCAGCGACCAAAGTAGTCCCAACAGACGTAGAATAGCTCAAAAGTATCAAATATGCAGACTAGAACATTTGCGGAATAGATCTATGCCGGTTTTGCGGCGGAATCGATCTATGCCGGTTTTGAGACGAAATAATACAATTTGGCACAGATTGACCACGAACGAGTGAAATCCAGCGACCAAAGTAGTCCCAACAGACGTAGAATAGCTCAAAAGTATCAAATATGCAGACTAGAACATTTGCGGAATAGATCTATGCCGGTTTTGCGGCGGAATCGATCTATGTCGGTTTTGAGACGAAATAATACAATTTGGCACAGATTGACCACGAACGAGTGAAATCCAGCGACCAATGTAGTCCCAACAGACGTAGAATAGCTCAAAAGTATCAAATATGCAGACTAGAACATTTGCGGAATAGATCTATGCCGGTTTTGAGGCGGAATCGATCTATGCCGGTTTTGAGACGAAATAATACAATTTGGCACAGATTGACCACGAACGAGTGAAATCCAGCGACCAATGTAGTCCCAACAGAAGTAGAATAGCTCAAAAGTATCAAATATGCAGACTAAAACATTTGCGGAATAGATCTATGCCGGTTTTGCGGCGGAATCGATCTATGCCGGTTTTGAGACGAAATAATACAATTTGGCACAGATTGACCACGAACGAGTGAAATCCAGCGACCAATGTAGTCCCAACAGACGTAGAATAGCTCAAAAGTATCAAATATGCAGACTAGAACATTTGCGGAATAGATCTATGCCGGTTTTGCGGCGGAATCGATCTATGCCGGTTTTGAGACGAAATAATACAATTTGGCACAGATTGACAACGAACGAGTGAAATCCAGCGACCAATGTAGTCCCAACAGACGTAGAATAGCTCAAAAGTATCAAATATGCAGACTAGAACATTTGCGGAATAGATCTATGCCGGTTTTGCGGCGGAATCGATCTATGCCGGTTTTGAGACGAAATAATACAATTTGGCACAGATTGACCACGAACGAGTGAAATCCAGCGACCAATGTAGTCCCAACAGACGTAGAATAGCTCAAAAGTATCAAATATGCAGACTAGAACATTTGCGGAATAGATCTATGCCGGTTTTGCGGCGGAATCGATCTATGCCGGTTTTGAGACGAAATAATACAATTTGGCACAGATTGACCACGAACGAGTGAAATCCAGCGACCAAAGTAGTCCCAACAGACGTAGAATAGCTCAAAAGTATCAAATATGCAGACTAGAACATTTGCGGAATAGATCTATGCCGGTTTTGCGGCGGAATCGATCTATGCCGGTTTTGAGACGAAATAATACAATTTGGCACAGATTGACCACGAACGAGTGAAATCCAGCGACCAAAGTAGTCCCAACAGACGTAGAATAGCTCAAAAGTATCAAATATGCAGACTAGAACATTTGCGGAATAGATCTATGCCGGTTTTGAGACGAAATAATACAATTTGGCACAGATTGACCACGAACGAGTGAAATCCAGCGACCAATGTAGTCCCAACAGACGTAGAATAGCTCAAAAGTATCAAATATGCAGACTAGAACATTTGCGGAATAGATCTATGCCGGTTTTGCGGCGGAATCGATCTATGCCGGTTTTGAGACGAAATAATACAATTTGGCACAGATTGACCACGAACGAGTGAAATCCAGCGACCAATGTAGTCCCAACAGAAGTAGAATAGCTCAAAAGTATCAAATATGCAGACTAGAACATTTGCGGAATAGATCTATGCCGGTTTTGCGGCGGAATCGATCTATGCCGGTTTTGAGACGAAATAATACAATTTGGCACAGATTGACCACGAACGAGTGAAATCCAGCGACCAATGTAGTCCCAACAGAAGTAGAATAGCTCAAAAGTATCAAATATGCAGACTAGAACATTTGCGGAATAGATCTATGCCGGTTTTGCGGCGGAATCGATCTATGCCGGTTTTGAGACGAAATAATACAATTTGGCACAGATTGACAACGAACGAGTGAAATCCAGCGACCAAATAGTCCCAACAGACGTAGAATAGCTCAAAAGTATCAAATATGCAGACTAGAACATTTGCGGAATAGATCTATGCCGGTTTTGCGGCGGAATCGATCTATGCCGGTTTTGAGACGAAATAATACAATTTGGCACAGATTGACCACGAACGAGTGAAATCCAGCGACCAATGTAGTCCCAACAGACGTAGAATAGCTCAAAAGTATCAAATATGCAGACTAGAACATTTGGAATAGATCTATGCCGGTTTTGAGGCGGAATCGATCTATGCCGGTTTTGAGACGAAATAATACAATTTGGCACAGATTGACCACGAACGAGTGAAATCCAGCGACCAAAGTAGTCCCAACAGACGTAGAATAGCTCAAAAGTATCAAATATGCAGACTAGAACATTTGCGGAATAGATCTATGCCGGTTTTGCGGCGGAATCGATCTATGCCGGTTTTGAGACGAAATAATACAATTTGGCACAGATTGACCACGAACGAGTGAAATCCAGCGACCAAAGTAGTCCCAACAGACGTAGAATAGCTCAAAAGTATCAAATATGCAGACTAGAACATTTGCGGAATAGATCTATGCCGGTTTTGCGGCGGAATCGATCTATGCCGGTTTTGAGACGAAATAATACAATTTGGCACAGATTGACCACGAACGAGTGAAATCCAGCGACCAATGTAGTCCCAACAGACGTAGAATAGCTCAAAAGTATCAAATATGCAGACTAGAACATTTGCGGAATAGATCTATGCCGGTTTTGAGGCGGAATCGATCTATGCCGGTTTTGAGACGAAATAATACAATTTGGCACAGATTGACCACGAACGAGTGAAATCCAGCGACCAAAGTAGTCCCAACAGACGTAGAATAGCTCAAAAGTATCAAATATGCAGACTAGAACATTTGCGGAATAGATCTATGCCGGTTTTGCGGCGGAATCGATCTATGCCGGTTTTGAGACGAAATAATACAATTTGGCACAGATTGACCACGAACGAGTGAAATCCAGCGACCAATGTAGTCCCAACAGACGTAGAATAGCTCAAAAGTATCAAATATGCAGACTAGAACATTTGCGGAATAGATCTATGCCGGTTTTGCGGCGGAATCGATCTATGCCGGTTTTGAGACGAAATAATACAATTTGGCACAGATTGACCACGAACGAGTGAAATCCAGCGACCAATGTAGTCCCAACAGACGTAGAATAGCTCAAAAGTATCAAATATGCAGACTAGAACATTTGCGGAATAGATCTATGCCGGTTTTGAGGCGGAATCGATCTATGCCGGTTTTGAGACGAAATAATACAATTTGGCACAGATTGACCACGAACGAGTGAAATCCAGCGACCAAAGTAGTCCCAACAGACGTAGAATAGCTCAAAAGTATCAATTATGCAGACTAAAACATTTGCGGAATAGATCTATGCCGGTTTTGCGGCGGAATCGATCTATGCCGGTTTTGAGACGAAATAATACAATTTGGCACAGATTGACCACGAACGAGTGAAATCCAGCGACCAATGTAGTCCCAACAGACGTAGAATAGCTCAAAAGTATCAAATATGCAGACTAGAACATTTGCGGAATAGATCTATGCCGGTTTTGCGGCGGAATCGATCTATGCCGGTTTTGAGACGAAATAATACAATTTGGCACAGATTGACAACGAGTGAAATCCAGCGACCAATGTAGTCCCAACAGACGTAGAATAGCTCAAAAGTATCAAATATGCAGACTAGAACATTTGCGGAATAGATCTATGCCGGTTTTGAGGCGGAATCGATCTATGCCGGTTTTGAGACGAAATAATACAATTTGGCACAGATTGACCACGAACGAGTGAAATCCAGCGACCAATGTAGTCCCAACAGAAGTAGAATAGCTCAAAAGTATCAAATATGCAGACTAGAACATTTGCGGAATAGATCTATGCCGGTTTTGCGGCGGAATCGATCTATGCCGGTTTTGAGACGAAATAATACAATTTGGCACAGATTGACAACGAACGAGTGAAATCCAGCGACCAAAATAGTCCCAACAGACGTAGAATAGCTCAAAAGTATCAAATATGCAGACTAAACATTAGCGGAATAGATCTATGCCGGTTTTGCCGCGGAATCGGTCTATGCCGGTTTTGAGACGAAATAATACAATTTGGCACAGATCGACCACGAACTAGTAAAATCCAGCGACCAAAGTAGTCCCAACAGACGTAGAAAATAGCTCAAAAGTAACAAATATGCAGACTAGAACATTAGCGGAATAGATCTATGCCGGTTTTGAGGCGGAATCGATCTATGTCGATTTTGAGACGAAATAATACAATTTGGAACAGATTGACAACGAACGAGTGAAATCTAGCGACCAAAATAGTCCCAACAGACGTAGAATAGCTCAAAAGCATCAAATATACAGACTAGAACATTTGCGGAATAGATCTATGCCGGTTTTGCGGCGGAATCGATCTATGTCGGTTTTGAGACGAAATAATACAATTTGGCACAGATTGACCACGAACGAGTGAAATCCAGCGACCAATGTTGTCCCAACAGAAGTAGAATAGCTCAAAAGTATCAAATATGCAGACTAGAACATTTGCGGAATAGATCTATGCCGGTTTTAAGGCGGAATCGATCTATGCCGGTTTTGAGAAATAATACAATTTGGCACAGATTGACCACGAACGAGTGAAATCCAGCGACCAATGTAGTCCCAACAGAAGTAGAATCGCTCAAATATATCAAATATGCAGACTAAAACATTTGCGGAATAGATCTATGCTGGTTTTGCGGCGGAATCGATCCATGCCGGTTTTGAGACGAAATAATACAATTTGGAACAGATTGACAACGAACGAGTGAAATCCAGCGACCAAAATAGTCCCAACAGACGTAGAATAGCTCAAAAGCATCAAATATGCAGACTAGAACATTTGCGGAATAGATCTATGCCGGTTTTGCGGCGGAATCGATCTATGCCGGTTTTGAGACGAAATAATACAATTTGGCACAGATTGACCACGAACGAGTAAAATCCAGCGACCAAAGTAGTCCCAACAGACGTATAATAGCTCAAAAGTATCATTTATGCACCTTAGAACATTTGCGGAATAGATCTATGCCGGTTTTGAGACGAAATAATACAATTTGGCACAGATTGACCACGAACGAGTGAAATCCAGCTACCAAAGTAGTCCCAACAGACGTAGAATAGCTCAAAAGTATAATAGCTCAAAAGTATCGGAATATGCACCTAAAACGGTTTTGCGGAATAGATCTATGCCGGTTTTGAGACGAAATAATACAATTTGGCACAGATTGACCACGAACGAGTGAAATCCAGCGACCAAAGTAGTCCCAACAGACGTAGAATAGCTCAAAAGTATCAAATATGCAGACTAGAACATTTGCGGAATAGATCTATGCCGGTTTTGCGGCGGAATCGATCTATGCCGGTTTTGAGACGAAATAATACAATTTGGCACAGATTGACCACGAACGAGTGAAATCCAGCGACCAATGTAGTCCCAACAGACGTATAATAGCTCAAAAGTATCAAATATGCAGACTAGAACATTTGCGGAATAGATCTATGCCGGTTTTGCGGCGGAATCGATCTATGCCGGTTTTGAGACGAAATAATACAATTTGGCACAGATTGACCACGAACGAGTGAAATCCAGCGACCAAAGTAGTCCCAACAGACGTAGAATAGCTCAAAAGTATCAAATATGCAGACTAGAACATTTGCGGAATAGATCTATGCCGGTTTTGCGCGGAATCGATCTATGCCGGTTTTGAGACGAAATAATACAATTTGGCACAGATTGACCACGAACGAGTGAAATCCAGCGACCAATGTGGTCCCAACAGAAGTAGAATAGCTCAAAAGTATCAAATATGCAGACTAGAACATTTGCGGAATAGATCTATGCCGGTTTTGCGGCGGAATCGATCTATGCCGGTTTTGAGACGAAATAATACAATTTGGCACAGATTGACAACGAGTGAAATCCAGCGACCAATGTAGTCCCAACAGACGTAGAATAGCTCAAAAGTATCAAATATGCAGACTAGAACATTTGCGGAATAGATCTATGCCGGTTTTGCGGCGGAATCGATCTATGCCGGTTTTGAGACGAAATAATACAATTTGGCACAGATTGACCACGAACGAGTGAAATCCAGCGACCAATGTAGTCCCAACAGACGTAGAATAGCTCAAAAGTATCAAATATGCAGACTAAAACATTAGCGGAATAGATCTATGCCGGTTTTGACGGCGGAATCGATCTATGCCGGTTTTGAGACGAAATAATACAATTTGGCACAGATTGACCACGAACGAGTGAAATCCAGCGACCAAAGTAGTCCCAACAGACGTAGAATAGCTCAAAAGTATCAAATATGCAGACTAGAACATTTGCGGAATAGATCTATGCCGGTTTTGAGGCGGAATCGATCTATGCCGGTTTTGAGACGAAATAATACAATTTGGCACAGATTGACCACGAACGAGTGAAATCCAGCGACCAAAGTAGTCCCAACAGACGTAGAAAATAGCTCAAAAGTATCAAATATGCAGACTAGAACATTAGCGGAATAGATCTATGCCGGTTTTGCGGCGGAATCGATCTATGCCGGTTTTGAGACGAAATAATACAATTTGGCACAGATTGACCACGAACGAGTGAAATCCAGCGACCAAAGTAGTCCCAACAGACGTAGAATAGCTCAAAAGTATCAAATATGCAGACTAGAACATTAGCGGAATAGATCTATGCCGGTTTTGCGGCGGAATCGATCTATGCCGGTTTTGAGACGAAATAATACAATTTGGCACAGATTGACCACGAACGAGTGAAATCCAGCGACCAATGTAGTCCCAACAGAAGTAGAATAGCTCAAAAGTATCAAATATGCAGACTAGAACATTTGCGGAATAGATCTATGCCGGTTTTAAGGCGGAATCGATCTATGCCGGTTTTGAGAAAATAATACAATTTGGCACAGATTGACCACGAACGAGTGAAATCCAGCGACCAATGTAGTCCCAACAGAAGTAGAATCGCTCAAATATATCAAATATGCAGACTAAAACATTTGCGGAATAGATCTATGCTGGTTTTGCGGCGGAATCGATCCATGCCGGTTTTGAGACGAAATAATACAATTTGGCACAGATTGACAACGAACGAGTGAAATCCAGCGACCAAAATAGTCCCAACAGACGTAGAATAGCTCAAAAGCATCAAATATACAGACTAGAACATTTGCGGAATAGATCTATGCCGGTTTTGCGGCGGAATCGATCTATGTCGATTTTGAGACGAAATAATACAATTTGGCACAGATTGACCACGAACGAGTAAAATCCAGCTACCAAAGTAGTCCCAACAGACGTATAATAGCTCAAAAGTATCAAATATGCACCTTAGAACATTTGCGGAATAGATCTATGCCGGTTTTGAGACGAAATAATACAATTTGGCACAGATTGACCACGAAGGAGTGAAATCCAGCTACCAAAGTAGTCCCAACAGACGTATAGTATAATAGCTCAAAAGTATCAATTATGCACCTTAAAACATTTGCGGAATAGATCTATGCCGGTTTTGAGACGAAATAATACAATTTGGCACAGATTGACCACTAACGAGTGAAATTTAGCGACCAAAGTAGTCCCAACACACGTAGAATAGCTCAAAAGTATCAAATATGCAGACTAGAACATTTGTAACGTATAATAACTCAAAAGTAACCATTCTGCAGACTAGAACAGCAGCGAAATCGATCTTTGCTGGTTTTGAGACGAAAGAATAAAATTTGGCACAGATTGACCTCGAACGAGCGAAATTCAGCGTCCAATGTGGTCCCATCAGACATAGAATGGCTCAAAAGTATCAAATATGCAGACTAGTACATTTGCGGAATAGATGTATGGCGATTTTGCGGCGGAATCGATCTATGCCGGTTTTGAGACGAAATAATACAATTTGGCACAGATTGACCACGAACGAATGAAATCCAGCGACCAAAGTAGTCCCAACAGACGTAGAATAGCTCAAAAGTATCAAATATGCAGACTAGAACATTAGCGGAATAGATCTATGCCGGTTTTGACGCGGAGTCGGTCTATGCCGGTTTTGAGACAAAATAATAAAATTTGGCACAGATTGACCACGAACGAGTGAAATCCAGCGACCAAAGTAGTCCCAACAGAAGTAGAATAGCTCAAAAGTATCAAATACGCAGACTAGTACATTTGCGGAATAGATCTATGCCGGTTTTGCGGCGGAATCTATCTATGCCGGTTTTGAGACGAAATAATACAATTTGGCACAGATTGACCACCAACGAGTGAAATCCAGCGACCAAAGTAGTCCCAACAGACGTAGAATAGCTCAAAAGCATCAAATATACAGACTAGAACATTTGCGGAATAGATCTATGCCGGTTTTGCGGCGGAATCGATCTATGTCGATTTTGAGACGAAATAATACAATTTGGAACAGATTGACAACGAACGAGTGAAATCCAGCGACCAAAATAGTCCCAACAGACGTAGAAAATTGCTTAAAAGTATCAAATATGCAGACTAAAACATTAGCGGAATAGATCTATGCCGGTTTTGACGCGGAATCGGTCTATGCCGGTTTTGGACGAAATAATACAATTTGGCAAAGATTGACCACGAACTAGTAAAATCCAGCGACCAAAGTAGTCCCAACAGACGTATAATAGCTCAAAAGTATCAATTATGCACCTTAGAACATTTGCGGAATAGATTTATGCCGGTTTTAAGGCGGAATCGATCTATGCCGGTTTTGAGACGAAATAATACAATTTGGCACAGATTGACTACGAACGAGTGAAATCCAGCGACCAAAGTAGTCCCAACAGACGTAGAAAATAGCTTAAAAGTATCAAATATGCAGACTAAAACATTAGCGGAATAGATGTATGCCGATTTTGCGGCGGAATCGATCTATGCCGGTTTTGAGACGAAATAATACAATTTGGCACAGATTGACCACGAAGGAGTGAAATCCAGCGACCAATGTAGTCCCAACAGACGTATAATAGCTCAAAAGTAACAAATATGCAGACATTAGCGGAATAGATCTATGCCGGTTTTGAGGCGGAATCGATCTATGCCGGTTTTGAGACGAAATAATACAATTTGGCACAGATTGACCACGAACTAGTAAAATCCAGCTACCAAAGTAGTCCCAACAGACGTATAATAGCTCAAAAGTATCAATTATGCACCTTAAAACATTTGCGGAATAGATCTATGCCGGTTTTGAGACGAAATAATACAATTTGGCACAGATTGACCACGAACAAGTGAAATTTAGCGACCAAAGTAGTCCCAACACACGTAGAATAGCTCAAAAGTATCAAATATGCAGACTAGAACATTTGTAACGTATAATAACTCAAAAGTTCAAATTCTGCAGACTAGAACAGCAGCGAAATCGATCTTTGCTGGTTTTGAGACGAAAGAATAAAATTTGGCACAGATTGACCTCGAACGAGCGAAATTCAGCGTCCAATGTGGTCCCATCTGACATAGAATGGCTCAAAAGTATCAAATATGCAGACTAGAACATTTGCGGAATAGATGTATGGCGATTTTGCGGCGGAATCGATCTATGCCAGTTTTGAGACGAAATAATACAATTTGGCACAGATTGACCACGAACGAATGAAATCCAGCGACCAAAGTAGTCCCAACAGACGTAGAATAGCTCAAAAGTATCAAATACGCGGACTAGAATCATTTTAAGTTTTAGTTGCAACAGTGCTGAAGACCCTCGCTGATGATAGTCCATGAAGTTAAGCACATTGAAGCTAAATTACACCACTTTTGAAGGAAGTATTTGGCCCCTTTGTTGTTGTCCCTGTACAGTAGTAAACTTGTCTTCAAAGATCTGGCTTCATTGTCCACTCTTTTCATCACTTTAAATCGTTTGGTAGTGTTATGTAGAGGCTTGAGATAGGTGATTCGGTGGTCCTTATTAAATATTTGCAAGCAAAACCAGTGTTTTCTTAAAGAATTTTGCTACAAAGTAAATAAGTTAGTAGAGACATTGAATGAGGTTATAAACGCAACTTACCAGATTTTTGGGCTGTGGCTACTGATAAAGTATTTTTATCACGATTTATTTTTATTTTCTTTGCATTATGTGGGTAGTAACTCTTTGATTACAGAATGACTGACAGCGATTTGTTATGATTTTGAAAGGTTGGTAGCACGGCCGGACATAAACTTTCCTTAACGACCACTTGGTGCGAGATTTAAAATTTCCGAATTTTAGATCCGTTTTAGTCTTAATGGTCAAATCTACGGTATTGCAAAAATTACAGGTTGATAGCCGAAAATGTGCTCTACAACTTTTATCTAAAGTGTTTTTTCATTAAATGAACCGTACAGGCGCAAAAAAATCAAAACCATTTTCCCATGTTAATCTCCTGTCCAGGATGCTCTTGGACACCTGGTATATCCAGAGATATTATCACAGGGTTTGAGAAACTCCACAACAAGCGTTCTACTTGTATTGCTACATGTGCTTTAGTACTTATGGTAAAAGGTTTATCACATAACTGGAAACAACCGATAGGATATTTTTTTACTAGAAATTCTACCGGCGTGGATGATTTGAAAGAAATAATCATTGAGACAATCCGGAAACTGAGAAACATAGGGCTTAAAGTTTTGGCAATTACCTCTGACCAAGGACATAATTTTTATAGATTAGTCAAAAGTTATTTTAAACTAACTCCCGATAAACCTTATTGCTTCATCGACAATGAAATTATATTTTATATATTCGATGTGCCTCATTTATTAAAATTAACGCAAAACAACTTTTTTCTTATAGTTTCAATTTAAATGATGGAAAGACAAGCAAGTCTTATGTAGAATCTTTATATAATATGAATAAAACAAAACAATTTAGATTAGCACCAAAGCTGTGCGATGACCATATATTTCCCACAAGTTTTAAAAAAATGAAAAGTTAGCATCTCAAATTTTTAGCCATTCTGTTGCGGTTGCTTTTCAAACTTATATCGATTTTGGGCAAATTTCCTCAGAAGCCCTAGCAACAGCCAACTTTATAGCAAGTATGAATCAACTATTATATTAAATTCAAGTAATTTAGAAAATTGTCATACTTTTATGGGAACTTCACGTCCAATCGACGTTTTGAATAAAATGGACACGTTATTTTTAAATTTAAAAGTTACCGATAGAAATAAAAAAAATATTACCAATAGATTAAAATTTATTTATGAATGGAGAATTACTATTTCCTCCACATTAAAACTATGGGACGTATTGCATAGTTTCAATTTGGCAGGGCATTTAAAAGCCTGCTTGTATTGAAATCTTTTGAACAAAGTGAAGGTAGCAATTGCTTGCAAGATATAAATGACATTTTACTCACTATAACACTCGATTTTATTCAAAAAATGGTATATTTTGAAAAAAAAAGAAGGAAATAAGCAAATATTAAAAGTTGAAACTAATGATTATAGAAATTTACTTACTGTAGATGGAAATAGCTTAGTTTGTGTTAGTGGATATGTATTGCGCAAATGCTTGTTAAGACATTCTTGTAGTATTTGTTTAAATTATTGCAATACGTTTGGCACTGATTGTGTTTTGTGAACTAAAAGCTTACAAGAACAGTACGAAGCCATTTGGCGGCCTAATTGTGCCACCTAAAAGTTTTGTAGAATATGTAATATCACTGGAAGACCTTTTTGTTTTAAATTTTAATTCAATGTGCGCAAAAGAAAATACGGGATATAACCTAACAACAATATTTTCTAAAGTAGCGTTGGCATATCCATGCCCCGAATTTAATTATAAGTATTTGGTAGCTTTATATACTAGAGTAAGAAGTTTTTTATACCTTAAAATATGCGAACAAGGAAATTAGATATCAATCAAGTAATAAAGAAGAATGTCGTCCGATTTGGTTTTTGTAATATTAGTTTTATTTTGTAAATAAAATATACGAGTATGATATGTTATAAAGTTAGTAAAAGTGTACAATAAATTAAAAAAACTTAAATGGAAAATAAATGCTGATTCGCTTGTAGATTTCTTTCTGTAATACCCCCGTATAACACTTTCTAGAGAAAACTTTGTAAGTATGCCTGAACGACCCTCGTATTAGCGAGAGATCAAAGAAGTGATCCTATTGGTTAGTCTATTTTTATACTGTGCTGATGCCTTTGAGCGAGCCCTTCTCATCATTACCTGCCTCCGCTGTCGGCCATGCAAGTGAGGGAACGGAGACCGCTGTTCTGTTACCCGATGTGTTTGAGCAGTGTCTTCGGAAGCTCATGGAAGTGGTCGGCGGCGTTTCTACGCCCATCAGGCAGATCACCACTTTGGCGATCAGCGGTAGCCGAACTCCTTGCAGTAGAGGGGCTAGCAGACACTCTCATTCAGGGAGTGTCTCTTGATTGCGACCTTTTGACAGAGACATCCTCGGTGAAGGGCTTTGAGAGTCTGTTCGGTGGGATCTTTGAAACCCCGTCGGTGGCCGATGACAGGAATGTCGGCGTCGGAGGTGCACGAGAAGTGCCCATAGGACCTATTACGGTCGAGAATATCAGCGCCGCTAAACGCGGTTGGCAAAATTTAGCCCCGGGTCTCGATGGGATTCGGGTAGCTGATATCAAGGCGCTCAACAACATCGAGCTTGCCATACTGTTTAACGCTTTATTGGGTAGGCGTGTCATCTTTCCGGAGTGGAGGCAACTTCGGACTACACATGTCCACAAAAGTGGGGACCGTAAGGACCCCGCTAATTGGAGGCCCATCACCATCGCGTCTGCGGTGCAACGTTTGCTGCATCGCGTCCTCCTCGCAGTTCTGACCTGTAAAGGGAGACCCTTTGTCTCCCTTTATTTTGAACTTGGTTGTGGACGAGTTGCTGGGGAAGCTGGACTCCGGTTGGCACAGACACGCTCCCGCGTGACTTCGTGGATAGCCTTTGCCGACGATCTTGTCTTGTTGGCAGACAACACTCGGCACCTAACATCTATGCGGGGCTCTGTGGGATGTCGGTTACCCCGCGAAGTGCGTCTCTATGGCGGCTCATGCACAGGGCGAGGTAAACTGGCCCCACTTGGTCCAACGAAGTATCTTCAGTATTGACGGTGCGAAGATCCCTCAGATCAGCACTCTTGATACTTTCAAGTACCAGGGGCAGTTCTTTGGGTCGACTGGGCTGCTAAAGCCTTCGGTCATTCATCTACGGGAATGGTTGGAAAGAGTCATCAGGGCTCCTCTGAAACTGATAGTCGTAAAGACTTACATGATCCCGAGGTTGTTGTTCAGAATTCAGAACACCGAAGTTTCCGGCAGCGCCCTCAAGGACGCCGACCGCCTCATTGAGAGAACTATCAAAAAAATCCTCCATCTTTCTGTCCATACACCAGGTCATATGACCCACGCGTCGGCGAGAGATGGGGGTTTAGGTGTGCCGGAGCTGCGGGGCGTAATACCTCAGCAGCTTTTGGCTCGGCTTAGATCCTCAATAACACAGAGGTTCCAGTCGTCTCGGAGCCTGTGGGTCAGAGGTGCTTAAGCACAATATTGAGCGCATATCAAAATTAGCTGGTGCTTGTCCGGCTTTCCAAGTATGGAGGAAGGCGCTCGCTTCTGGATCTTATTTTCGGAGTCTGGAGAAGACTCTAATAGGAGTTGGGTCATGGCTAAGCCAAATGGCTGGTCAGGACGGGACTACGTTAGAGCGATACAACAACAACGATAACAGCACAATAGTGAGCGTATACACCGGCACAACGAGATTGCAAGTAAGATCATAGGCACGAGCGAGCCAAGGGATGGGAGGTCGAAGACGAGCCGCATGTCAGGCACGATAATGGGACGATGTTCAAACCGGACATAGCGGTGCACCTACCGGGCAACCGGATGGTAATCTGCGATGTCCACGTCCCATTGAATGAGGGAGCGTCGGAAACGCAAGAAGGGGGTCCACTCGGGGGTCATATGGCCTCGATCAAACGAGCCCCTTACTGCTGTCCTTGAGATCACAGCCCCGCTGAAAGCGAGCTGTGTACACAGTGCGCTTAAGTGGGCGTCCACACTCCATCGGACAGTCATGAGCAGAGTGTGGCGGAACGAAGTACGACGTCCGGCAACCGCAGGAGCGCGTACTCAGCATCGCGGTCATCAAGCGATGGGGGGCACCGGATCACAGTCCTCACACACACCGCCGGCCGACTCACAATTTTAACTAGCTTCTCGGTCAGTCCATCCATGTCAGCTTTGCGCTGATTTTACCATAGCCAAATGCCTCGTCATCTAATTAGTGACGCGCATGAATGGATTAACGAGATTCCCACTGTCCCTACCCACTGCTGACGGGAGTAGAGAAGGGGTACTCGGATGAAGCATTAACCGGATTCATGGACATCAACATATTCATGAACTCGGATGAATATGATGTTTGATATGAATTTCGAGACACATTCACTGCTTTAATACATCAAAATACAACACTTTCTTGTGTTCTTGAAATTATTGCTAGTTTGGAGCTTTCTGGCTCAAATTATGAAATGGCTTGGCAGTTAATTTGTGAGCGGTTTAATAATAATAGAATCTTAGTGCAAAACCATGTCAAGTCACTTTTTAATCTACGAAGGATTCAGACTGAATTCTCAGCAGCTTTGCGAGGACTAGCTGACAGTGTGACTAAACAATTAAGAGCTTTGAAAACACTAAATGAGCCAACTGAATATTGGGACACACTGATCATATATATTTTGACCACAAAACTAGACTCTTCCACTCTGAGGGAGTGGGAGGAAGTAAAATCTAAGTTTAAAAATCCCTCCTTGGATAACATAAACACTTTTCTTTTTTAATTTTGATTGGAAAATCTACCACCGTCTTCAGAGAATCTAAAAAAGAAAGAACACAACGGCAGAACACAGAAAACAACAACTTAATAAATATTAAACCTGATAATGTTCAATTTGGAACTCTGAGAAGGGTTTTGTCAATAAAAATTGACATAAATTTTGACTTTTGTCATTCCAATAGGAAAGGTTATCTATTGTTGTAGTGAAAGGTGTTTTTTTTTAATGAAAACAAAATTACAAGAAGTTTCAGTTTCGTTTGATATGACCAAGTGTTATCTCCTCCTCTAGAATATTTAACCAAGTTTGGTCAATATTAATAGAGGATGTAGCAACACAGGAGTCATGGTTTAATCTAATATATGCACTTTCTTTTATATTACGTCTTTTTGAAAAAGTTTCTTTGTCTATGATTCATTCCATTTGACTCTATGATCATTATCAAACGCGTGATATATATTAGATTTGTGAAAGTCTCAAGTTCTTAAATAATTTTGGTGTTCTTTAATACGTTTTTTAGGTATAGGTTTCACCAATATAAAATTGATTGCATTCGCAAGGAATTTTATATATCACGTTTCTTGTAGATTCATTTTCATTGTTAGGTTTTGTTTTAGTTAAGTGTGATCTTAATGTGTCTTGAGTTCTAAATATTGTTCTGATGTTATATTTTTTAGCTATTCGTTTGATTTTGTCAGAAATACCTGGAATGTAAGGAATAAAAAGGTTAGTAAAAGGTAAAATTTGATTTTGATTTCCAGATTGTTTTCGATGTTCTAAATCCCTAAAACATTTATTAATAAATGTTTCAGGATAGTCATTTTCTTTTAGAACATTTTTAATGAATAATTTTTCTTTATTAAATTGTTCATTATTGCAAATAATTTTGGCTCTATCAAATAAACTTTTTACAATACCTTTTTTTACCATTATTGGATGATTGGATGTGTAGTTTAAATATCTATTTGTGTGGGTTGGTTTTCTGTATACTTTTGTTTCAAATTTGTTTATGGGTTTTTTGATTAGAATGTCTAAGAATGGAAGTTCGTTATTTTGTTCAGTCTCTGTTGTAAATTTGATTTGTGGGTTCTATTGAGTTTATGTGAGTTAGAAATTGTTGGAGATGATCATTACCGAATGGATATATTGTGAAAACATCATCAATTATGTAACATACATAATTGATGATGATCAATTATGTACATCATAATAATATTGTGAAAATCAAAAAATTATTAATGTTATTTTCTTTGAAATGTTCCATAAAAATATTACTTAATATTGGAGACAATGGAGAACCCATTGCCATTTCAGAATTTTGTTGGTGATAATCATATCCATATTGGAAGAATGTTGTTTTAACACAAATTGTTAAAAGTTCTAAAATAGTGTTTACGCTTAAGCTTGTACGTTCCCCAAGACTTGAATCATTTTGCAATTTAGATCTAACAATTGAAAGAGTTTTGTCAACTTGGACGTTTGTGAATAAACTTACAACATCAAAACTTACCAGAATATGATTTGGATTAATGTCGATATGTTTGAGTTTTTCAAGAAAGTGAGGAGAGTTTTTTATGTAAGAATCTGTGTTACCTACTAAAGGATTTAAAATGTTTAGCAAGAAGCGAGCTAATGAGTGAGTAGGCGAATTTATACTACTCACAATTGGCCTTAATGGCATGTTATTTTTATGAATTTTAGGAACACCATAAAAATGTGGTGTTTTGCTATTATGTGGCGTAAGATTACGCCTCTCAAGATCAGAAAATTGATCTCGATGTTTTTTTAAAGTAGTGTAAATTTGCCTTTCAATTTTTTCGGTTTTTATTTAGTTTTGTGTAATTGTTTTCATTTAAAAGAGTCATGACTTTGTTGTGGTATGTACAGTACCTTTGTCTGCTGGAAGTATTTTTATGTTGTTGTCTTTTTTGAGAGAGTATAATGCTTGTTCAGGTTTGGATAGGTTTTGTTTGATTTTGTGTTGTTTTTGTAAGATAAGTTTTGATCTTATTTTAAATTCTTGTTGTTCTTCTGGCGAATTTTGAGTTGTCTCTTCAATTGCAGAAATAATATCAAGTTTGGGAATGTGTTGTGGTGTAATGGCAAAGTTTAAACCTTTTGAAAAAACAAGTTTTTCGCTATCAGATAAATTTTTGCTAGAAACATTTATTACAGTTCTTTGTTGAAGATTATTTACCTGATTGTGACATTTACAAGTTGTAAATGTATTTTTTCTTCCATTAAATTATTAAATTTATTGATATGAATTTGTTTTTGCTTATTACAATTTATATGATAGCTATTCAGAATACAATGCCACATATGATTAAAATCATTAAATGCGACTTTTGACTGAAGGTCATTCTTAATAAAGTTAATATCATTTTTCAAAACAAATATATGATGTCTGTGGAATTGTATTCTGTCTTATTAAAGATTTGCTGGTTCTTTCTAGAATACGTATTATGCTGTTATTGTAATAAGGTGCTCTGAGTCTTAGACCTTTTGGAATGATATCATTGTTTCTGCATTTACATAAAAATGTTAAACCGTTCTCAGAATGTGTAAGTTGTATAAATTTGTGTTCTAAATTTCGAAATATAGAACAAATGAACAAACTTGTTGATGTTCTTCTGGCAAATTTTGAGTTGTCTCTTCAATTGCAGAAATAATATCAAGTTTGGGAATGTGTTGTGGTGTAATGGCAAAGTTTAAACCTTTTGAAAGAACAAGTTTTATCACACATTATCAATCATCCAATAATGGTAAAAAAAGGTATTGTAAAAAGTTTATTTGATAGAGCCAAAATTATTTGCAATAATGAACAATTTAATAAAGAAAAATTATTCATTAAAAATGTTCTAAAAGAAAATGACTATCCTGAAACATTTATTAATAAATGTTTTAGGGATTTAGAACATCCAGAACAATCTGGAAATCAAAATCAAATTTTACCTTTTACTAACCTTTTTATTCCTTACATTCCAAGTATTTCTGACAAAATCAAACGAATAGCTAAAAAATATAACATCAGAACAATATTTAGAACTCAAAACACATTAAGATCACACTTAACTAAAACAAAACCTAACAATGAAAATAAATCTACAAGAAACGTGATATATAAAATTCCTTGCGAATGCAATCAATTTTATATTGGTGAAACCTCCAGACCTTTAAAAAAACGTATTAAAGAACACCAAAATTATTTAAGAACTGGAGACTTTCACAAATCTAATATATGCCAACACGCGTTTGATAATGATCATAGAGTCAAATGGAATGAATGTAGTATCATAGACAAAGAAACTTTTTCAAAAAGACGTAAAATAAAAGAAAGTGCATATATTAGATTAAACATCCTAACTTCCATGCTACATCCTCTATTAATATTGACCAAACTTGGTTAAATATTCTAGAGGAGGAGATAACACTTGGTCATATCAAACAAAACTGAAATTTCTTGTAATTTTGTTTTCATTAAAAAAACCACCTTTCACTACAACAATAGATAACCTTTCCTATTGGAATGACAAAAGTCAAAATTTATGTCAATTTTTATTGACAAAACCCTTCTCAGAGTTCCAAATTGAACATTATCAGGTTTAATATTTATTAAGTTGTTGTTTTCTGTGTTCTGCCGTTGTGTTCTTTCTTTTTTAGATTCTCTGAAGACGGTGGTAGATTTTCCACCGAAACGTCAGCGTTTTTAGGTAACAAGACCGAGCCTAAGTCAGTGGTCTTGTGTTGGGACGACTAGGTTAATGTTATTTTCAACTTTGAGTAGTTGAAAATAGTGCGAAATTCCATTTTCCCAACAAACCTTTTTTGTGTGAGACAGAAGACCCAATAAACAAGGAAAAAAATGAGTAACTCGTCTCAACAAACATATAGAACATATCTCCAACAAACACTTTTCTAAAAGATAGAGCTGACTTACTTGAGTCGATTGAGCAAAGCAACAGTAGTGTGAAGGGCTAACAAGCTAAACATAATAAATTTTCTAAGAGCTTTGTTGTCAATGATTCTGGGAGTGGAATAAAATGTGCATTTTGTCAAGGTAATCATTATTCAAACCAATGTGCTGAGTTTCTGTATTTAGATTTAAATGGCAAACTAGTAGACTTTGTAAAAAATAAGCGCCTTTGCATGAACTGTTTAAGATCAGGTCACAGCTACAAACAATGCTTTTCAGGGCATTGCAAGAAATGTAAATGGAAACATCACACATTATTGCATAATAATCATCAGACAACTTCCCAGGATTCTAGGCCAGCCACTCAGGCAACAGTTGCTGAGATTTCTCAAGAACAAAATGTTTATCAAATGTCATCTACCAGTTTAACAAAAAATTACCAAGTTTTATTACCCACAGTAATGGTAAATGTTTTTGACTTAATAATAAAATACACTCAATACGCGCATTATTAGACTCAGGCTCTCAGAGTAGTTTTGTATCTGAAAAACTCTTTCATAGTTTGAATGTATCTAGTCAACCTGTAAATATCACAATTTGCGGATTGAACAAAACAAGCGCGCGCTGTAAAAATCGATGTAATTTCGCTGTTAAGTCAAGGGTATGTGACTTTACTCGAGAAATTTCTTGTCTTTTGGTACCTCAGGTAACTGGCACTTTACCAACTTATGCAGTAGATAAACGAATGTTAGAAATACCAGGGCATTTACCTTTGGCGGATCCTCACTTTGACACACCGGGTGATATTGATTTATTGATAGGGGCAGATTACTTTTATGAGATAATGTGTAGGACAAGTACGTTTAGGTGAACGGGGACACACACTAAATTGTAATTTAATCAAAACTAATGATGTTGATGCTCAGTTATCACGATTTTGGGAAATAGAAGAGTTTCCACAGACTAAACTTTTGTCAAGTGAGGAAAGGGCTTGTGAGAAGCATTTTCAAGAAACTACTTGGCATGACTCTGATGGTAGGTTTGTCGTTACTATTCCTTTAGCTAAGAGCATTAACGTTCTGGGTGACTCTTATATGACTGCTGAAAAACGATTTTACGATTTAGAGAGGAAATTTAGACAAAACGAAGACTTTAAAACTCAGTATGTAAATTTTATAAATGAATATCAAACATTAGGACATATGGTGAAGGTTAAAGCCAATGCGAGCTTGTCAAAGGGTTACTACATGCCCCATCATGGAGTAATTAACGAAGGAAGCTTAACAACAAAGTTGCTCGTTGTTTTTGACGCTTCGTGCCCGACTTCTACAGGTTATTCCTTTAACGACCTTCAAATGACAGGACCGACGATACAGTCAGATTTATTATCAATTTTATTAAAATTTAGAAAACACAACTATGTTATTGCTGCAGATGTCGAGAAAATTTACAGAATGTGCAGGATTAATCCAGAACAGAGTTCATTACAGAGGATTTTGTGGCGCTCTGATCCATTACAGCCTCTCGAGACGTATGAACTAGTTACAGTCACTTACGGCACTCGATCTGCATCATATTTAGCGATTAGGTCTCTTTTTCAAATTGGTATTGATTGCGAGCGTGAATTTCCTGAAGTATCGCGTATAATTAAGGACGATTTTGACGTGGACGACATGCTTACGGGAACAGAGTGAATTGAAAAGGCAATAGTATTAGGTAATGGCGTGGCGCGTGAATTGAGTAAAGCATCATTTCATCTCAGAAAGTGGAACTCGAATGACACTCGCGTACTAGCGGGATTAAAAACTTTTGAACAAGCTGAGTTTGTTGACTTAAGCGTTAATGAAAACACTAAAACTCTTGGCCTCATTTGGAATGGGAATAAAGACATTTTATTGTACAAAATTGGAGCTAAGTTCAGCAAACAGGTGACTAAACGAGTAGTACTTTCTGAGATCTCACAAATATTTGATCCTTTGGGATTGCTGAGCGCTACGGTTATTCTAGCAAAGGTTATTCTACGTGACATCTGGCGTGAAAAAATGTTGGGATGTTTGGGAATGGGACGCGGCGTTACCCATGTATTTGCATACACAGTGGTTGAAATTCAGAGACGAATTGTCACTTGATTGACACGTGATTTGTAAAGAACCGACTCGAATTGAGATGTACGGGTTCTCTGAAGCGTCCGTGAATGCGTACGGCGCTTGCGTTTACCTGAAATCTGAGGATAAGTTTCAAAATGTTTCCGTGAAGCTCGTAGTTGCAAAATCTAAGGTTGCGCCGTTAAAGCCTTTAACTATTCCTCGTCTTGAGCTGAATGGTAAAAATTTCATTAGGTTTAAATATTCTAAGAACAGTGTATTGATGTGACTCAATGATTGTGTTGGGATGGTTGAATATGTCTCCAAACGATTTACAAATTTTTGTCGGTAATCGAGTTTCGGCAATTCAAGAATTATCAAATGTCACGGATTGGAGACACGTTCCCACTATATGCAGACTAGAACATTAGCGGAATATATCTATGCCGGTTTTGAGGTGGAATCGATCTATGCCGGTTTTGAGACGAAATAATACAATTTGGCACAGATTGACCACGAACGAGTGAAATCCAGCGACCAATGTTGTCCCAACAGAAGTAGAATAGCTCAAAAGTATCAAATATGCAGACTAGTACATTTGCGGAATAGATCTATGCCGATTTTGCGGCGGAATCGATCTATGCCGGTTTTGAGACGAAATAATACAATTTGGCACAGATTGACAACGAACGAGTGAAATCCAGCGACCAAAATAGTCCCAACAGACGTAGAAAATAGCTTAAAAGTATCAAATAGGCAGACTAAAACATTAGCGGAATAGATCTATGCCGGTTTTGACGCGGAATCGGTCTATGCCGGTTTTGAGACGAAATAATACAATTTGGCACAGATCGCCCACGAACTAGTAAAATCCAGCGACCAAAGTAGTCCCAACAGACGTATAATAGCTCAAAAGTATCAATTATGCACCTTAGAACATTTGCGGAATAGATCTATGCCGGTTTTGACGCGGAATAGGTCTATGCCGGTTTTGAGACGAAATAATACAATTTGGCACAGATTGACCACGAACTAGTGAAATCCAACGACCAAAGTAGTCCCAACAGACGTATAATAGCTCAAAAGTATCAATTATGCACCTTAGAACATTTGCGGAATAGATCTATGCCGGTTTTGAGAAATAATACAATTTGGCACAGATTGACCACGAACGAGTGAAATCCAGCGACCAATGTAGTCCCAACAGACGTATAATAGCTCAAAAGTAACAAATATGCAGACTAGAACATTAGCGGAATAGATCTATGCCGGTTTTGAGGCGGAATCGATCTATGCCGGTTTTGAGACGAAATAATACAATTTGGCACAGATTGACAACGAACGAGTGAAATCCAGCTACCAAAGTAGTCCCAACAGACGTAGAATAGCTCAAAAGTATCAATTATGCACCTTAGAACATTTGCGGAATAGATCTAACGCGGAATCGGTCTATGCCGGTTTTTGAGACGAAATAATAAAATTTGGCACAGATACCACGAACGAGTGAAATCCAGCGACCAAAGTAGTCCCAACAGACGTATAATAGCTCAAAAGTATCAAATATGCAGACTAGAACATTAGCGGAATAGATCTATGCCGGTTTTGACGCGGAATCGGTCTATGCCGGTTTTGAGACGAAATAATACAATTTGGCACAGATTGACCACGAACGAGTGAAATCCAGCGACCAAAGTAGTCCCAACAGAAGTAGAATAGCTCAAAAGTATCAAATATGCAGACTAGAACATTTGCGGAATCGATCTATGCCGGTTTTGAGACGAAATAATACAATTTGGCACAGATTGACCACGAACGAGTGAAATCCAGCGACCAATGTAGTCCCAACAGAAGTAGAATAGCTCAAATGTATCAAATATGCAGACTAGAACATTTGCGGAATAGATCTATGCCGGTTTTGAGGCGGAATCGGTCTATGCCGGTTTTGAGACGAAATAATACAATTTGGCACAGATTGACCACGAACGAGTGAAATCCAGCGTCCAATGTGGTCCCATCAGACATAGAATGGCTCAAAAGTATCAAATATGCAGACTAGAACATTTGCGGAATAGATGTATGCCGGTTTTGAGACGAAATAATACAATTTGTCACAGATTGACAACGAACGAGTGAAATCCAGCGACCAATGTAGTCCCAACAGACGTATAATACCTCAAAAGTCACAAATATGCAGACTAGAACATTAGCGGAATATATCTATGCCGGTTTTGAGGTGGAATCGATCTATGCCGGTTTTGAGACGAAATAATACAATTTGGCACAGATTGACCACGAACGAGTGAAATCCAGCGACCAATGTTGTCCCAACAGAAGTAGAATAGCTCAAAAGTATCAAATATGCAGACTAGAACATTTGCGGAATAGATCTATGCCGGTTTTAAGGCGGAATCGATCTATGCCGGTTTTGAGACGAAATAATACAATTTGGCACAGATTGACCACGAACTAGTAAAATCCAGCTACCAAAGTAGTCCCAACAGACGTATAATAGCTCAAAAGTATCAATTATGCACCTTAAAACATTTGCGGAATAGATCTATGCCGGTTTTGACGCGGAATCGGTCTATGCCGGTTTTGAGACGAAATAATAAAATTTGGCACAGATTGACCACGAACGAGTGAAATCCAGCGACCAAAGTAGTCCCAACAGACGTATAATAGCTCAAAAGTAACAAATATGCAGACTAGAACATTAGCGGAATATTTCTATGCCGGTTTTGACGCGGAATCGGTCTATGCCGGTTTTGAGACGAAATAATAAAATTTGGCACAGATTGACCACGAACGAGTGAAATCCAGCGACCAAAGTAGTCCCAACAGAAGTAGAATAGCTCAAAGGTATCAAATACGCAGACTAGTACATTTGCGGAATCGATCTATGCCGGTTTTGAGACGAAATAATACAATTTAGCACAGATTGACCACGAACGAGTGAAATCCAGCGACCAATGTAGTCCCAACAGAAGTAGAATCGCTCAAATGTATCAAATATGCAGACTAGAACATTTGCGGAATAGATCTATGCCGGTTTTAAGGCGGAATCGGTCTATGCCGGTTTTGAGAAATAATACAATTTGGCACAGATTGACCACGAACGAGTGAAATCCAGCGTCCAATGTGGTCCCATCAGACATAGAATGGCTCAAAAGTATCAAATATGCAGACTAGAACATTTGCGGAATAGATGTATGCCGGTTTTGAGACGAAATAATACAATTTATCACAGATTGACAACGAACGAATGAAATCCAGCGACCAAAGTAGTAGTCTGCATATTTGTTACTTTTGAGCTATTATACGTCTGTTGGGACTACTTTGGTCGCTGGGTTTCACTCGTTCGTGGTCAATCTGTGCCAAATTGTATTATTTCGTCTCAAAACCGGCATAGACCGATTCCGCGTCAAAACCGGCATAGATCTATTCCGCTAATGTTCTAGTCTGCATATTTGATACTTTTGAGCTATTATACGTCTGTTGGGACTACTTTGGTCGATGGGTTTCACTCGTTCGTGGTCAATCTGTGCCAAATTGTATTATTTCGTCTCAAAACCGGCATAGACCGATTCCGCGTCAAAACCGGCATAGATCTATTCCGCTAATGTTCTAGTCTGCATATTTGATACTTTTGAGCTATTATACGTCTGTTGGGACTACTTTGGTCGCTGGGTTTCACTCGTTCGTGGTCAATCTGTGCCAAATTGTATTATTTCGTCTCAAAACCGGCATAGACCGATTCCGCGTCAAAACCGGCATAGATCTATTCCGCTAATGTTCTAGTCTGCATATTTGATACTTTTGAGCTATTATACGTCTGTTGGGACTACTTTGGTCGCTGGATTTCACTCGTTCGTGGTCAATCTGTGCCAAATTGTATTATTTCGTCTCAAAACCGGCATAGATCGATTCCGCCGCAAAATCGGCATACATCTATTCCGCAAATGTTCTAGTCTGCATATTTGATACTTTTGAGCCATTCTATGTCTGATGGGACCACATTGGACGCTGAATTTCGCTCGTTCGAGGTCAATCTGTGCCAAATTTTATTCTTTCGTCTCAAAACCAGCAAAGATCGATTTCGCTGCTGTTCTAGTCTGCAGAATGGTTACTTTTGAGTTATTATACGTTACAAATGTACTAGTCTGCATATTTGATACTTTTGAGCTATTCTACGTGTGTTGGGACTACTTTGGTCGCTAAATTTCACTCGTTCGTGGTCAATCTGTGCCAAATTGTATTATTTCGTCTCAAAACCGGCATAGATCTATTCCGCAAATGTTTTAAGGTGCATAATTGATACTTTTAAGCTATTATCTACGTCTGTTGGGACTACATTGGTCGCTGGATTTCACTCGTTCGTAGTCAATCTGTGCCAAATTGTATTATTTCGTCTCAAAACCGGCATAGATCGATTCCGCCGCAAAACCGGCATAGATCTATTCCGCAAATGTTCTAGTCTGCATATTTGATACTTTTGAGCTATTCTACTTCTGTTGGGACTACATTGGTCGCTGGATTTCACTCGTTCGTGGTCAATCTGTGCCAAATTGTATTATTTCGTCTCAAAACCGGCATAGATCTATTCCGCAAATGTTCTAAGGTGCATAATTGATACTTTTGAGCTATTATACGTCTGTTGGGACTACTTTGGTCGCTGGATTTTACTAGTTCGTGGTCAATCTGTGCCAAATTGTATTATTTCGTCCCAAAACCGGCATAGACCGATTCCGCGTCAAAACCGGCATAGATCTATTCCGGTAATGTTTTAGTCTGCATATTTGATACTTTTAAGCAATTTTCTACGTCTGTTGGGACTATTTTGGTCGCTGGATTTCACTCGTTCGTTGTCAATCTGTTCCAAATTGTATTATTTCGTCTCAAAATCGACATAGATCGATTCCGCCGCAAAACCGGCATAGATCTATTCCGCAAATGTTCTAGTCTGTATGCAGCTGTTGCTAAAACTTTCTTTAGTCGAGTCAGAGCTTCTTCTTCATCAGGAGCCGGAATGATGAGATCATCAGGTGATACTGCAACGTCACACTTTCGTCAATAAATTCTCGAAAAACTGTATTAATAAATCGTTGAAATACAGCTGGTGAGTTGCACAAACCGAAAGGCACTCTTCTAAACTGATATTGTCCCTTGTGAATAACAAAAGCTGTGTATTTTCGACTAGACTCTTCGACAGGAACATGGAAAAATCCATTCTTCAAATCCAAGGTGGTAAAAATTTTTGCGCCTTGAAGTCTATCTAGTTGGTCTTGCCAAAGATGGCGGTAATCCACACAAACTCTCGGTGATCCACACTTCTTTTTCACTACGACAACTGGAGAAGCGTAGTCAGAATGACTAGGTTCAATAATTCCATCTTGCATCCATTTTTCCACTTGCTCGTCTACAATATCTCTTTCTTTGAATGGCAGTCTCCTTGGGCTGGCATAAACGGGTTCGTCGTCCTTCAAGATTAATTTCATCTCAATATTAGTTGTTTTAACTTTTCTTGGTTCATACGAATTCACCAGTTTGATGATTTTCTTCCTCATTACTTGATTGATGTCTTGTCCAATGTTAATATCATCTTTCGTCCCAGCAAAATCTATCTTCATTAAGTCCAAAGTTTCAATGTTTTCAGGTTCTTTATTTATTTTAATCAAGGATAAACCATTTGACTTGGATATGCGAACTTCAGCTTGTCCTAAAAGTTGATTTCCCAAGATCACATCATGATTGCCCATTACTTGGTTGTCTGTCAAGTATACAGTGTTAGGAAAATATTCTTCATCAATCTTTAAGTCACACGAAAATTGACCTAAAGGCGTAACCGTGGAACCTCCGAATCCTCCAAGAACAACATTGGTTTCCTCTAGCTTGGGTGTTCTAATTTTCCTATACGCATTTTTTTCTTTGTTTATTGGGTCTTCTGTCTCACACAAAAAAGGTTTGTTGGGAAAATGGAATTTCGCACTATTTTCAACTAAGTTGAAAATAACATTAACCTAGTCGTCCCAACACAAGACCACTGACTTAGGCTCGGTCTTGTTACCTAAAAACGCTGACGTTTCGGTGGAAAATCTACCACCGTCTCCAGAGAATCTAAAAAAGAAAGAACACAACGGCAGAACACAGAAAACAACAACTTAATAAATATTAAACCTGATAATGTTCAATATGGAACTCTGAGAAGGGTTTTGTCAATAAAAATTGACATAAATTTTGACTTTTGTCATTCCAATAGGAAAGGTTATCTATTGTTGTAGTGAAAGGTGGGTTTTATAATGAAAACAAAATTACAAGAAATTTCAGTTTCGTTTGATATGACCAAGTGTTATCTCCTCCTCTAGAATATTTAACCAAGTTTGGTCAATATTAATAGAGGATGTAGCAACACAGGAGTCATGGTTTAATCTAATATATGCACTTTCTTTTATTTTACGTCTTTTTGAAAAAGTTTCTTTGTCTATGATACTACATTCAGTCCATTTGACTCTATGATCATTATCAAACGCGTGTTGGCATATATTAGATTTGTGAAAGTCTCCAGTTCTTAAATAATTTTGGTGTTCTTTAATACGTTTTTTTAAAGGGTGGAGGTTTCACCAATATAAAATTGATTGCATTCGCAAGGAATTTTATATATCACGTTTCTTGTAGATTCATTTTCATTGTGAGGTTTTGTTTTAGTTAAGTGTGTTTTGGATGTTCTAAATCCCTAAAACATTTATTAATAAATGTTTCAGGATAGTCATTTTCTTTTAGAACATTTTTAATGAATAATTTTTCTTTATTAAATTGTTCATTATTGCAAATAATTTTGGCTCTATCAAATAAACTTTTTACAATACCTTTTTTTACCATTATTGGATGATTGGATTTGTAGTTTAAATATCTATTTGTGTGGGTTGGTTTTCTGTATACTTTTGTTTCAAATTTGTTTATGTCTTTTTTGATTAGAATGTCTAAGAATGGAAGTTCGTTATTTTGTTCAGTTTCTGTTGTAAATTTGATTGTAGGTTCTATTGAGTTTATGTGAGTTAGAAATTGTTGGAGATGATCATTATCAAATGGATATATTGTGAAAACATCATCAATATATCTCCACCAGATTGTTGGTTTATAATTAAAATTATTAATGTTGTATATGGTCATATCAAACGAAACTGAAATTTCTTGTAATTTTGTTTTCATTATAAAACCCACCTTTCACTACAACAATAGATAACCTTTCCTATTGGAATGACAAAAGTCAAAATTTATGTCAATTTTTATTGACAAAACCCTTCTCAGAGTTCCATATTGAACATTATCAGGTTTAATATTTATTAAGTTGTTGTTTTCTGTGTTCTGCCGTTGTGTTCTTTCTTTTTTAGATTCTCTGAAGACGGTGGTAGATTTTCCACCGAAACGTCAGCGTTTGTAGGTAACAAGACCGAGCCTAAGTCAGTGGTCTTGTGTTGGGACGACTAGGTTAATGTTATTTTCAACTTAGTTGAAAATAGTGCGAAATTCCATTTTCCCAACAAACCTTTTTTGTGTGAGACAGAAGACCCAATAAACAAAGAAAAAAATGAGTAACTCGTCTCAACAAACATATAGAACATATTTCCTATACGCATTTTCGTTCATCAAATGCACGTCACTTCCAATGTCGAAAAATGCATTGAAGGTCACTCCCAGTATAGACACTTGTTTGAACGTCCGGTTAGTTGAAGTAGAATTTTCGATTTTGGCTACATTGTTTTCGCATCGTGGTTGGGGAAACGTTCTTCGTCGTGGATGTGGACAGTCCCTTGATTTATGTCCAAATGTGTCGCAGTTGAAACATTTACATCCCTCACTTCTTCTTGTACATTCTGTAGACTTGTGTCCCAGTTGTCCACAATTAAAACATCGAATTCTTGGCTTTAAATCTCCAGTACCAACTGTCCTGTTGTTCGATGAACTTTTACCGTCGTGTCTATCCATTTTTTGAAAATTCTGTCCCCTGTTTTTAGTCTTAAACTTGTCTCTATAATCTGAATAAACCCGTAATTTATTTTTAAAATCGTCAAGTCCTGTAGCGCCATACAACAACACTTTATTACTCGGATCGTCCGGTATTCCATCGATGACATAATGTATTAAAGCGCCTGCTTCGATTTGACCTCTGCTGGCCATTTCTCTCATTTCCAAAAAGTATTCATGTACTGACTCTCCTGGTTTTAACTTCTTTTGTGACAACATTGCATGCAAATTTGCACTAGTAATTTTTTGAGAGAACTCTTTTTAAGGCTTCCTTCAGAAATTGCCATGTTCTTATTCCCCTTTCACTTTGAACGAACAGCTTTGCTACACCAGTCAGACGTTTTTTGGCAAAAATAAAGCAGTGTATATCACTCCATCTCATTAGTTGAGCCATGTCTTCCACGTCCTCGATCCACTTTTCAATAGGGTAACACTTTCCTCCATCAAAGAGACGAATAGATTCCTCAATGTCTCGAAAATTTATTGAAAACTGTGTCTGTTCAAATCCACGTTCCAAAACAGTACGATTTTAAATAAATAAATAATAATTTATTTATAAATTACTAATAAAAAGTAATAAATTACTAATTTTTGCTCAGAATTCCGCTGAGAATTACCACTCGGTACATTCAAAGGAAACGTAACATCTTCGCGGTGTTGAGGATGTACTGAAATTCTGTCATTATCCTCTTCAATCTCTGATTTTTCTTCTTCGCTTTCCGATTCATCTTCAGAATAAACAACTTCCTCCAAAAGCTTCAAATTTGACAAAGTTGAGCAAATATTTTCAATCAGAGGTTTTTTTTCTGTATTATAATCAATATGCAAAATATTTGCAATACCAGTTAAATCATTTGTTGACAAATTATCCTGTGCAAACTTTACTTTAGTTTTAAATTCTTCAGAGTTAGAACTGAATTCAAAACCCTTAAATTGTTTGACGTCTTTTTTCACGGATCTGCCATCAGCTTCACGTCCATACAGCAACAAATGAAACTTTTTGACAACACTATTAGGTGCCGTTTTAATATTGTTCGCGATAATGTCTATTTCACCACGTGAACACATCGTTCAACCAAATACTATACACACTTACGTTCGATAACAGTCTTAAAAAATGTTCGAAATAAATTGTCAAATCCACGTCGTAAGTAATCAACAATTTACCATCGGTCTACTTCATTCACACTCGTCGTTATTGAACAGTTTTTTAAATACAGTCTAAATACACAACATCAACTGTGTATAGTCTTTTTAGTCCATCGTTACAACTTTCAAACAAAACGTATTGCAAACGTTTTCAAATAAACCAAGGCCACGTACCTTAATCGTCATCAGCGTCGTTTTCTAAACGTTTACCTTCCGTTTTGAAGTCGTCCTACAGCTTTTCTAACAATGCCGTTATTGTCCATCAAAATCCCTTGCGATATCACAGTTGCATCGTCGTTAAATCACAGCCAGGTCCTGATTGAAACCCGGTAGAAATCACAGTTTAAGTCCTGGTGTAAATCCCGGTTGAGCCCAATATTTGTGGGGTTTTAATGGAAAGGCAACACGGCAAGTAGTTTAACTGATTGTATTAAATAAGATTAACAATAAAAGTTGAAAAGAAGGTACAGAAACACGTAGTGATCGTCGTAACACTCGTAACGTCGTTAATCGTTTCATCTACGTCGTGGTCGTCGTATCTGGCGTTAAATCGTGCGCACCGGCTTGCTTCGTATTTAGCACTGCCGCCGCACCGAATCTCTAGGTCGCTCGCCGACGTCGAGTCTGTCTGCCTCCGTACGGGGCTGGCGGAGGGGGAAGGGGTTTCTAGCCGCAACCAGACAACCTTGAATACACCGAATACACGATATTCCCACAGTTACGAGTCCACGACGGCTAGCTACGGTGTACTAATTACGGGGGAAATCCGCCGGGTCGTTACGAGTCCACGACGGCTAGCTACGGGGTACTAATTACTGGGGCAATCCGCCGGGTCGTTACGAGTCCACGACGGCTAGCTACGGTGTACTAAATACGGGAAAAACCAAAAGGAACGGACAGGTATTGCGTATAAGCGGTTGGATGGTACTTCGGGCGCTGACCGCAGGTGGAAGAGCCCCACAAATTTGGCGCCCGAGCAGGGACTACGTTTTGAGTTTTGAACTGACAGTGTCTCAATTAACCGTTTTTTTTCCTTTTCAATAAAAACGTGTATCTTTGTTGTGGTTAATAGCTTAGGATAACTGTACTAACCGAGCTTGATCCCCGCTTTGCAATTCACCAAAAAAAAAAAAAAAATTGTCTTTAACCAATCCGGCTTTGTTTCTTTTTTTACCCGAGTTTTAAATATACCGTGTAGCCTGGGTTGTCATGGATACCGACCAAAAAGATAGTTTACCGTTAACCGTCACCGCCGCCACCACTGCAGCCGCCTTCTCTAGCGCCACCGAACCGATGAACTCCAAAATTGGGTACGTTTGCCAGCTCAGGAAGGACGCTTTGATAGTTGAATTATCCAAGATTGGATTAGACACCGGTGGCACCACAGAGGTATTAAGGAAACGCTTAATTACCTACTTAATGGGTGGAGAATCAACCCCGATAGTCAAAACTTCACCATTGACTTTTCCTGCAGTTAATACCGAACCGACCGCTACCACAGTAACTTTACCCCCGACTACCGTAGTAGTTAAAGTTACCGAGTCTCTTACGACGACCGCCCCCATTTTTACAACACCATCGACGTGGGGTTCTACCCGCCCCATCCCCAGTTGCAATACCGCCGTAACGTATCGTTCAGCTCACCCCACTCGACCGATTCACGGTTCCCTCTATCGTTGACTTTACCGGTAACTTATCCCTGGGTACCGCCCATGACCACGGCCAATGAGGCGTTAACAAAGCCACTTCCTTGTCTGATGGAACCCACGCTGACCCTGAACCGGCAAACACCCATGTATTTTCGCTCTCAAGACTGGAAAGTCTATTTTGATGAACAGGATGATCCTGTCGCTTTCCTGGAGCAATTAATGGAAATTTGCGCCGCCAATCAAATCCATCCAGACTTACTAGTGCCGCAATTACCAATGGTGTTGCGTGGTAATGCGCTACTGTGGTTCCGAAACAACCGGCACCGTTGGGCGACGTGGCAGCAATTTTTTTTTATTACCCTCTGGATTACTATGATGATCTTGAGGCACAGATAAGCCGCCGATTGCAGAAACAAGGGGAATCCGTTAGTCTGTACTTTACTGACTTTCAAACTATGATCCGCCGGCATGGGAGTATTGCACCCGAACAGGAGTTACGTTGGTTGTACCGCAATATGACACCACAATTAAGACAGATGGTGCGGCCGACCGACTTTTACGATGTGTTAACTCTGTCACAGAAAGCCCGTGAGACCGAACGCCTCTTAGAGGAGGTGAGGCAGGCAGAGACATGAAGTCACCGCACTCAACCTGAGTTTACTAGGGTGGATGGTAATCAGAAACCAGCCGTTAAGTCACGGGTTACCGTACCGGGCCGCCCACGACCAAATGAGGGGAGTCGACAGACTCGCAACAACCAGTTTCTCAATACAACGCACAACAGGTCACCTCAACACCCACCCCGCACTGAAAACCGTCAGGGTGCTCCCGTGGGCAGTCCAGGGTGCGTATTCTTGAAAGGAGGGAAAGGAATAATCAAGAGCAAGACCTGTAGAATGTGACAGGAATCCGCCATTATCAGTTTCTTCTGTCACATTCTATCAACAATTCTCTTGAGAATTTCGTTTTCTGCTATCAAGAATTAGGGCCCTGGAGGAGTATGTTGGCGATGTGGAGAGACCGGGCATTTCCGTACAGAATGTACACGTCCGTCCCGTCTGTTCTGCCCCAGATGTGGGAAACCAGGTGTACAGTCTCGGCATTGTAATTGTGCACGGCCGGAAAACTAAAAGGGCGTTGTGATAATGCGAGGAAAGCACAACCGCCCGACGTAACCGCCTCGACCCACCCTGTGTCGACCGTTACCGCCTGTCAGCCGTCCCTTGTAAATACCGTTCAGCCGTTAAACCCCGTTTCACCGACCGTTTCTCCAGTTAACTTTACCGTACTACCTGTTCCTGTCACCTGTCATACCGTACTGCCTGTTCCTGTCACCTGTCATACCGTACCACCTGTTCCTGTCACCTGTCATACCGTACCACCTGTTCCTGTCACCTGTCACACCGTACTGCCTGTTCCTGTCACCTGTCATACCGTACCACCTGTTCCTGTCACCTGTTATAGCGTACCACCTGTTCCTGTCACTTGTTATACCGTACCACCTGTTCCTGTCACCTGTTATACCGTACCCAAGTATACGGTGCCGGGCATGGGCTTGTTTCAATTCAAAGCCATGCAATTTGGTTTACACTCAGCTCCCGCTACGTTTCAACGATTAATGGATAGAGTCAGCGGCCCCGATATGGATCCGTACTGTTTTGTGTATCTGCACGACATTATTGTTCTTGGGGAAACCTTTGAACAACATCTCGACAATCTGTCCGAGGTTTTTTGTCGTCTCCGAGCTGCAAACTTGCGCCTGAATCCGGATAAATGTCAATTTGGTCGGAAATCCCTCCGTTACCTGGGCCACCTGGTTACGTCCAGTGGTATCCGTACCGATCCAGAAAAAGTGTCGGCTATTCAGGAACTGCCGGCTCCAACCAACGTGAGAGGCGTTCGCCGTTTTCTCGGTGTTGCATACTGGTACCGCCGTTTTGTCAAGGACTTTTCCAAAATTGCTTCTCCTCTAAACCGACTTTCAAAAAAGGGAGTGAAGTGGTTTTGGTCAGCGGACGAGCAGCATGCATTTGAGCAGCTGAAAAAGTGCTTAACCGAAGCCCCCATTTGGGGCCTGTCCAGATTTTTCCCGGCCGTTTGTACTACAAACAGATGCGTCGGATCATGGGCTAGGTGCTGCATTAATACAGCATGATTCCAATGGCGATCACATTATCGCTTATGCTAGCAGAACGTTGACAGCTACTGAACGGAAGTTTTCGGTGACCGAGAAAGAATGCTTGGCAATAGTATGGGGAGTCAAAAAAATGAGACCGTACCTTGAAGGCTACCGTTTTACCGTGGTGACGGATCACCAGTCCTTACGTTGGTTGCACTCTCTAAAAAGCCCATCTGGCCGATTAGCCCGTTGGAGTATTTATCTCCAACAATTTGATTTCGAAATCAAGTACCGAAAGGGGATACTGAATAAAGTAGCTGACGCTCTATCTCGGGACCCCGTGCCGTCCAACTCGGTTGGCAATCCACCCGAATCCATAGCGCTGATCGAAAATTTTGAACCGTGCTCCTGGTATAGCGCCAAGATGGCGGCGGTCGAAGCAAATCCCAAAAATTTCCCTGACTACTGTGTTAAAGAAAATCGTCTCTACCGCCATTTTTGGGATTTAAACGAAGTCACGTCTGCAGAGTCTGCCAGTTCGTGGAAACTGTGCGTCCCTAAAACCGCTAGGGCGGCTATTCTTCGGCAAAACCACGATGAGCCGGCCGCCGGGCATTTTGGGATTGCAAAAACTACCGTCCGTATAGCCCAGCGGTATTATTGGTCGGGAATGATGCGGGATATTGCAAATTACGTCCGAAATTGTCCTTCTTGTCAGCGTTATAAAGTATGGCAACAAGCACCTCCTGGGTACATGCAACCGTCACGAAATAGCCGCCCCTGGGAAACCGTCTGTACCGATTTAGTTGGCCCGTTACCCCGTTCTGCAAAAGGGAACAATTACTTGGTAGTGTTTCAAGACCGGTTTACTAAGTGGGTACAATGTCGAGCAATTAGAAAAGCAACGGCTCGAGCTGTAAGCCAAGCTTTGTACGACGGAGCTATAACTAGATTTGGGTGCCCACGAACCGTTTTGTCCGATCATGGCACGCAGTTTACCGGGCAAACAATTGCTTGCGGAGTTGGGCATTGTTCACCGGCTAACTCCACCGTATACGCCCCAAGCCAACCCCGTCGAGCGAGCTAATAAGACTCTCAAAACCATGATCGCCCAGTTTTGCGAAGGGGATCACCGTAAGTGGGACGTACTGGTCCCCGATTTGCTGTTTGCCGTTAACACGTCACAACATGACTCTACCGGATACACCCCGGCTTATTTGAACTTTGGTCGGGAGTTAGAGTCACCAAAAGCTTTATACCGTTCTGTCAGACCGGAACCCGACGGTGCCGAGCCGTTAAGGGAACCCCAGCGCTCCGATATTGGGGAGCACAGCAACCGGCTCAAACGATATTTATGAGCTGGTCCGTTTAAATCTGGGTCGGTCGTTCACCACTCAAAGCCGGCATTATAATTTGCGGAGAAGAGAGTGGCGGTGTATTTGTTACCGTACCGACCGTAGCCATTATTCTAGATGACCGAAAGAAAGCGTATACCAAAGTCCCGTCGGCGCTTACCGGGGGAGCCTCCGTTTTCGGCCCCTGCTGATCCATCGGCCGTCTGCATCCGAGACCATTTTTCGGGGCAGAGAAACACTGCGCAGACCCGCATGAGCCGAATACGGCGGGAGGCACGGGCGCTAATGGCCCCTTTGCAGAGAGCGGCAGTCAACCAAGAGCCGCCACATCGCTCAGTCAGTCCATGCCTTGCAAAACGGAAAATGGAACGGCCATGGAATCCCGACTACCGGGTCGGGTTAACGTTATCTCAGACGTGCTCTTGAAGCCGGCACGAACCGGATACCACATCTCCAGCCAGGACTCACTGGACCAATAACCTGGCCAGGTTGGGGTGGGCGGCGGCTCATGCGGAAGAACTGTTTCCGGAGCCACCGCACCGGGTGTACCGGGAGTTGCCAGCGCTAATTCCGATGCGACGGGAGCCTGGTCTGTTTCCCGTGGGGCAACCCCTCCGTCATCCGTCCGTCCCGTATACCGACGTCGAGTCCCCTTTGGGGGTACTGGGACATACGGAACCAGATGGTGCGCCGGTTGTAGTAGGGGTTATTGACCTTACTCAGTCACCGCCGTCCGCCACCACCAAGGCAGGGAATACTTCTCCTGTCAGCCTCCCGAGGTCTTCCGGTGTTGAGGCCGCACCCGCCGTGAACGAGCCGGATTTGCAGGCCATTGCGGAGGAAGTGGCCGCAACACCCAACCGACAGGACTTGGCGGAAGCATTGGTGGCAAAGCTCCGAAGCCTACGCCCTCCAGGACATCCGGCTGAGCGCCGCTGTCGCCGTCATTTCGTTACCCGGGATGGCCGTCGCGTCCACGTGGCTCTGCCGATCTAACCGTCCCGTCTGCCTGTTAAGTTCCGTCCCTGCCCATAACTCCGCTCGCACCCTGTTTATGTTTGTTTTGTACACTCGCTCGCTACCTCGCTTATTAGTGGCTCATATTGTTTTTTTTCCGTTTTGCAAGGCATGGCTCACTCTCCAGTACTGGAGCTAATGGCAACCGAGGGGTTCGATACCCTGCTTGATGCTGTGCTTAACGCCGACGTTATGACCGTCCCTTCCGCTTTAGAAATCACCACCACGCCAGGTCAGCAGCCACCGAAGCTCGTTGACAGCCGTGAGACGTCGCTCGAAAATCTTTTGATGCCCTACTCGGACATTGTCGTGACTCGACCGACGCTTCCGGTACCATTCGTACCGCCCGAGGATCCAGCGGAACGTCCGTTATTCCTGCCCGTCCGAAGTCGGAAACTGTGTTGGAAATGTGGCCGAGAGGGCCACCACAGAAGTTTATGTACGAGACCGCCAATTTTATTTTGCTCCCGCTGTGGGCGTCTGGGCCGATTGTCGAAAACATGTCCTTGTTGGTTTTCTGAGGAGCGTCAGGTATTGCCGCCGCCACGGATTGCTCCTGAACATGCCCGGTTTATTTCTCGGGGTATTCAATGCGATCTTGGTCGAGAAACATTCCGTTCCCGCTTTCCACAGGAAAGTCTGGGTTTCAGAAACCGAGCACGAAGCTCCAGACGGGTTCGATGGTTGTCTCCGGACCGTGGGAGCTGTTCCAGAGGGTGGGCCAGTGAGGGTAGCCGAGACCGATAGTGAGAAGGGTGTGCGGTGTGCGGTTCCGAGATTTAGGTTAAGTTAGGCTAGTGTTTCGTAATTTTATAGAGTCTGTGATTATTTTTTTTTTTCATTGTATTGAGTATGTGATTTAGTTTTGTAATTTCTGACTGTTAACTGTTGCGCTAGAGTTAAGGCCGTCTATTTGGAAGGGTTGTTTTTTTAAAAAAAAAAGGAGTAAACACCTTTTTTTTCCGTACGAAGAGGGGGTGTGTAACGAAGTTACTAAGTTTTTACCGTTTTCTTAATTAAATCGATCAACCGGAATCATCAATTTAATTGCTAAAGTTTCCACAGTCGGATTATCTCCGTTCTTGTCAGTTTAGGATCAGGACGTCGGTTACTTTTCGTTCGGGTCATAGCGATGTGTCGCGGAAAACCCCTAATTGATAATTACGTGGCTAATAATTTTACGCGGCCAAATGTACAGCGGCTATAGTACCGCAGTTAACTTGCAAAGGTGTCCTGCCGGCACCCAGTGTGTGGCAGTGCGCGCGCTTCCGGTCCCCCATACATGGTACGTAGGTGAGTGGGACATAGCAGGTGATAAAACTGGCCTGCACGTGGCAAACGGCCTCTTCCACCTGCGGTTAGCGCCCGAACCAGTCCACCTGCTCTGACTCGAAAGCTGACTAGCAGTAAGTACCATCCAACCGCTTATACCGGTACGGCATCTGTTCTGGGCCTATACCGCAATACCTGTCCGTTCCTTTTGGTTTTCCCCGTATTTAGTACACCGTAGCTAGCCGTCGTGGACTCGTAACGACCCGGCGGATTTTCTCAGTAATTAGTACACTGTAGCTAGCCGTCGTGGACTCGTAACGACCCGGCGGATTTTCCCAGTAATTAGTACACCGTAGCTAGCCGTCGTGGACTCGTAACGACCCGGCGGATTTCTCCAGTAATTAGTACACCGTAGCTAGCCGTCGTGGACTCGTAACGACCCGGCGGATTTCCCCAGTAATTAGTACACCGTAGCTAGCCGTCGTGGACTCGTAACGACCCGGCGGATTTCCCCAGTAATTAGTACACCGTAGCTAGCCGTCGTGGACTCGTAACGACCCGGCGGATTTCCCAGTACTTAGTACACCGTAGTTGGCCGTTGTGTGTTCGTAAGGACCCGACGGTTTCTCCCTGTTACTCGTAGCTAGCACCCGGATTTCTCCTGTCCTTAACCACAAGGACAGCTGCCGTAGACACCGTTAACGCGTACGCCTATTATTTGACCGCTTTTACTGGTACGTTTAGCTGCTTTGTCACCCGCGTCCCGACTTACACGCTTTTGGTTAAAATAGAACGCTTAAAACAAAGTTACACGCTCTCTCTCATCTTTTCACTTGCTTTTCTTTCCGTTTAGGACTTAAGAGACCGTTAGGGTTCCGACATTTGCTTTACGATCGGTTCTGTGTTCGTTAACCACCGTAGGCCCGTAAGTATAATTTTTGTTTAATTGTTTCAAAGTGTTGGTTGCTATTTTAGTTCTTTTGGAAACACGACCCGGTTAGCTTGTAAATTAATTTCTGACTTTCATTGGGCCTGTCAGCCTTGCAAAACATTGGCGACCGCTTTCCTTCTTCGGCTGTCTTAAAAGCTACCTCGGTAGGCGGAGCGTTTTCCTGGTTTACGCTCCGCGGTTATTTGAAACCAGGTGGCGCCCGAGACAAATCAGACTAGTGTCAAAAGGGGCATGTGATTTGAATCCCCAACAAAAGAGCGTCACACCTTTTTCAGAAACTCTGATTTGTCTAGTTGGATTTTAAAATTGGATTTGCGTAAACGATTGAAAACAGATTTTAATTTTTCGGTGTGTTCTTGTAAGGATGTCGAATAAATAATTATATTGTTACAAAAACCTCATAGCCAGATTAAGATTTCCTGAAATTTAGGGAAAAACGAGGGGTCACTATATAGAATTTCCCTAAATTTAGGAAAAAAGTGCACAACTTGGCAACACCGCATCCCAGGGGTGTCCCAAACTTACCCCCCTAATACGAAGTCTCAACCCTCTAGGCCTTAAGGCTATCGGCGCACCCCCATTTTTCATGCTGATTTTGGTCTTTTTTTAACCCAAATCAAGGTGAAACGGATAAATATATTGAATCAATTTAAACGGTATTTCATACGTAATATAAGTAAGTGTATCAGAAAGATGTTTTTACATTTAAAAAGTAGTGCATTTTGAAACTACAAGGTCTCTAAAAGTGACCAAAAAGCGGTATTTTCTAAGACAGATTACACCGAAATTATTTATTTTGGAACATGAAAAAGACTTTCTGACATCCACTGAAATGTGTACAAGACAGCCAAACAATAAAACATTACATATTTTCAAAAATAGAAGCACAGTTTGGGTTAACAGGTTGTCATGTTTTGCTAATTTTCCTCTTGAGCACAAGCGATATCTTCCATCCTTGTTGCATCAGTTGAATGCTTTTTGAGACATATTTTGAGCCACAATAAAATATTTTCTTGCAGTCTGATTTAACACCGAAATTAGGGCCGGACTAAATTATTTTATGCACTTAAATGTGCACTTTTAATCCCTCATTTGAGGGATTTGCATACAAAAATATTAAAAATTTCACAAACGCAGTAGCTTAAAATATTTAAACCATGATCTTAAAGATATAAAAAACGTATAACAAAATTTTACAAGTGCTCAAAATGACGACCTTCCTGTTGGAGACATAAACGAGCGCGGCGATTTAAGTTAGAGACAGCTCTGGTAATATCTCTTCTTCGGATGGACCTAAATTGTGCAACAATGCTTTGTCGAAGATCTTCTACTGTGTTATATTCTTGCTGTCCATAGACCCTATTTTTCAAGGTGCCCCACAAAAATGTATCTAAAACTGTAAGATCGGGAGACCTTGCTGGCCATCTTACAGATCCCGAATTGCCTATCCACCTAAGCGGAAACCTTTGGTCCAAATAATCACACACTGCTCTGGCATTATGTGCAGGTGCCCCGTCATGTTGAAACCAACACCTATTATAATTAGCTAGCGGCAAAGTGTCCATATATTCTTCAAATTGGGATGTCAAGAACTGTCGATACAATTCACCATTTAACGTTCCATTAAAAAAATGAGGTCCAAGGATTTGGTCGTTATAAATCCCAGCCCATACATTTAATTGAAATCGCACTTGAGGCCTAACTTCTCTGAAGTGCCTAGGATTCATTTCACTCCAAAGGTGTTCATTATTTCTGTTGAACATGCCACAGTTTGAGAAAGTACTTTCGTCGGTCCAAATAATATTTTTTACAAAATTCGGTGAATCATCCCTATTTAAAAGCCAATTACAAAATTCTGATCTTCTTTCAGGATCTCCTGGATGCAATTTTTGTGAAATATGAATTTTGTAACATTTTAAGCCGCTTTGCTTGAATTCCCTCCAGACGCTAGTCTGTGACAAGTTAACTTCTGACGAAACTTGATATGTTGACTTAGAGGGATTTGCATTTATCTAGAAACAATTCTACAAGTTAGCTTTATTTTTTTATAAACAAAACTTAATTTTACCTCTGCCAGTATGTTATTTCTGGTTTCTTCGCCAATTCGGCTTCCATATTTTAACCTGGACTGTTGAAATGCACCAAATTCTTCTAAATTTTGGTCTAACTTTTTAAATATCGTTCTGTGCGGTTGTTGTCTTTCCGGGTACATTTCAAAATACATTTGGCTTGCTCTCATACTGTTCCTATCAAATTTGTAATAAAGTTTCAATATATCTCGCTTTTCTACATTTGAAAAATTCATTTTAAGGCAAAGTTTGAGCGAACCGACTAATATCATTTGACAAGTACTCTCAAGTAATGATAAAACAAAAACTGTGGATTTCAAGGCCTACTAAGAAAATATTTGTTTTTGATGAAATATTTGACTAATTATAAATCAAATCAAAAACTATTCGGATAATTAAACTTTTTAAAACGGCATTTGGTTCAGCTCTAAATTGCGCAACTTTGCCCCAATTTAAACTTTTTTGTATCTCTAATAGTTTCCGAGATCTCAATGGTGAGAGAACTCAAAGCCAATAACTAAAGTAAAATTAGTTTTTATTGAATTATTTTGTCATTTATCAAGCAAATCATAAGTTATTATACATCACTAAAATCAGAATAAAACGTACTATTTGGTAGGCTAAAAATCCAATATGGCGCCCATAAGAAAAAAGAAAGTTGATGATGACTGACAAAAAACGCAACGTCGTGTGGCAAATTTAAATCCATCATCGAATAGCTGGGAAAAAGTGGCAATGAAAAGGTGTTTTTAGTTTTGGGATATCTTTTCAAATAAGGTTAGAAATAAATAAAAACAAAAAAAACAATTTTCAGTTTTTTTCGGATATCTTTGGAAGTACTCGGAAGATCGAAATTTTTTAAAACGGCATTTGGTTGAGCTTTAAATTGCGCAACTTTGCCCCAATTTAAACTTTCTCGTATCTCTTATGGTTCCTGAGATCCCAATGGTGAGGGTCGAATTTGAATTACCCTGTATACAGTATTTTGTGAAGAAAAAACGAATTTTTGAATGTATCATTAAATCCCCGCGTAAGTGTCTTAATTAGAGTTGGGACACCCTGTATATGACCGTGTTTCCAAAATCGATGGTTTAGGAAGATTGGGGAGATAATTTACATACCTATAACAAATCTATATGGCAAAATATTTAAAGCCACTCTAGACTACATTTTTATTTGATTCTGACAAGTCAGGTGTAAAAAAAATCTCATACGTCCTGAGTTGCCTGATCTATTTTGGAAACACCCTGTATAAGTCACATTTGTACCGTTGCAATCTGAATCAAATTCTAAAGCAGACCTAGCTCATTAAATAAATATCTGAATTTGTTTTATGTTGAACGCTTTTGAGGTTTCTAAAATTAAAATACATACATCATAATAGCTATTTATGTAACCAGTTACGAAAAGATCGATTTTGTGTAACGAATGAATTTTTGTAGGGCGAGCGCAGCGAGGTCCTACAATTTGAATGAGTTACACAATAAAACATTTTCGAAACGTGTTGCATACATAATTTTTTCTAATTTTGACCAAAAAGCGGTAAAAACCATCTTTTAAAGTGATTTAACACAAATATTCACTTTCATAGCACCTTGTATAAACAGTGACAACGACATGTTATGATGGATGTCGCCCATATGTTTCTACGGAAATGCATAAAAACAAGGAGTGATGAAATGAACTTCTCATAACTAGTTACATAAAGTAAAACGTTTTGTCACTCTAATCAGTTTTGAAAAGTGTCACTTTATATGCCAAATTAGAAAAAATAATTTTTTTTATTCTTTTATGATTTACATATTGGTAGTTATTATCCAAATTATTATTAAAAATATTCTGAGAATTTTTTTCATGATTTATTTATTTATTTGTTTTCTTGAGTTTTCATATCTCTGCTTCGACAATTTCAACCAGTCCTGGCATGCCAAACCAATGACTTTATCGGTTGATTCTATTCCCAGGCCCTTACTTTGGAAAGTAATTTTGGCAGCCTCTGTAAATAGATCATAAATTGAATTTTTAAATTGGTACTTATTGTATCAATATTGTATGTTCAACGTTCTACCACAAAGAGTAGGGTCCAAAATAAGACAATTTATTCCTACTTAACTTACCTCAAACCTTACATTGATCCAAACGTTAATAATAACGCCAGCAGGTTCAAAATGAAAAAAAAATTATCGACTTTTTGAAATGCCTACTCAATGAATGAATGAAAATAACGGACTGGGTTATTTTTGTTATGCGCTATTTAAAATAATATGAAACCTGACAGGTGTTGCCTGTAACATTCTTTTAAATTTATTCAACTTTTTTATATGAAAGTGAATCGCATTTCTGAATAATTAGAAATCTTGTGTGGTTAAATTATCTCCGTTTAACAAATAATACTTTGTTAAGGTCGATAGAAACAACAGTTATTGAGCAATTCGTGACCTTAGCGATTCATGCGGGTTTGTTAATAAATTGTATTAAACTCCACTAAACTCGAGGACAAGGACCAACAGTTACTAAGATACCGTTTTTTGTATTTTAAGTTCTTTCATGAAATGAGAGGTGTTTCATAATTAAAATTTTTAAGCTTCCAGGTTTGTAGAGCCTCCTTTAAGTCCCGTGTTGAAACGGGTATCAATAATTATCATTTTTTGAAAACAGCTTTCTATGGTACCAAAAACCAGAACGTTTTACTCGCAATATTAAGCCACCCCGTATACAAACTAGACAGTGAACTTACCATTGAGTGCTTTGTACATCTTTGTGTCTTTAAAAGCATGCTTTCTTGGTTGGTTTGCTAATTTCGGAGCACTTCCAGCCCAATTGAATCCCATTCCTACTTTATTTGATAAAACATATTGTACCGTCGTACTCCTTAATAACACACTTCTTGTACAACACTGTATATTGTTTACAAACAATAAACTGACACTGACTTTTAACCTCGTTATCTGACAACTTCGACTTCACTACAACCATCAACTCAACAACTACAACCAGGCCTGGTTCAGCTGCTTATATAGGCTTCCATGGTTTCTAGAAAGTTCCCAAATATTCATGAAATTGACTTTCTCTCTCACACTCATTAAGCTATAACATAAATCTCTCTCTATATAAGCAACGGAGCCAGGATTTTCTAGAACACAGACAAAAGAATGTAGAACGTAAACAAAGCAACGTAACATACAGGGGTAACAACAAATAACTAAAGAAATCCTAACTAATAATCAAAAGTTCGCTTCGCAACAATATTTTAACATATTCATAACGGCATTGCGGACCGTGTTACCTCCAATTGAGGATAAACGTGTTCTCTAAAAAATTTCGTAGTTAGAAATAACGATATATCACAAGTAGAGGAGAATAATGAGATATCTTTGAACCTGGGGCAACATTTTTTGATTTGTGTGTTTTCTATAAGTGCATTTTATTAGGAAAGGGAAACAAATATCCTTAATTATACTACCAAAGTATCTCATTCTTATCCTTTATTGTATTACCATATAACAGAAATTCTGTTGGTTTTCAAGCCAATTTTCTAGGTTGCCGAAATCTCTTTTTCGTTCAATTGGAAAGTTTGGTACATCAGATGGTCGCTCTAAAGCTTTGATGTTCTGCACTTGTAAAGTTTGCCAGATTTGAGCCAATAAAGACGAATTTTGATCTTGGACTTCTTTAATTCTTGCCAAATCTCTTGTGACCATCCGGCCCCATTCACTATTTTCCATATAGGAAAGTGAAGCTGACACAGACGAATTCACACCATAAGGAGATTCTACACTCCTAGGAGTATTCAGTAAACTATTTCTAGAATCTCTAAAAAAATATAATAATAACAAAAAATATATTAATTCCAAAAATACTTGAGCATGACAAATGCAGTGTCATAGAAACGTGGAATTTTTATCAAAACAGGACAGTTTAAAAAAAAAGACAAAAGAAAAAAGTGTTATACTGACGCGTGTTTATCGCGATAAAAATCCGAATTTTTATCAGTGTTGTTTTCGAAATATGGCAAGTTTGATTATAAGCAGTGTCCACTATCACCCTGTGACACAATGACTATTCACGCATTTGTCCAGCCGTTATATTCGGCCTCATATTTTATCGGATAAATTTTGTCTCTAATTAGTGCCGCTGAGCGGCCCAGTGAGAAAACGGCATTACTCCTAAAAAGCATTACTCCTAAAAGTGCTCAACTTCACCACAAAAGAACATCTTGCGCTAAAACGCTCGGTTTTTCTAGGCAACATTGATTTCGTACCTACAGACAAAATTCGTCCGATAAAATTTGAGTCTTGTTATATTGCATATAAAAAAAAATCAATCAAAAAATCGGATGATGCAAAAATGAAATATCTGCTGTATATGTTCTGTATTATGCCAAATGTGACAAGACGCAAACGCCACATTCTGAACAATTGCAGCAAGTATATCATTGTTACGACATCCTATTTTTGTTTGATTGTCATCATATAATGCAAAATACATACCCATTTTGGTTAGCAGTTAAATGTCTCCGCATATTTGGATTTGCATAACTTGGGCTCAAGTTGTTAGATTGTGTAAAAGAGGGAGTACTTCAACAAATTCAATTTAAATTCCTTCATCATAAATCAGTTAAATAACTTGGTTACCTTAATACAGCATGTGAGTGATTATGTTTATGTTTAGGTGTACCATAAGATATTGTTACGATTTTCCCGTGGGTTCACACAAAGTCAATTTAACTCAACAATTAATAACTTTATTTACACTTTAAAACACTCCGTACAATAATTAACACAGCTACTAAAAACACTATTACAATTCCACAATTACTCCGCTATTTAAACTTTACCGCGTTCCCAAATTCACTACTACTACTACACTACTACTACTACGCCGTCGTCAACGCCGCTTCTTTTATATTCGCAAACCACGTTCTAGAATGACCGCGAAACGCTTCGTGATTTGCCTCGATTCTTCCAGGTATGCCGCTTCCTAAGTGTGGCCTACTTTAATACGCGCCCGGCCAGATATTGCGGCGCATCGGTTTCATGGAGTATCGAGCATAGTAAACCCAAACCGTAACAATATCTTCTTTCTATTCTTTCGAAAGGTTTCCAATTCTTCATTTTCAGAGTCGCTGCTAAAATTGACCACTGCCTGCTTTCTTTTGCTAATTGGTTTCTCATGTGGTATTTCATGTTTATTTTCCAAATCTGACAAATCACTGATTAACCCATCAATTTCAGTTATTTTCTGGAGCGACCTTGGAATGTTTTTTTTATCTCTTTGCTCGAGACTATTAGAAATAATTTCGCCATCAGAACTTGATAAATCACTTCCATTGATGAGTATTTGTACATTTTTTTTTATTACTTGATACCGTAATGTTATTATTCGTTGGTCTGTACTGTGGTCGGTAGTTGGGCTAGAACTGCTTTCCGCTAATACTATGTGCAAAGTCGTCTCGGCATCAGAGTATGTCTCTGAAATAAAACGTAGTTTACTTATATTTATTACTTTTAATAATCGCATAGTCAAAACAGAACCCTATTATTTATGTAGTAGGATATCAATGCGCCGCCATATTTTTGCTTTACTCTGTTAGTATCCAGAAACATAAAAAAAATATTTTTATTTTCAATTGTATAAAATAACTTTCACAGTTATTTTAGTTGTGTTCGAAAATTATCATGTGCCTAAGGTACAAAAATTTAATGATTTTAAATCACACTAGTGCAAATAACTTGATTAATGACCAAAGTAAGACACACTATATCAATAACAAAAGCTGTTATATATTATATATGCGAAAAACTTATAGATTTACTTAAAGACTTTGAAACACATCATGTATTTATATGTAGTAATTTGAAATTTAGAAAACTTGAATCATAGACATGACTCATGAGTAAAATTTTATGATGATAAAATTTAATTGTTTATAAGTAAATCGAGAAGTAAATATAAATGAAAAAAAAAAGAAAAACATACCTGCAGTTCTGTGAATCCGTCTGATTGAGTATTTGGTCCAAGTCTCTTTAGCCGGATTTAATTAATGTCTTTAACTGCTTTTCAGATAACACATTCTTTGGCCAATAATACCATGTTTTGTCATCAGAAAGCCATATAAGGGGAACAATACTAAATTCCTTTTTATTACTAAATTCAACCACTGCATACATTTTTTATAGCTGACTACAAATGACAATCTATGTAAAATATAAATAGTTTATTTTACTTGATAAAAGGAATGAAAACTTTGAAAAACATTTTTGAAGGTTAAACAATAGTTAAAAAAGTAAACTGCAACAAATAAGCAAAACGGTAATCAACCACCTTTATCATAAGGTATACAAATATGAATTATAGTTTTTTCCCGCGGTAGTTTTCGATGGGACACACAGTATATTACTCAACTGTTGAGTAAAATTGAGCCCGTCAAGGCAATTTCAGTCTTCAGAAGATAGTTGAGATCTTTAACACTTTCCTCAAAAAACATAAATAAGGAATTAATTAATATTGTATGAAATTGTTTAAAATCAAATTCCAATTTTATTTAAGTTTTTTGACAATAGTATTCAATACTTCAACCCAACAATGCTAGATATCTGGATATATAGACTGAAATCGTCTTGACATGCTCTATTCTATATAGTTCTATTCTATATAGTCAATAGTTCAATAATAGATGGTTTTAAAAAATTTAAAAAACTTATTTAAAAAAAACTATAATTTTGGTCTGACACACCTTTTACCCTATATAAACTATAAATGTGCGATGGGAATAACAACAAAACCATTCTTATGTGGAAAAGATATAAATTTATGTTTTATATCGTTTGTCAGTATTATGTCTTATGGACAAACTCCAATGACGTAATAAATACCTAAGGCTGACGACAAAACAGGATAGGTGTAAAAGTTTTCTTTGTATCTGAAATATTGTCCAATGCATTTGTATACACCCTTCACCATGCAATTTTTTTTTATAACAAAATTTTTTTTTTTACCAATACAACGTTATCTGGTATTCTGTTGGTAATAGTAAATTTTGAGCCAATAATTAATTTGCTACAAAAAAAAGACTCAGTGTTACTTTTATTTGTAATTCCACAAGGAATGTAAAAACTTTGTGATTTATATTGGGGAGTATTGTTAATAATTTTTGAAAATTCCACTATTCTGTGGTGAACTTGAGCCAGAGGTAAATTTTTTCCTCTAATACTTCTCTTTATTTTGCCTAAGTGATTTTCAAAACGAAAGCAACTGTAATCTTCTAATGACCCATATTGTTGAACATCATCACATATGTGAAGTAAAGAATGTACATTATATCCAACAAAGAATTTATTGTAAACCGTTTCGCTTTTAGTAACAAATTTTTTAATACATTTTCTTGATACATGCAAGTACGTTTTGATCAAATTATTATTACATAATATATAAATTGCAACATGTAACAATAAAAAATGTTTGTAAATCGTAGAACTAACATTACTTTGCAGAACAACAATTCCGCAAGAAAGAAACGAAACTCCACAGCCTTCCAACGTTTAATATCTTTAAACGTTCTAATGTTTCTTCCAAATTCGCATGGAATATATTTTTTTATAGAAGATATTTTGACATTTATGTCAGCGACAGTCGACTTTGATAATTTAAATCGACGTTCACCTTCTAGCCAATAATTTATCAATCTTTTCATAACTCCTAAATAAATCATATGCATGGGATCTAGCACAAAATTTGTTACCAATCCTATATCAAGTTCAGTCAATGGAGATTGAGCTTTAATATGAGTATTAGGAATGTTTTCAATCACTAAAAAATTGTTATCGGACCTCATAGAAGCATTAAAGTTAATGGGATAATATCGTTTCGTTCGTTTTAGATTTGCAATATACGCTGGTAATTTCACAGCGTTCACAACCTTGTATACCATTATGTCCTATAATTTGTTTAAGGTATGCTCTGGCCGGTGCGTCGCAACAAAATGCTTCTAAATGTACTTTAAAAGATTTATTTCTAACGATTAATCCTTCATTTGTTAGTATCTTAATCTCGTTTATAAACGGCTTCAAAAATGTCTCTAAAGGATTAGGCTTTCCAGTACCACAAAAAATTGCAATAACATTAATATGGTTTTTGAAAGTTTTGCAATGCAGTAATATAGGCCAAAATTCTATAGCACTACTTTTATAAATTGGTATTCCATCTACATTAATGTGTAAAGAAAGTTTATGGCATTCTGTAAAATCTTCTCCTGGAAGTGTAGTAAGTTGCTTTATTAAATTGCTTGTCATACCAAAATATACTAATTCGCCGTTATTTAATTTAACTGTGCCATTCATATTTCTAGGAGTTTCAAGAAGGGTCCTGACATCATTTTTTAAAAATGGATATTTTGGCTTAATTAAGGCAATAAGTTCATTTAAGCATCGATGTGTCACACCATTACTAATAGCCCATAATTTTAATTTCTGTTTGAATTCATTTTCTTCTGAAGTAAAGTCCAAGGTATGACTAAAAGCACCTTTATTTATTTGTGAAAATGGTGATGGGTACGGTGGTATTGTCGCATAATCAGCATTTAAACTCAAGTTTTTGCTGGACTTTTCTTCAGCATTTTCAAAAAACTGGTAGTTCTTTGCCGATGAAATATATAAATTGTCATTAGTACAGTTTACTTTTTTATCTATATTAAATATTTCGTTTTCATATAAACTATTAGTGCTATTATTTAAATTTTCATATAGGGTGAGAGAGGATTTCATGATATGTTTTTCTTACAGTCAAAGCTGTTTTTCGTCGAAGATGGCGCTTCGAACTCATTATCTAATCAGATAAGCAAAGTTTACAATACTAGCTTATTTAACTACAACCTACAATTAAATGGAGAATGTGCTCTGTTCAATCCAAAAGGTTCAACTACTTCTCTTTAAGACGCAGGCTCTAAAATAAATGAAATGACGGATAATAATTCATACACCAAAAAAAAAAACTGTATGAGCAAAAAGAATAAAACACTCAAAATATTTCAAATACAACAGAAACGTCAAGACTTTAATAGACCAATACAAACAAGACAAATGGCTGCAAGCATGCCAAGAAATCGAACATGACAACGGAAAAACATACTGGCAGAAAATTAAAAAACTATCACGGTACAAGAAAACAAATGCGCTAGGGACAATAAACGAAAATGGTACCCAACAATACTCAGACCAAGACAAAGCTAACGCATTTGCCAGACATTTTCAGAAAGCTTTTCAAACTTCTACTAACCCTAACTTTGATGACCAAAACTGGATCTTAATAAACGACTGGTACAACAATTACTTTGACAACCAAACTGACAACACATTTCCGTTAATCTCTAACGATGAATACGATAAAGCACTGACTAACTTAAAGAACACCGCACCAGGCAAGGACAAAATTAAAAGCAAATTGCTAAAAAACTTGACCCCCGAAACTCACAAACTTATACTAGACTCACTTAACAACTGCATTCGACACAACATAATACCGGATGCATGGAAAACGGGCATAATATACCCATTCCAAAAAATGGACTCGACAACACACAGACTCAAAATTACAGACCTATTACATTACTTCCAGTACTAAGCAAATTACTCGAACTCATCATAAAAAACAGACTTCAAGAACAGATTGGACAGCACATTCCATCATACCAGTTTGGCTTTAAACCAAAACACTCGACTATACCTTCACTTTTTATCTTAACCAACAACATACAAACAACGCACCTCAACAGCAACAAAACAGCTTGTTTGTTCATGGACATTAACAAAGCTTTTGACAGTGTCTGGCACAAAGGACTACTTTACAAACTACATAAACTTGATACACCAAAATACTTACTTTACACAATCAGAAATTTACTAGAAAATAGACAACTGCACGTTCGAATAGACAACACACTTTCCGTTCCTTTCAGTCCTGAACAAGGACTACCCCAAGGATCACCCCTCTCACCTTTACTTTACAACCTATATTGCCATGACATATACAATCACAACAAGCAGGACAAAAACCAATTTGACAAAACCGCATACATATTACAATACGCAGACGATGCACTTATAGTACACGACAAAACTACGTCAAAAGCAGCGTCAAAACTACAATCACTTACTGACGATACTATGACATGGTTCTACAGATGGAGACTGACCCCCAACGCAACTAAAAACCAACTTTTACTACCAACCCATAAGATCAAAGACGACTCCCCAAACATAACCGCGGACGGCTACATAACTGAACTCAAACCTGACGTAAAATACTTAGGCGTAATACTGTACCAAAAACTAAAATTAACAAAACACTTACAAAATGCAAGAACTGAAACTATTAAACGGACAAAACACTTTAGATCACTGACATACAAAAACAAAGGTATTAGCACGAAAACCGCCACACAAATATACAAATCCATCTGTAGACCAGTTCTAGACTACGGACACTTACTTAGAGCAAACGCTACTGACAAAACTAAAAGATATACTCAGACTACGGAACAGCTTGCTCTAAGACTAATAACCAAAATAAGACACCCAGAAAACTCATTACACAACCCATCCAACCAACTTCTCTACGAACATACAAACATGACCAAAATAACAGACAGACTTATTTATACAACTACAAAACAAATGGAAAAATAATCCAAACAACTGGATAATAATAAACCCACTGTGCATAACAAGACAAACCAGACAATCCCGTTACCTCTTTCCCACTGCCACCCTACTAGAGCACTTTAACTAAGACTACTTTTTTTTTTCTTTTGTAAATAAATTGTAAATAATTAGAATAAGTTAACATGTATGCTAAAACTATAAAAAAAATCCCACTGTAAACATAGGCAGAAAGACCAAGTGGTCGATAGCCTTTTTTCTGTTGAAAATAAATACCATAATTGTGGTGGTGGACCATAAGTAATGGGACATAGAGCTACAGCATATTCCTGACATCAAAATAATACGATTTCTCTGAATTGTCCTATACCGAAAGTTAATTAAGAAAGATACAGGGTGTGAAAGTTGAAATTTTATTTTAGCTTTTTTGTCATATCTTTACGGTCTTTTGATATAAATTACTGAAAATTGGTATAAAGGGGTTTTCGCAGGCGTAAAATACGATGCTTTCATTTGTTTTGTAGTAGCTGATAGGGGGCGCTAGCTGTAACCATCTCCGTCCCTTCAAGAGGCTCAAACTTTTTTTTACGTAACTGAAACGGCCATATGACTTCAAAATATAATTCTAAGATGTTTTCTACGTAAAAAAGATATACTTGTTGTAAGTCTTAAAAGTCGACCGTTTTCGAGTTATTTAATCTTTTATTATTGCATGCATTTACATGTACAGGGTGATTGATTGAATTTTGACCACCCCCTTAACTTTCTTAATTTTGATTAAATAGCAAAAAACGTTAAATACAAAACCAGTAGATATTTAGGTCTACTTTATTTTTAGATAAACAGTTATTATACAGGGTGTCCCAAATTTGAGTAACGAACCAAACTTATGTTTTTTTAAACACAATGACCAACTTTTTATCCGATATTTGCATTCTACGTTAAATTCTAGGCCTAATTGATGTAAAATGTCTGTATCGATATTCAACTGTTTCCGCAACATCTGTTACTTTAACAATGTTTCCTCGACTATGTGATTAAGGTTTAATTCAGTTACTCAAATTTGGGGCAGCCTGTATAATAACTGTTTATATAAGAGTAAAAGTAGACCCAAATATAGATATTTACAACTAGTTTTTTTACTAAAATCAAAAATACGGGAGTTAAGGGGGTGGTTAAAATTCAATCAATCAAGGACTCTGCTGCGAAATCATTTGAATATCGATACAGACATTTTACATCAATTAGGCCTAGAATCTGACGTAGAATTAAAATATAGATTAAAAAGTTGGTCATTGTATTTAAAAAAAATATGTTTGGTTTGCTACTTTAATTTGGGACACCCTGTATAATAACTCTTTATCTAAGAGTAAAGTAGACCTAAATATCTACTAGTTTTGTATTTAACGTTTTTTGCTAAAATCAAAATTAAAGAAGTTAAGATGGTGGTCAAAATTCAACCAATCAAGGACGCTGCTGCGGAACAGTTGAATATCGATACAGACATTTTACATCAATTAGGCCTAGAATTGGACGTAGAATTCAAATATCGGATAAAAAGTTGGTCATTCTATTTAAAAAAACATAAGTTTGGTTCGTTACTCAAATTTGGGACACCCTGTATAATAACTGTTTATCTAAAAATAAAGTAGACCTAAATATCTTCTAGTTTTGTATTTAACGTTTTTTGCTAAAATCAAAATTATGGAAGTTAAGGGGGTGGTCAAAATTCAATCAATCACCCTGTACAGCAGATTTTGATTACTATTTTTTTTTTAATTCTAAGTAGGCTTTGATACAAAAACAAAAAGGGCGTTCATAACAACTAGCTTTATTTTAAAGTTATGTTTATCTGTCAAATTCATGTGCTGAAATAAGTTTTCTTGCGAAAATATGCCAAGACATACGCTGTTTTCTAATGAAGAAATGAGAGATATGCTATGTGTCTACGCGCAAACAAACTTTAATGGACGAACGGCTTGTCGCAAGTATTTTGAGATATATCCCCATAGAAGACAACCCAATCACAAGATATTTAAGCGTATTTATGACCGCTTGGGTGAAACTGGATCGTTTCGACCTAAGCGAGATAGTTTGGGACGTCCAAAAGTTATAACTGCAGACCAAGAGGAAGAAATTTTGGTTAGAGTAGCAGAAAATCCCAGACTAAGTACAAGACGATTGAAGGCAGAATGCGGTGTGAGTAAATCATCAATACTTCGAATATTTCGTAAAGAAGGTCTGCATCCATATCATTTTACACCTGTGCAAAATTTGTTACCAGCCGATCTTCCCCGCAGACTAGAGTTTTCACACTTTTTCCGGACCCAACAAAACAGAAATCCGCTATTTTTAAATAACATTCTTTTCGTAGGTCCATATGAATTACCATCAAATCTTAATGGAAACTCTTACCTAAATTTTGTTCAAAATGAACTCGGTGGTCTTTTAGAACATGTACCGTTGAATTTGCGACAGAATATGTATTTCATGCAAGATGGAGCTCCAGCACATTTTTCCGTACAAGTAAGAAACTATCTAAACACTATTTTTCCACATCGATAGATAGGACGAAGCGAACCGATTCCATGGCCTGCTCGAAGCACGGATCTTAATCCATTAGATTTTTGTGTTTGGGGTTATTTGAAAACAATTGTTTATAATGAGACCATCAATGACCGCGACCAGTTATGGGAAAGAATTCTTAATGCTGCTGACCAAGTTAGAAAGGAAGAAATCCTTTTCAAGATTAGGCAGTCATTCATGAAACGCATTTCAAAATGTATTAGTGTCAATGGTGGATAGAACATTTGTTGGCCAAAAAAAACCTGTTTCATTTCTAGTTTTTTAATTTCTAGCAGTTTGTAGTTTAGGTTGTTTCAACGCAAATGATTGTATACCCACTTAATATCTAATTTATCATTTTGTTGTGTGATTTATTAAAAGTTTTACTAATTAATTTTTTTAGATTTTGTATTTACTACAAACATTTTTTAAACGGTCAAATTTACATACATACTGTTATGTGTGTAACTTAAGGGTACAGCACATATCGTATTAACATACGACAATGCATGCAATAATAAAACATTAAATAACTCGGAAACAGTCAACTTTTAAGACTTACAACAAGTATACCTTTTTTACATAGAAAACATCTTAGAATCATATTTTGAGAGCATATGGTCGTTTCAGTTCCGTAAAAAAAAGTTAGAGTCTCTTGAAGGAACGGATATGGTTGCAGCTAGCGCCCCCTATCAGCTACTACAAAACAAATGAAAGCATCGTATTTAACGTCTGCCAAAACCCCTTTATACCAACTTTCAGTAATTTATATCAAACGACCGTGAAGATATAATAAAAAAACAAAAATAAAATTTCAACTTTCACACCCTGTATCTTTCTTAATATTAATTTTCGGTATAGAACAATTTCGCTAAATCGTATTATTTTGATGTCAGGAATATGCTGTAGCTCTATGTCCTTATGGTCCACCCTGTATATATTTCAAATACCCATGATGTGAAAAAAAAAGAATATACCTATCCCAAAAACTCTTCAATTCTTTGATTTTAATTTTTACTTTTACAAATTTTGAGGCTCGTTCTATCATATAGAATTGTTCTAAAAGCTAAACAACAACTGCTAATACAGCATAACCTTGAAAAGTTTATTAGAGAAAAATACCTATAAGCTTAAAATTAAAATTACGCATTGCATTTTGTTTTTGTCTGTAAATGTAATTAAAAACATTTAAAAGATGATGGATTTGCATTAACTGGTAATGCTTATAGACTTCAATCAATTTTGTTACTATTTGACACCAAAGAAATAAAGTAAAAAAAATTAAGTTAGTAGTACTTTTAGTACTAATAAATAATAATTAAGTTTTTTACTTACTTTTTGTGATGCAATTTAGCACTTCAAACATAAGATTCCACTTAAAAAAACAGCACCAACTTTCAAGCAGAATTTAGAATTCCACAATGGCGGAATGGCGGCCTATTCTGAAACTAAAATCGTGTCTCTTGCGCCGAGCAAAATCAAGGTTGAAACACAAAGACCGAGATGATCTGCTAATGCGCTTGCGCCGGTTGTCCCGCGTTGCCAGTCCTGCAAAAATAAAAGTTCTACCACGTATGAGAGATAAAATCTAATACAGAAAATTTATTGATACTGGATTACTACGTAGTATTAAGATTTGTCTTGTTAATTTCCCAGAAAGGTTAACAGTTTCTGACCACATCAGACAATATGACATCTCGATATTTTTTTGCTTTGATGTATTTTGAGTAAGAAAGTTCAGAATTACGTACTTTACAATGACACTGGCAACGCTGTTCTTTGAAGCCGGACGACGGGTCGGTCCAACTTATTTATAGTATCCCGCCTTTATTTGAATTTGAAGTCAAATATTATTGTATATATATACAGGGTGTCCAGGAACTATTGCACGAAAATTAAAACGCGTACAGGGGAGGTCAAAATAAAGTTAGTTCTTCATATAAACTTTTTGTTTATCTCGCATCCTGTCGATATACAGGGCTTCAAAAATTTAGTTCGAAAAAACTTTTTTCAAATTATTTTTTAAACGGTTGCGATGGCAACCGTGAAATTTTGGTATGTAACTCGTCTATTAATAACTCATAATTGTGTAGTTAAACGAATTCTTGTTATACACAGTTTATACAGGATGTGTACAAATTAAATGTTTGGGTCATTAGATATTTGACACGATTGCAAATTTCGCTTTTTTGAATCGGCAGTATGATTCCTTTAAGTGTTTGCTAAAAAAAACCATACCTAGTTTTAAGCGATACCTTCGCCCGTTTTGGAGAAAATCGCGTTTTATTGAGTTGGTGAGGATATGCTGTAAATTTGATACATTATGGATATGTATCCATGACAACACAAAATAATGGTTATGTATTTGACATGTGTAGCGTTGACATTATTGTTTAAATAAATTTCATATCCTAATATTAAAATCATGGCAGAATTTACATTCGAAGAACTTGCCGACATGCATTTAGTGTATGGATTAGCGGAAGGTAACGCTGCTGAAGCACGTCGCCTTTATGCAGATCGGTATGTTAACAGGAGGCTTCCACCCGCACATTTGTGCGGGTGGACAGACGATTGAGAGAAACCGGTAACTATACAAAATATTACTAGTAAAATATCTTATTATTAATATTTTTATTAGGATCTTTCCAGCCTAAACGAGGTGGAGAAGGGCGTGCAAGAATTATAAGAACAATTCTCTTCCACTGCCAGAAGAGAACGTCTTGCAATTAGTTGATGCAGCGCCATCTACTAGTGTACGAAAGATATCTGCGGCCACAAACATTTCCAAATCGACGGTACATGCTATTCTTCAGGAGCAATTGCTTCACCCTTTTCATATCCAAAAAGTTCATGCAATGACTGAAGACGATTATCCTCCGCGACTTTGGTTCTGTAGAACATTTTTGGAAAAACAAAGACTTGATCCCCAAATGATAAGTAAATTTCTCTTTACTGATGAGTCTGGATTTACCCGAGATGGCATAATTAATTCGCATAATTTGCATATGTGGAATGAAGAGAACCCACACGCAATCATTCAAACTAAATACCAACGTAAGTTTATCGTAAACGTATGGATGGGTCTAATTGGAACGACGCTAATAGGACCTTATCATATCGACGGAACTTTAAATGGACCAAAATATTTAAATTTTTTACGAGAAGACCTGAACCCGTTGCTGGAAGAAGTCCCACTGAATATTAGGAACAACATGTGGTTAATGCATGATGGGGCACCACCCCATTTCAGTAGAGCTGTAAGGGATTACTTAAATCATGCATTTCCTGATCGTTGGATAGGCAGAGGCGGTCCTTTTCGATGGCCGGCTAGATCTCCTGACTTAACCTCCTCAGATTTTTTTCTTTGGGGTCATCTAAAACAGTTAGTTTATAATACCCCTGTAAATACCAGAGAGGAATTATTAAACCGGATTCAAATGGGCTGTGAAGTCATAAGAAACGACCAACAAATGCTAATCCGAGTTCAGCAAAAATGTTTGGAAAACTTCAGGAAGTGTATTGCGGTTCAGGATTCGCATATTGAACATCTTCCATAAATATTTTGCACAGAACACAGTAAAGTTCATTTAAGATTTATTTATTTTTGTGTGTTGTTAATTAAGAAAAACACGATTTTCTTATAAACGGCGAGAGATATCGTTTAGAAATAAGTATGCCTTTTTTTTAGCAAACATTTGAAGGAATCAAACTGCCGATTCAAAAAGGCAAAATTTCCAATACTGTAAAATATCTAATGACTGAAACATTTAACTTGTACACATCCTGTATAAACTTGGTGTAACAAGAAGTCGTTTAGCTACACAATTGTGAGTTACTAATAGACGAGTTGCATACCAAAATTTCACGGTTGCCATCGCAACCGTTTAAAAAATAATTTGAAAAAAGTTTTTACGAACTAAATTTTTGAAGCCCTGTATATCCGACAGGATGCGAGATAAACAAAAAGTTTATATGAAGAACTAACTTTATTTTGACCTCCCCTGTACGCGTTTTAATTTTCGTGCAATAGTTCCTGGACACCCTGTATATACAGTGTGGAACAGCCAAATGGAATAAATTCGATAACGAATAAATGAGAGCGTGTTGGGAAAAACGCTTGGACACGTCGATTAGTATTTTTAGATGCGCATTTATTAAAAAAAAATAAAAATTGTATAGGGTTTTCAGATGTATTACTAAAATTAATAATAAAAAAAGAAAATTATTTTATTTCACAAATAATGTAAAAAAAAACAAAAAAACATTAATTTCCATGTAAGAGATGTTCGTGAAAATAAGTATTGTGTGTAATGTAGCAAATTTGTGAAATAAAATAATTTTCTTTTTTTAATGTTAATTGTTGTAATACATCTGAAAACATTTCCGAAACAGTTGAAGATAGGTATGGGACATTGTACATAAATTATGTCTAGAATTTTCTGAAGAATCCAAAAAACTAATAATATACAGAGGGTTGTATTTAAAATAAGAAAGTTGGTATCGGCCACTGTCACATGACACACCCTATATAATTTTTATTTTTTTTAATAAATGCGCATCTAAAAATACAAATCGACGTGTCCAAGCGTTTTTCCTAACACGCTCTCATTTATTCGTTATCGAATTTATTCCATTTGGCTGTTCCACACTGTATATACAGGGTGTCCGGAAAATACGTGTACAACGTTTGACGACAGACTCCTGACGTCAAAATATGTCGATCTAAGCCGACTTAGTTATATCCAAAATTGTCTCGTTTAGCCGGTAGAGGGCGTCAAAAATTTGTAAAAATATTGGTTTTTTACTAAATTACGTGAAAACCTGCTAATGGATTTTAATGAATTTTAGTATGTAGACTAATACTATAAAATGACGTTATCTAGTAGTATAGTCACCGGCTGTAAATAAGTGGAAGTGTTATAAAAGTGATATAATACGTCAACATTTCTCCCCATTTTTTATATGAACGGCGTTATGACAACCCAGATATTTTTGTCGAGTGACCGGAAGTATTTTGAAGCTATTTTACCTCTTTAATATTTCCCGGTGGATGAGCTGTTTCGCCAGAAAAAAAAAAATTTACAATTACCTGCATACATCAAAGTAGGTATAATAAAGTTGAAATTATTTATTGTAAGAAACTAAGTAAACCAAAAACATTACTTAAGCAAATGTGTAAAATGACCGCCATCTTGCTGAATACACTTATCAATACTCTTTAAGAAATGAAATTGTACCCTATCTAATGTCTCGGGGTTATTAAAATGGTTGCCTGCATTTAAAATCCGCTGCAATAAATCATCACGTGTGTTTACAGGAGTATTGTAAACTTCTGTTTTAATAGCTCCCCACAAAAAGAAGTCACACATATTTAACTCAGGAGAACGTGGTGGCCATTTTACTGGTGCATCATTGCCCCTTCCAATCCATCGGTTGGGATATTGATGATGTAAGTATTGCCGAACGACAACGGAAAAATGGGGCGGGGCACCATCATGCATATACCACATTTGCCTCCGAAGTAAAATTGGCAAATTTTCCAGAAGAATTGGTAATGTGTCTTGCAAAAAATTTAAATAAATATTTCCATCTAACCTGTCTGGAATAACAATGGGACCAATAAGGTAGCGATCAATAATACCTGCCCAAATATTTAATTTAAATTGATGCTGATGATGTGCAACTTTAATGGCATGTGGATTTTCATCGGAATAAATATGTTCGTTGTGCAGATTGGTTACTCCAGATCTTGTAAAGCACGCCTCGTCAGTAAACATAATTGTTCTACAAAAATTTGGATCACGGATTCTTTTGTTTCTAATAATTTGACAAAATGTAAGCCGCATGGGGGGTAAGGCAGTCGGTAAAAGTTCCTGGACTTTTTGCACGTGATAAGGATGTAATAACTGTTCTTTTAAAACCTCATTGATAATCGTTTTAGGAACATGTAACTCACGTTCTAAGCGACGGGTACTGGTACTTGGTTCTTCTTCGACTCTTTCCAGAATGTTCTCTTCTGTTTCCACAGTTCGAGTTGTTCGCATACGACCCTTGCCTTCAAAGTTTTTCTCAAACCTGCCCGTTTCTCGAAGATGACGCGCGATATTGGCAAATGTTTGGTGGTTTGGTATTCGACGGTTAGGAAACCTCTCCATGTAAACCCTAACACTCTGACGCCCATTTCCTTGACAAAACCCGTATACCAGGAGCATGTCAACCTTCTCAGAGTTTGTATAATTGTCCATTTTTAATGGTAAAATGAACTTGTAATTCAAGAATGTTGATCGTATACTTGAGTAAATTTCATAGACTGGTGACAATTTGTCAATAATTGTCAAATTATTAAATGCCATAGCAACTAGGTCACTATATTTTTACAAATTTTTGACGCCCTCTACCGGCTAAACGAGACAATTTTGGATATAACTAAGTCGGCTTAGATCGACATATTTTGAAGTCAGGAGTCTGTCGTCAAACGTTGTACACGTATTTTCCGGACACCCTGTATACTTGTACTTGGATAATGTAGTTTCCAGTTTTGCTAACTTTGGAAATATTTAGCACTTGGTGGTACAAGAAGTATAAATAATAAATTTGTGATTAATGTTCAAACAATTGATGATTCTTCCAACTGAAACTGTTTATATTTTCGTAAGGTAATACGTAAATTTCCATATTTCTTAACATTTGATTCTTACATTGAAAAAGAATCCTAAATTGGTAATTTATGATGAAATGGTGTGTTACACTATTCTAGTACAACTACGCGTTTTTATGCAATTTATCCAAAGAGGAAATAGGGTTTGGTCTATCGTAAACGGTTATTTATAATAAAGTCTAAAAACTTCATAAAACGTAGAAACAATACGTAATAATGTGGTTATAGTCACAGGTCAGAGGGTGTCCTACATTTTTTGATTGAGTTGTAGGTACCTATGTATTAACGCAATAATATATTAGTTTTATTATGTGACAAGAAGATTATAAGCCACACAGATAATGAAAATCTAATAGGATACGATCGACGTAGATTGAGGCACTTATAATTTTGTGAGATCTACGTTTAACAGTTACACGATTTTTGTCTATAAAAATATTATTAAAAAATAAATTCCTATGATAATAATTTACATATAGAAATCATTTGTTGAGGTGAATAAATTGATTAGCAAAAAAATTGAACAGGCCAGACATAAATTACAAAGTGATAAATTTAAGGCCACTAAAACATGGTATATTATAGACGTAGAAATAACGGCGTTACTTACGCTGTTCAGTAATAGAATATTATTTTGTGACTTGCATACGTATATTAAAAGGCTAAAAAATAGACGTTGGTTATAAATGTATTATAGATGTTTAAACGATATACCAAAACTAAAATATTACGAAAAAACGATTGCATATACGTTAATTAAACAATAATGAAAATTTGTGTGTTGCTTGGGGTGTTGAAAATGAAAAATTTTTTGCAGGAAGTAATTTACGTCGATGATTCTTCGCCCCTTTAACTGAGAGGGTTGAAAATTGTCTCTGAAAATGAAAAGAGTATTAGTTACTAACCTAATTACCCTTTTCCGATGATACCCGGTAATTTTTTGTTTTTTTTTATAATGGGAATATTTAAACGCTTCACTTACCGTTGTCTCTAATACTCAACAAATTGTTATTACATGACGGAACAGAATGGGCATCCGGTTCCACAGCCACTGGGAATTGATCTAAGTCTCTAAAATGAGAGTAACATGAATTATAGAAAAATACTTTTACACGCTAATTAGAAATAAGGTACTAGAAAAATATTATGTAATTTGACTTGTAACTTACCCTTGTTTCGTGTTTCCACGACGTTTTCATTTTTACACACACCCTTAGCCGATAAAACGCGAGCACTATTTTAGTTAATGGAGTATTTTTGCGATGTCAGAATATTCGCAAATTAAATTGACGTTTCTTCAGGATTTAAATGATCCGTTCTAAATTTTGAAAAGTTCACTGTATTGGTTCTGTCATAGTCATCGAAGTTATTGAGATTTATTTGTTCGATTTCTTGTTTGTTGAATTGTTCGACTGCAATAGGTTGTGAAAGGTCAAGAGTAATGTGATCTGTCGTTTTATTTAGTATAGTAGTTAGTGCGGTACCATTTTCAGCAATTGAAATACTGTCTGGAATTTCACAATTGTTATCAAAATTTTGGTAAAGTATAATTATTTCGCCGTTTTTTATTGAAGTCCAAATTTGAATAACCTGTTCAGTTCGAGGTGACACAGTTATTTTGGGAATTTTTTAGTTTATGATATGATATTTTTATTTTAGTATAAGAGAGAGTTGTTAAGAAACTGCTTTCAAATTCGACATTAGCTTTTAACTGTTTGAGGATGTGTAAATCAATAAGTCCTTTAAGTAATTCATGAAAATTAAATAGATAAAATTTCAATTTAAAATTTTTTGGTAGATTGAAAATTTTAGGTGCAGGTATTATTGCACTGTAATCATTCTGAGATTGATTGAAAACTGTTGATACAATACATAAATGGATCGTTTACTATAGAATTTGGAAAAAACCTAAATTCATTTTCAGGGTCAATGAATGACTTTGTTGAGCCGGAATCAATGAGCACTCTAATATTATACTCAGGAAAAATGAAAATTTTTGAGGCGTTTGTGGTGATATTAAGTTTGTTCGTTCTCGAGAGGTGTTATTGAAAATTTTTAATTTACAATTTCATTGTCAATTTCATATGTATTTTGGTTATACTCAGTGTCATTTGAGGTTTCATCTACTGAATATTTCTGTTTCTTCATCATAAAAATATGCATATTGATCAGAAACTGCTCCGGTACTGTTCTTCCATGTTATTTACTTGTTGAATTTCTGTGTTATATAACTTCTCAGAAATAAAATTCTGGTGTGCAGGTGGGTTATAAGAAGTGGAAGGTTGAAGAAAACGTCGAAAACAAATGGTTGAATAACTATTTCTAGTGCATAAACTCATTGGAGTTGGTTTGTCAAGTTGTCTATTTGGATTACGTTTAAACACATTTGAATTAGGAATTGAATCGGAATTTTGAGGTCTTGGTGAGCCAAATACTTGGTGAGAATTGGTAAAATATCTTTGAGGCCTCCTTGGAGGTCTGGGCTGTATTGGAATTGGACCAGTGGGAAATGAGATTTGCATTCTAGTAAAATAAAAAAAATAAAGTAAAAAGGAAAGTTCATTGGGAAACTACTGTGTCTTTGAATCGGTTGATTTTTCTTTATGTGTGGGCGTGCTGGTGTCATATTTTGAGCGTTGGTCCAAAAGATTTCTTAATAGGTGGTTTGAAAGATGGATTTTGAAAATAATGAGCATTATCTTCGGCCAACACGTACTGTAAAGCTTCGCTCAGAGAAACAGGTTTCATATATCTTAATGTTGTCCCTAGCGGTTCTCTTAATCCAGAAAGGAATGTCTTAAGAGCCAGATTTTGATACAGATCTCGTTTTAATTGTTTAGCTAAACCAGTAGTTTCATGAAGATCAATATATGCACACAATAAGTTCAAAATATTTAAAATTCTTCGTAAAAATGTTGAGGAGGTTCATGAGGATTTTGCCTCATCATAACAAGATCGCGATTCAGACAGCTTTCGTCTCTTTGGTCTCCAAAATTTCGAGTCAATGTACTTTTTACATCATACCAAGTAGCTACGTTTTGTATATTAATAACTAACTTAGCATTTCCTTGTAGTTTCGAAATTAACGAATTTAGCAGATAGACATTTTTAAAGCTTCAGGCATTTGTATTATCATAGAATTCATTTATAATGGCTTCACAAACTGCTAAGTATCTATTCAGATTGTTCGGGTTTCCATCGAAAACAGGAACACATTTGAGATATTCAGAGTTAAATGCTTGCGACATATTTGCATCTAAATTACTATCTTGGTTACTATTTTGTGGAAATGTATTTGTAACGTTTGATAAAACGGATGGTTTTAAAGAAATATTATATTTATGATTAACTGTTTTAAAAATTTGAGAGTCGGTTTCAAGTGAATCTTTGGTTTCAGAATCGGAAGACATCAAACAATTGTACTTACATAAAACAAACAATCAATATCTTCATTAAGTTTGGTATTGTACTATAAGGCTAACGGTCTAAATTTGGCAATGGAGTCCTCTTCTAAACGTTATCCTTGCGGAGCTGGACGAATTGATTCCCAATCCCAGGCTTCTTAAATGGCTGCTGCGTCTTCGATAGATCCAACACACCACGGCACGGAAAGTCTCAAAAGTTCGATATTCGGTAAATCGTTAACACGAAAGTCTATCGTTCGATACGATTGACCCCAAATATCCTACCGACTGCGCCAAATAACTGTCATGCACAGAAGACTTCTTTTTAAAAAACTTTAATAATACCTAAAGATACAGTTAAATAATGTCTTAACTAGATTAATAAATTTTACCGACTAACTAGAAAAATTATTGAAATAATAATAATGGCGGTTATTTAGCTTAAAAAAAGCTCTAAATATAAATATTTACATGCTCAAGCGAATAAAAAACAGGAATTAATGACATCAAATAAAAACAATATGAACTTAAATCTACAAACAAAACAGAAAATTTTAAAATTAGAAATTAACATTACATTAAAAGAATATGTTTTCTTAAAGATTTCCTAAAATCGGTAAGAGTGTTGCAGTTTTTCACATAGTTAGGCAGCATGTTAAAATCATACAAACCTTTATACAACACAGAATTGTGCATCTGACTAGTTTTTTCTCTCACTCAAAATAAAATCGAAACCGTTTCTCGTGTTGTAACTATGCACATTCCTAAAAAACTTGATCTTACTGCAAATATAAGGCGGTAAAAGTTCGTGCTTTATTTTAAAAACAAACACATGAGTGGCAAACACCATCATTTGTTTAATACACAACATTCAAAACACTAATCATTGTTACGACAGGGGTGTATCTATTACAGTTCAATATACTTCAATAATCTGAATTTGATCGATCTTGAAAGCAGGAAGACTGTATAAGAGGGTGGAACAAAACTCGAGATGTGGAGGAGCAATGCTGTTGTATAATAGCAGTTTAGTACTTGTTGATAACTGACTTCCCACTCGAGCAATGTATCCAACCTTTTTCGCAAATTTTCTTGTTATATAATCAGCATGTGCGTAGAATGTTAAATTCTGATCAAAAATGACACCCAAATATTTTATTTCATTTTCATGGATTATTTTTTGGTGGTTATTAAAACTATATTCAGACTGCAAATTTGAAGATTTTAAACTGTGTTTCTTCCCAAACAAACAAAATTTTGACTTTGATGCACACTGAGCCCGTTTTTACAGCCAGTTGAATAAACTGTCCAAGTCACTATTAACAGTCCTCTCTATCATATCCAATTCACCTCCCGCCATGTACAACATTGTGTCGTCAGCAAATAATTCCAATTTACACCCTCTCACCGCCCCCACTATATCGTTAATATACAGAAGAAACAACAACGGTCCTAAGACGGTTAAGTAATTTTTAAATTTAACCTTCTGGTATCTGTCACACAAATATGATTTGAACCATCTCAGAACCGTACCGCCGACACCCATGCACATCAGCTTTCTCAGTAGTATCTCCCTATTAACTGTTTCAAACGCTCTTCGAAAATCTAGAAACACTGCCAACACAAAATTACCCCTGTCCAGCTCACTCTTGAAAGTATCACATAAATTCACTACCACAGACTCATATGAATGACGCTCACGAAAACCAGACTGATTGACTACAATAATGTTATTTTTGTTACAATATTCCTGTAGTTGCTTTTTAACTGCAATTTCCAGTACTTTTTCGTACACCTCTATAGTGTTGATTGGCCTAAATTCGTTATATCGAGTAGTATTTGGTACCTTAGGAACAGGAACAATAGTAGACTCTTTCCACTTACGTGAAAATTCTCCACTGGACAGTGACGTATTGACAACATTCAACAAACGATCACACGCCACAAAACAGACATCACACAGAACCTCTTTAGATATGCCACTTACACCTCCCCCATCATTTTTCATATCCTTTAAAATAGATTTAATATCTCCCATTGATAAGCTTTCGAATATTGTAAAATTGTAGCAAGTGTTGCAGTCTTCGATCGCCACCTCGCTCAATGCGGAACTCAAAGGAATACCCATTAAAATGTTATCTATGCTTTTTACAAAATATTTATTATTATAATTAATTATATTTATTTATTGACTTTTTAAAGTGGAATAATGGAAATTTTATGCATTTTGTTTTACAATATTTTTTACCCTTTTTTATTTCAGTACTTTTTTAAAAAAACTCCATTTTAATTTTATTATTTATTTGCTAATATAACAAAGTACGTGGTAACAAATTAACCAATACTTATTTAGAAATTAATTAAAAACATTACACAAATCTGAAACAATGAAACCATCCTTCAGTTGAATGATATTTATCTCTCTATAAATTTTTCCAAAACTCTAACCGGTTCGCTGGAATAATGCTTTGCAGATTTTTGATGATATTGTCTTTTTTTTCTTTTCCTATTCCACAAGGCAGTTCACATTGTTTCGCCCTTTTTATTCCGGCCTTCTTGATTTTATTTTGAAGAAAATCCATTACGTACATATTTTCAGTGGTGTCACTTCCTAATTTGTATTTCAACGAGAAAGTTCCTCTAGTAGCAACAATTTGAATTATATCGGATATGTACGGGCGTGGTTCAATGTTTTTAAGTTTCGTTTGTGAAGAAAAATCCTGCCATTTAAAAAAATCACAAGGCGTCATTTCCTTAATGGTAACTTTACTCGAATTGGACTCTTGAACGGCTCCGATAAAATCGTTAAAATCGTAGGTTTTTTTCTGCCTTTTTAGTGACAGTTCCACCTGGTGGTGGAAGCTGTCAGTCGACATGAATGTGTGTCCAGGTTCAAAGTATTTTATAATGATATCTTCTGCAGCTATGACATCAGAATTAACAATATAAACCAAGAAACTAAATAGTGTCCAGTTTTTATTTTGTCCGGCGCAATTTTCTACCCAGAGAATTTAATGTTTTGTGTCTCTAAAATGTAAGAAGAATGAATAAAATGTGCTTATTATTTCTTCTTTCGCTCGGCCGGCGATTTCTTCATGCCAGAGACAGGCAAATGGTATTATATTATTATGTTTTTGTAATTTGCCTAAAAACTTTCATTGAACACGCTTATTCTTTGCGTAAATATAGCTTTTTTAAACATGTCCAATCGAGGTAACATTATCACTTTCTGAAGATCTACCGACATTATGATAGTATTTGAATCTGTATTCTCGACATCAATCCGGTAACACTTTCGTGATTTTTCTGCTCTGTTTATATGGTCCTTCCAATTCTTCCATGTTTCACACTCCATATTCAAATTTTCCAAATTATGCTGATTATTATGCAGCTTAAAACCCTCACACTGCTCGCACTCTTAATGGCCAAGATTGGTAAATGAAATATTTGAATTTTTTACCATTTTGCGATAAACCTCGTAAGAACATTTATTTTGAGAATGAGATTTCAAATAATCATTATACATGCTTTGAATAGTAAGGTCACTTGGTAGGTACTTTCTATTAGGAGCATGTTCGCGGCGGTAATGCGAAATGGTGGGATGAAAGCTTTCAATATGATCGGCAATACATTCTTTGGGAATTTTGGTTTTACATGCTTTTCTCCCACGTTGATCCAAATGTGGTCGAAGTGACGATGTAGGTGTAGAATCTATATTTGTCTTGACAAGTCCCTTTATAATCCAATCATTTTTCTTATTATAGCCCAAGGTTGTCAAAAAGAATAAATTACATACATTTTGTTTTTGTCCGTTTACGTCTTTTAAAAAATATTGAAATAGTATATTTCATTACCAGTACAGAAATGAGGATTTTTCCGTGCGCGCGGGACAAATTCTCGTGTGAGGCGCAGCCGAACACGGGAAGTCATGCAAGAACGGAAAATTCATTTCTGGACGAGTAATGAACGATATTTTTTATTATACTTAGGTACCTGAAATCAACATAAACAAAAAATATCGCAAAAAATTATTAAGAAAATCGGGAATATTTATTTTTATTTTTGAAACAGTAAAAATGTAAGTACATACAACTCAAATTAACAAAAAAAATACAAGTAGGTAATTCTAAGAAAATTAATTTTGGACAGAACCGTTATTATTAATAGTAATATTTATTGTACAATTCGTATTATTGTTGAAGCTCAATCCCTTTTGCATTTCTTTTTGTTGAACTAAAGACTCTGCTAAAGATGTTGAAGCGGAGTGTTCGTGTGTGCTTTGGTTCTCTTGATTGACTGTTACAGATGTTGTAGTTTCCAAGTTACAAGGGCTAAACAACTTCCGTGATACTTCAATTTTTCTTTGTATGGACTCTTCTATATATCCTGCTACATTGGAAGAAAGCCATCCTCCGTGTCTTTTCAAAGTGAGCAAATCACCGCCGTTTTCCACCAACATGGTTGCCGAAGAGCGCCTTAGCCCATGTCCGGTATATTCTTCGAGATTTTTTAGTTTTAGGTATTTTGCAACAAGTTTTGGAATACCACTGATAGTATGGCACCCAACATGTTGAACGTAACATCTTTGGTTTCGGTATGCAACAAATAATCTTCTACTCTTCATATGTTTAGGGCGGAGATCTGCGTATTTACGGTAAATTGTACAGGGATCGAATTTGCAATTTTCATTGGTAATGGTAAAACTTCTTGACCTGTGAGTTTTTCCATCTCGTAAGAACACGACAAGGAAACGCCCATTATCTTCCACATCATCTCTAAACTCAAACGTATTAAATCATCTCTGCGGCATGCACCGAAGATGCCAAACACTAAAATTACTTTTGCTAGTAGATATTCTCCATCTGAAGCTTCACATAAAAATTTGGTTACTTGTTCTGCTGTAAGAATCTTGGATTTCTTTGGTATATATCCTACAGCTTGTCGTTTCAAAAAAGCAATCGTTTTTGGATATTGATGGTGAGTATTTTCTTTTATTGCCAAACAACTCTTTAACATAGAGAATCGACTCCATAAAGTGGAGGATTTCATAGTGTTGGCTTTTTCAGAAAAATATACTAAAAGAATATCGTCACTCACAATTTTGATTCGTTTCTGAGTCCGCCATTCGGTAAAACTGTTATATTCTTGTTCATATCTCAACCTGGATTTCACTGGTAAGAAATCTGCACTCACTTCTGCCGCTCGTTGTAAGATATTTTCGGGAATATCCCGATTTTCTTCACAATCTGAATTCATTTTTGCAAAATGTAATAAATACATAAATACTTAATTTTCACTGACAGAAAATAAAATTTGTCATTAATAAATAAATCGTTGCTATAGACACATTACTCGTTTCTTTTTTTTCTTCGGGTTGCCATAGGATATCTAGTATCATGGATATCTATGTTTATTATTAAGCCCACGGAAAGAGGGATCGGGAAAAAATTTCCGTGCGCTGTTCCGAAAATGTCATATTTACTGTATTTTATAAACAGTTGAAAATGTAGTATTTTCTGTTAAGTATAATAAAAAGTATTTTTCTGTTGAAATTTTTCCGTTTGTCTTACCGATGTTCTTCTTTTGACAAATGTTCTAGATAAAGAATTTAGAACAAATGACTTTTGTTCGATCCAGTTCAACTCCCAGTATACAAACAATTAATTTAATTTCTTCTCTCTTCACTAATTTTTGTTGTACATTTCTTCTTACACTTCTCACTACTGCAACCAGGTTTCACCGCATGTTTTTCTTTCAAATCATTCTTCCTTTTCTCCTTTCTTGTCGCTAAGCTCTCATTAAAAGTTCTTCGTTTCCTTACGTAACCTTTTTTCGTATATTCGAAATTGATTTTTTCTACAGCTAAAAATATTAAAGTGAGACATTTGGACTAAAATCGCATTAAAATAATTTTTACTTTCCACGTTGTTTCCTTCCTCTTGGCGCTCTTCTCCCTCTCCATTTATTGGATCGTTCACTTTACATAGCCCTACTTCCTATACGATGTTTTCTGACAAAGACACGTTAGTGAAATATATTTCGTTACATACTAGCAAAATATAAATATTCTTACCATTGTTAGAATCCAAATCAGTCTCTAAAATTGTATTTTTAGACCGGGAACACTCAGGGGCATCTTCTTTGGTACTGTCACTGTCCGAGTAATTACTCTTTGTTTTGATTGGATTGTGACTAGCAGATTCTTTTGAGCCACTAATAAATGATGTTATTTTAAGGCTATCATTATCTGCATTGGGTTGAAGGCAAACACTTTGGTCTAGTAAAACAAATTCATTTTTTTTTATGGCATCACTGGTTTTTCTACTTGTTGAAGGAACGTCCACAATTTGGGAGCGTATCAGCAGGTCTTCTTGTATTGTGATATTAGAATTTAACTGTTCCAGTCTAGTTTCATCAGAAAGTTGTATTCCGTCTTCGGTATAAATAGGAAAATCCTCCAATTTTTCAAACTGACTATCGCTCAAAGTGTTTGGTGCTTCATATGGCATTTCCGAGACAATCGACAAATAAGTAACATTCTGCAGTGACGTAACTTCATCATTTCCTTCCATGTCTTGTACCATTTTCAACATAAGTTTGGTTCTCTTCGACATTATCTAGATTATTCACAATATAAAAGTAATTATTAAAATACATAATATAATTGTTGTAGATATGTTCTATATGTATTTTGAAACGAGTTACTCATTTGACTTCCTGGCTATTTGGGCTTACGTCTCAATCTTTTCACAAAAAATGGTTGGTTGGGATGGTAGAATTTCGCACTATTTTCAACTATGAACAGTTGAAAACAACATTAACCCAGTCGTTCCAACTTGAAACCACTGACTTGGGCTAGGTCAAAAAAACCCTTTGTTAACGTTTCGGTGACAAATCTGCCATCCCAACCAACCATTTTTTGTGAATTGATTGAGACGTAAGCCCAAATAGCCAGGAAGTCAAACATAATATAATACAGTTAGGGCTACTTACCTTAAACTAGTATGATATAATTTATTATTACACAATATTATTGCACTATTGATACTGTAAAAATAAAACAGATTTAATCCACAAATAAAAACACGTGTTTACGCATCAACGGTATGTCAACTTGTGACTAAAAGAACCGCCAAATTACTTAGGTGATTTACCGCATATATGCGTTGCTTAGGAATAAACTCGCATCTACAAGTAGATGCGGGCTTTTTACTAAGCAGGCGGTCCGAAGCGGTGTTGTTGCTAAGGAATGGCCTAAAATTGTGTAGAAGCTAGGAACCCATTTTGCCATTTAAAAATATATTCAGAAGCAAATACGAGGTTTTTTCTACGTACAGAGGTAATTTAGGGTCCTCGCAACATATTCCCGCCGTTATTTCATTTTTGATTTTTTTGCACTTGCGGTGTTTTTGTTTAGAACGGCAGTATATAAACGGACCGAGTGGATGGACGAGCAGTTGTGGAATTATAGCAGTGCGAAGCGAAGTAGTAAAAAGTGGTAAAAGTGACTTTAGTGGCTTAAAAGTGATTTCCAGTGTTGTAAATTGTTGTGTAATTATTAAATAAAGTTGGTTAAGTTTATTCAAAGTATCACTTATCAAAAAGAACCCCGTAAAATGTAACAGTATGCTCAAGGCCGTGGATATGTAGCATGAGATAATTTCTGGCTGAAATTGAACACACTTGGACAAACTGTAGGCAATCAAAGTCGACTATTAGGCTATGTACACGTGTATATTACATAATCCACAATAATTACAAAATTTACAAAGTTTACAGGTTGCCAAAACCACAAAGTTTGCAAAAAAACAATTATGAAATGAATTGAAATTGGAACGTCAAAATTAATCAAAATCAAAACAAGAAAGTTTTTCCAGTGCCAAACCGTTTTAAACAGCCCCTTACCAGTTTTAAAAATGATGTTTTGGTTCTCTTGCAAGAGTAGGCCCCACAAGGGTAGATGGCCTTGGAATTGCACGGCCGCCGGGTCTAGAACTCTCACATCTCGAGGTCGAAAACTCAGATTTCCGGGTCGAGCCGAATACAAAAGCTGTATTGGAAATTTAGGCCGATACAAAATAAATCCCAAAAACCAAAAATGAAACCAATTTACCTGCAATTCGGCCAGAGGTTTAGAGATAAAAGAAATTAATAAAACAGCCGCACACACGCGGTCGTTGTTTAGGTTGATGCTTCGAGTGCTGTCATGGGAAAAAGATATTTCATAAAGTGGGAGTGATTAAATAGGTCAAATAGACATTTGACACAAATGAAACACGAACTCAAACACTTTCATTCTCCGACAAAAATCACAAATTATTCACGTGACTACGGTACCCAACACACGCATCAGGTCACGCACCCACACTAACAACAAAATATGCACGAGGAATAATAAGATTCAGCGAACGGAATCGGCTCATCAGTGTAACTAGGCTCGCTCATGGACATAAAAAATGCAAGCTAAACGAGTTGCGGACGGAAATCCTATTTCCTACGTAACAAACTGCATTTCTTTAAACGGAATTTTGTCACCTTGTAAACACTTGTCAATATAACTCAAAATAAAAAACAGATATTTATCAATCAGCCAAAGTGCAAATGGATTTCAATAAAATAAGACCTTAAACAAACAAGAGTCAAGTCATTAAGGTGTAAAATTTTAAGAAGTAGGTCAGCAAGCAAACAGTTTATTTTAAATTAGCTTTTAGAGTTCTCTAAGTCGTCCCGTGAGATAATATGCATTTATTCTTGCAAAATAAACTGGTAAAATTCCCAGACGACCCGTTGATACTAATGCGATTTATGGTTTTGACGGTAACAAGTCCACATAGTTTTTTTAGGAAAATTAGAGGTGCCGCCTGTATTATTGGTTTGACACTCATTGTCTGTCAAATTAGGTCAATTTTTAGCTCTAAAGATGTTAAAGTGGTCAAACTATACCTGATTGCTACATATTGTTATGTAAGTTTTGCGATCCTCTTTTGTTATCTAAGTAGTTCTAATTTTTGTAACCTTTTGCGATGTTTCAGGTCACTATTTCAACTTTTTCTCTTACATTCGTGATGAAGGTAGACCAATTAATCAAAACTAAAGCCAAATACAGTTGGCCTTTAAACACAACCGGCCCTGTTATGAAACAAAAATTCGTTAAAGCCACCAGATCACAGGAATTATTGGTTTTATTGACTTTTGTTGCTGAATTTTTCTTCGTCTTTCCTTGGTTTGCCCGAGTGTCAAATTGGCAGGAAGAAGACTATTCAGTTGTTTTGATTAGACAATACTTAGCCCCGTTGGATATTATTTACTCTAAGATTTTATTTTGCTATATTTCTGTTATGGGAATCGTATCAACGGCATGGCACTTGCACTTTATGTATTTTAGCTGGCATGTGCAACTACAGGCTTTCATGTTGTTAAAATATGTTGAAGGTAACAGTAAACATAAATAAGTAACTTACAGTGCAAAAGCTTTATGAATTTTTAGACATTTCATCTGGAATTTGTCAGGAATCTTCAGGAAATAATATAGTAAAGGACAAAAATTATCAGAACCAGATATGGAAAGAATTACAATTTATTATAAAGAGGCATGTTGAAGTTTTAAGGTAATCACTTGTTACGGTTGGATTGCTTTCTTAGTGACTTGGTTTTTTTTTCTAAAATTAGTAATATGAAGTAATATTTATATTGTTTTTTCTATTTGTTTACTACTGAAGTTTGAGATTATGCCTTCTACATTTTGAATTTTTATCACCTTGATCTTTGTAACTTTGAATCATAGATGGTAAACTTTTCTTTATTCCATAACAGTTCTCTTCTGTTAGTTTAATTGGTTAACTTCAATTTGCTGCTGTCATCGAGCTGTCGTTGTCGGCTTCAGTTTGGCTGCCAGTTTATTTTGAATTTGTGTTTTTATTCTATTTCCGGTTTTTTTTGCTGTTTTATGAAAGAAACGTGTGTTCTGTAATTCCCCCCGTTTTCGGTTGTGCCCTGGCAATTAAAGTGCGGGGAGCCATCTTGATTTCCTCTTGACCGGCAACTCTAGCTGCAGACGTAAGCTGAACTTAAACTACTCGTCGTTGACGCAATCAGTGAGTATTTTAAGTAAGTTTTAAGTATTGTCGCTTGTGCGGATTTTGAGCTTTTCTTTGCAGCGAAGGTAAGTTTCCTTTTCTTTTAGGGTCAAGTGTTAAAGTATTATGGAAATATACCAATCTACACAATCCCAAGAACCGAAAGATATTGGAACACAAGTGTCACCGGAAAAGACTCAAAAAACTTGAAAGACTTAGAACAACCGTAGTTGGTACCGCCAATAGAACTAATCATCAGAACAAGAGAGAACACTAATCTTCCGACACCCTGAAAATAGAATCTAAATTAAAACTGATACAATGGAAAAATGGCAGCAAAGATAGGCCTTAAACACAGGAAATAAGAGATTGACAAGACTTATCATTACGAATCTATACATTTAGAATAATAGAAAACACGGTCAAGTATATGAATAGCTGGCAAGGTTGAAACTACTAGGTGGAAACACATGCCAAAAAGTGTCAGAAGGTTGACTTAGTGGAATGGAACATCGTAACATCTCACTGAGTAAGATGGAAAAATGAAAGACCTGTTTTAAATCAACAGTTAGACAACGGGCTGTATGTGTACGAAGTAATGCTTGCGCAGTTCCATACAGTGCAAAGATGAGGAATGGTGAAAGAGAGCTCCAGCGCCACCAGCGGAAGTTTGGCAGCGTGAGTGGGTCGGCATTATCATCATATGTCTGGTTCTAGCATTACTTATGATTGCGCGATCTCTATGATCATTTCCCGCTCTTTGCAGTGCTTCGATGAGTTTTGCATGTTGAAAACGATCGTGCTCATATTTGTAGTCAACAAAACAGGCAAATGGTATAGTATTGTTACGATTTTCCCGTGGGTTCACACAAAGTCAATTTAACTCAACAATTAATAAATTTATTTACACTTCAAAACACTCCGTACAATAATTAACACAGCTACTAAAAACACTACCACAATTACTCCGCTATTTAAACTTTACCGCGTTCCCAAATTCACAACTACTCTTTACTCTCTCTACTCTTTAACTCCTCCCCGTCGTCGACGACGCCGCTTCTTTTATATTCGCAAACCACGTTCTAGAATGACCGCGAAACGCTTCGCGGGTTGCCTTGACCATTAAAGAATATTCCAGGCGGCGCTTCCTAACTGTGGCCTACTTTAATACGCGCCCGGCCAGATATTGCGGCGCTTCGATTCCATCCCGAATCGAGTATAGTAGGCCCAGACCGTAACAGTATATACAGGGTGTAATTTTCTGCACGTTTAACTGAATAATTCGGTCACATTCTCCATACATTATGAATAAATTCATAATAGCGGCATTGGGGTACTATTATTATTTCTTTCTATTTGTACTGACAAGAATGACACAATTTAAGAAACAACGTTTGCAACAGTGTTTAGTTTGACAGATACCTGTCATAGCATGTTGTTGTTACAGAAACAAAAACTAATCATTAAGCACAAGTAGGTTTTCGTTTCCAGATAAGTATGGATTACGATTTTATGCTCACTTTAAGGAAAAACTGTTAATAAGTCAGAAACAGTTGAAGTTAGGTATAGGAAAAGTATACATGGATTTCTCCTAAATGTAATGTTCTTTTAATAGAAACCATAAAACACCCATGGACTCATTTAAAAAAAACGAACTGGCAGAAACGAATTTTGGCAGTTTTTCTATCTGCCCGACTAAAAGGTAAACATTGACCACCCTGTAGATTTTTTTCATTTTTTGTTTCTGAGCTTTTCGACCATGTAGTATTGTCTAACTGACGACAAAAGGTTACATCAGCAAACCTTTCAGAACTTGAAAATTTAATTATTGTTTAGACTACCGTTTTGCTGACAAATTCACTATTTTTATGAAATATCTAAGAAACGGTGCAAGATAGGTATAGGGAAGTATTAAGAATAATTACTAGCCTTCTGGCGAGGAATTCAAAAATGAGATTAGAAACAGGGTGTTCCATTTGAAAATCAAAAGTTTGGGTTCATTCCGACTGATCTGGCAACACCGCAATGTACAAAATATTTTAGAAAAGAGTTTCGACCCAGCCTAGCCTACACTCTAAATTTCAACAACAAATATTAAGCAGTTCTGTAGATACTTCTAATATACCATCAGCGTGAATCACCCTGTATAGTTCTTATTCTCGCATGTTGATCACTCTGAGGAAGGGGTTTAGCAGGTGACTCATGATGCTAATTAAACTGTATTCCTCACACCTTTTTGAGTGTTGCTTTTTAGGTATTAAAATAAAGATGGACTGTAGCCAATCATCTGAGACACTTCCACTAGTGTATATTTTCTTAAAAAGTTTTATAATGTGTTTAATATTATCATTATTGATGAGTTACTTCGATAGGCACGTTGTCTGAAACGCCTGCAAGATTAATAGGATGTGTGTTCTTTTTCATATAAGTGGACCTATGTCGTGAGGTTCACATGTAGTAGGCTGACTCCTTGCTTTTGTTCTTCATCAATTACTAGTTCATTGAATCTACTAAAACTGTAGGTGGTATCCTTTTAAATACTTCTGCTACTTCCTTCAGTTTGCGATGCATGTTAAAAAAGTCATGCGGTCAGTACAGGTCCTCCTTTACACATATTCCTCATCCATTTTTCTGATTTTCTTTTTTATGTTCCAGTGTGAAACGTTCTACCGGGTCTTATCCTGTTTAATTTTTCATCTTTCTTCTATTAAGACAGGAATCTTGTCCTTCATCCAGCGTTGCCTTTTGATATTCTGTGACGGCTTTAAGGTCTTTTTGCTCATGTTGTTCAGAACGTTTCGTAGATTCTTCCAACACACATTTTGTCTTACTCCTGACTGTTAGTAAGGTTCAAAAATGGTCGATTTTGTTCAGCCGAGATTAATGCTTTGCAATATTTTGTAATTGGGATGCATCAAGGGCAGTCAGCTTTACAGCTTTCTTGGGAGATTTAAGGCGTACTACTAGATGGCTACCTACTACGTAAGCATCGGGGAAAATTGTTGTTCTTTACACATAGTTTCCAAATCTATTATTCCTCTTCAATTATAAAATTCAATTGCTTATAGGCCTAGTAAGTTGTATAAGCAATTGCCAATACAACTTATATCTACGAAAGAGCGTACTTGTGAGCAAAGCCATTGGAGAAGTTCATGGTAGATATCACTAAAGGAATGGCTATATTTTGGGGATGCAGTCTTTTGTAGTTTTTTTTTTCATTTTCCAGATATAGCGCTGAAACAATGCATAATCTTAGAGTCAGCGTCTTGTCTTTGGTACTGGGAATTGCCGGTTCACTGTTGGCATTGACTTCCTCTTGGATGTTGGTTAGTAAATCTATATAATTTGCAACTAATTAGTAACCTAAAATTTGTTTTAGATTGCAGAGAAAGATTTTAGAGCTGGAATGTTGATTGGAACTTTTTTGTTTTCCTTAGAGATGTTGTCTCATTCAGCCCAGAATTATGAAGATCGAGTAAAACCAGTGTTAAAACTTTGCATTGCTTTGGTTTTTATTTGTCTGGTTTCAGTTCGGTGCAATATATGACGTAGCTCTCCAGGCGGAATGGTACAATTGGGATACAAGAAACAAAAAGGCGTACATGTTTCTGATCCAGAAATCCGCTCAGGTTGTTCCGTACCAGTTTTTCAACACTAGAGTTAATCGGTCATTTCAGTTACAGGTAACTTTTCTCTATACTGATGGAAATATTAAAAACTCTATTTTTTCTTTTAGTTCTTGAAAGTACTGTATTCTAGTGCCAGCGTGGTTATGCACATCTACTTCTCAAAACACTAGCATTAATGAAGTTGACCATCTTAGCTCATTATTAATATACAATACAATGCTTGAAATACAATAAACTGCTTTGAAAAATGCTGCTGCAAAACGGACTTTGTAAACTGATTTTGTTAAAACGTTTATTTAAAGGAAATTAGAATAAGCAATACATTGAACCAAATTTATAGAAACAAATAAGTAAAGTGAAAACTACAAATTTCACAAATTTTGCTCAACTTCTGGACCTGCACAGAAAAGAACAATTTTTGACGTTATTTGACTTTTAGTATTTTGTTAAAATTTGCTTTTGAGTTCTCGCAAGTGAGAAATCAGACGCTACTACCAAAGCGTTACCAACGGGAAGAAATCAAAATAAGATTCGGATTTTTCTAGGACTGAAATACAAAAGTTATCCGGGCTTATAAGCCGTGGTCGTTTCGTCCACATCTGCGGCGGACATTATCAAACGCGATGACGTAACCGTCGAAGTGCTCTTCCGTACCTCTCGACGATGACTGGCTCGACTGCTGGAACGTCGGTCGTATTTATACACGTGGGTGGCTGCACATGCGCACAACGGTCTTGCATCGGCGCGCACGGTGTCTGGCGCAAAACATCTACACCAGTGGGGGCTGCACATGCGCATAACGGCTACGCATTAGCGCGCAAGAAATCTGGCGCAAGGTTCGTTTCCACTCCGGATCTAACAAGGTGATCTTCCTTTCTGTTGATGATGTTCTCGTGCTTAAAGATCTCAATGGCTTCTCTAGTTAATCTTGGATAATAACGCTGTGATCGATCCAAAACCTCCACCGCTTCAAAACGAATATCATGTCCTCTAGAAAGTGCATGTTCTGCCACCGCAGATTTTTCGGCCTGTCCTAGTCTGCAACTTCTCTTGTGCTCTGCTATTCTTGTGTTGACACAATTGTGTATCGTGCGGGTTGGTTTAGAGGCTCTTGACGTTTAAGACGGTCTTGACCTTGTGCTTCTCTAAAATCCTTCCCAAATCCTATCCGTGACCTTGTGTATGTATGGTAAGCAAGTCTAACCAACTTTCTCTTCAACATCCCCCGTTTGTTGTCTACGTAGTTCGATATTTCTTGGGCGAGTGACTCTATTGAATTGTTGTCTACTGTATCCTTTCCATCCGAAAACCCTTTCCAGATGTTTAGGCTCCTTTTCAAATTCTGATGGTTCGCAAATTCTTTTTTTCCCGCTCCGATAGGGTTTTGATCACTCCGCTTTTTTGGCTAGGGTGATGATTAGATCCACTATTGAGATAACGATCCGTGTGTGTTGGTTTTCGATACACCGTGTGAGCCAGTGTTCCATTAGGTTTCCTTGTCACCATTACATCCGAGAAAGGTAGACGTCCTTCTTTTTCGGTCTCCATAGTAAATTGAATTCTTGGATTTACGGAGTTTAGATGTATCAAGAATCGCTGCAGTTCGTCTTCACCGTGGCTCCAAACTACATAGTATCGCCGACGTATCGAAACCAGCACTTTGGTTTCTTTGGAGGAGTGCCCATTCCTACACCATCATTCTGTTCGAAGAATTCACCCTGCCACTCGAAGTAAGTGGTGGTTAGGGAGTGTCTGAAAAATTTGGCAATGTCCAGTATGAATTCTCGTTCTATCTGCTCCATAGCCGTTTTGATGGGTACCATAGTGAATAAAGAAACAACATCAAAACTCACAAGGACGTCACCTGGAGATAAAGTTAAGGCATGTTATTTGTCCACAAAATGTGCTGAGTCTTTGATGAAGATGTCCGTCTTTTCTATTTTTGGTTGAAGGAGTGTCGTAAGGTACTTTGCTATCTCATATGTAGGGCCTCCTATGGCACTAACGATGGGTCTCAGAGGTACATCCGGCTTGTGTATTTTAAGCAAACCATAAAGTCTGGGTGGAAGGGCCTCTGTCTTCTTGAGTTTCAAGATATCCTCAGCAGCGACAGTCTTGGAATCTTTAATAAGTTGGTTTGTGGTTCTAAGTATTCGACCTGTTGGATCACGTGGCAACTTCTTGTAAGTTACGGGATCCAAAAGGGTTTCGATCTTCCGTTCGTAGTCAGTTGTTGATATGATCACTGTTGCGTTTCTTTATCAGCCGGTAAAACGAGGATCACTCTGTCTTGATTAAGTGTTTTAAGAGCTGTTCTTTCTCCAAAAGTGAGATTGCTTTTCGGGAGCTTTGCTCGCTGCAGAATTCGTGACGTTTCTGCTCTTATGTGCTCCGCGGTATGTATTGTCAACGACCGTATTCCACTCTCCACATTTGCAATGATTTGAGAACAGGAAAAGTGAACAGATGACAGCGAAACCGCGAAAGTCCGAAAGAAAACCACAAAAACGACACTAATATTTGACTGGTCATAGTGTGGTTATTTAATGGATAACTTATGCTCAAAAAGTGCATGCTAAATAGAAATAAAGGTAAAATATTGCCTTTAAAACGATAAAATTGTAGTACTTTGTAGTACTAATCGTAAGAATTGAAAATTTACCAAAGTACGTTCTATTGACCATTATAAAATGACTATTAAAAACAAGACAATGGGCCACCATAAAATGCGGCACACTGCATACGTAGCCTTTTAACCGGCAATTATTTGTTACATACTGTGCGTTTTTTAACGAGTAACAGGACTTTACATGTTAAATTAAACTATAAAATAAACTACTGGGGGTCTATTTTTGACCATACGCAACTTTAGAAACGTATGAATACTATACATACGCAAATTTGCGAAGAAGCTTTTGACAACACGCATTATTATATTTATATTTACGTACAGGGTGATTAGTACATTAGAAGTATCTAGACAACAACTCAATATTTTTCACTGCAATTTGGAGTGTAGCCTATGTTGGGTCCAAACTCTCTTTCCAAAATATTCTGGACTTAACGGCAACCTTTCTTTTGATAGTTCAACTTAGTCAAAATAACTTTGAAGATGATATCTTAAAGTTTATTAAAGAAAACTGTCGTGTATGTAAGGGTTAGCAACTGTAATGATGTTCTAAATACTATTAATAGAAGTATGTTGTGCTTTCAACTCAACTTTATTGACTGACTTTTTCTGTCACCCCTTACCTGCTTCCTACCAACTACCTATCATACTTATTATTTAAGATACCTGACATCCCTCTTTTCTTATAAAAAATAAAAATTTAATACAATCAGTTATTTTAACAAACATAATCTTTAAGATATTCCGGCTTTTTAATCAATTTTCCAAACCTTGAAGTTGTAGCATTGATTTCAGTTGAAGGTCTAACATTATTAAAATTCTGCAAAGAATTTTCTACAAAATCAGGATGATTATCTGAAACATGGTTCACATCAAAATCTAGTGCATCATCAGAACTTACAGGGTTATGTGAAGAAGTTTGGTATAATTGCTCGCGATTACGTTTAACTTCATTTCCATTTGCTAATTTTACCCTATAACTTCTAGGTCTTTGAGATGGTCCAATTACTTTCGCAGGAGTTATGTTTTGTACAAAGCAGTAACTTCAACTGGTATCTTCTTGACAGCTGAGTGGTTTAAAATATTAGCTTCTGCTCCTGTATCTATCTTGCACGGTATAACACATCCATTAATAAGTACATTTTAAAACCAACTTTTTCTTATTATTCCTATTTTCCTCTCATTGCACCAAATTATATCCAAAAACATGTCCTCCTTTTCTTCAGAATCACAATGAACAGCATTAGCATTTATAGAATCATTTCGATTGTAAGTGGGTTTACGATTTAAACACATTTTTTCAAAATGATTAAACATTTTACAGTTATTACATCTTTTATTGTAAGAAGGCCATTTTCTGAAGACATGTATAGTGCCACATCTTGAACAAGCTCGAGTATTTGTTATTTCGTCTTTTTTATATATTTTCTTTTTTACAACACTGTCACTGTCAGGTAATTCCGCCAGTTTTTTGCTTTGAGTATTGACCAATTCTGCTGCTCTACATACCAGGTGTCCAAGAACACCCTGGACATAGGAGATTAACATGGAAAAACGGTTTTAATTTTTTTGCGCCTGTACGGTTCATTTAATGGAAAAACGCTTTAGATAAAAGTTGTAGAGCACATTTTCAGCTATCAACTTGTAATTTTTTCAATACCGTAGATTTGACCATTAAGACGCAAAACGGCTCTAAAATTCGGAAATTTTAAATCTCGCGCCAAGCGGTCGTTAAGGAAAATTCATAACCGGCCATGCTACAAAACTTTTAAAATCATAACACATCGTCGTCCGTCATTCTCTAATCAAAACATTCAAAACAAGTTTATTTAGTAATAATTTTTAGTTACTACCCACATAATGCAAATAAAATAAAAATAAATCGTCATAAAGATACAGATCAGTAGCCACAGCCCAAAAATCTGGTAAGTTGTATTTATAACCTCATTCAATGTCTCTACTCAACTTATTTAGTTTGTAGCAAAGTTCTTTAAGAAATCACTGGTTTTGCTTGCAATTTTTTAATAAGCACGACCGAATCACCTATCTCAAGCCTCTTCTTAACAGTTCAAACGATTTAAAGTGATGAACAGTGGACAATGAAACCTGCCAGGTCTTTAAAGATAAGTTGCTTTACTATACAGGGACCACAAAAAAGGGCAAATACTTCTCTCAAATTCTCTCTAGTCTCTATGTGACTGCTAGTTTTATTGTATCTTTCTGTTTTGTAGTGTTGTCAACACACCATAGTGTTTAAGTGGTTTTAGGGTCAACTGACCAGTAAATGAACGATTAAGGCTACTTCTTCTTTTACATTTGTTGAAAATTATGAATAAGGTTGAAATGTACTTACATTTTTTTACGTATTAATTTGTTTGTTTATTCTCCTAAGTATTATGGAAACAGTACTATATGGAGGATAACTGGTTTTAATATTATTTAGTATTTGTGTAACAATGTCACAATTCCTAGTAAATGAACAGATCAACCTAATCATTGAACAACAAAACTCCAATAAATTAACATTTTATTTTATTACACAAAAATACAAATTTTTTAAAAACATATATTTACTTAGAAGGTAGTAATACTTTATAAAAAACTTCACATTTCCACAGAAAATAAACCATTTGAAATATGTTTTGGTTCAGGAATTTTTTTTAACACTTGTTTCCTCGGGTACCAGATTTTATCAGGTACTTTTGGCCATTGCCATTTGTTTGTAATTTTTTTTTCCATTACGCTTATTTCATACTCATCTTCAGTTATACTCATCACTTTTCCAGGGTATACTTTGTTTCCATATCTAACCGCCACATAGTCATTGATAATAAATATTTTGGTTGCAGCCGACTTCTGCTTCTTAGATTTCCGATTAATATCGCCATTGTCGCTATTTTGAAGTCCTTGATTCAATTGTCCTATTATTCCTTGTTCGCCCAAAGTTGTTGTTTCACACTTATTTATTTCAGAAAGTTGTCTTGTTTCTCTTCTTTTTTTTGTTTGCAGCGTTGTAGACTCATTTTTTGAAATGTTTTCCATTTTACGTTTTCGACTATTTTTTGCGTTTTTAATATTACCACCATTTTCTTTTTGGTTTTTCTTTTCCTCTCTTTCAACTTTCCTCTTTTTTACTTCTTCACATTTTAAATTTTTCTTCATTTCTTGTTCCTTATGATACTGGGCCCATTTATCGGAAGTTATGGCAAATGGCATTATCACACGACTGTTAACTTTGTTCTTTGGTTTGTTTTCTTGTTGCGGCCAATATAGATGTTCATTCCAGAGGTTATTAAGTACAGTTTCTTGAGCATTTCCTATAACAATATTAGAAATTATATTAACCTTACATTTAGTATCACATTTTGTGTCAGTCTTATCAAATGCCTCTTCAGGTACAGTGCGAACATTATCGATTGTATCAAATACCTTATTCAGAACATCATCTAATAATTCCCCTGCAGACATTAGTACTATCACAGTTTTGAGTATTTACATCATTGTTGAATTTTAGGATTAAAGATTTAGATTTCGGGATTAAATACTTTGAAGACGGTTTGTTTAAGGTGATGCTTCCAGAGTTAATTTCAGCAAGTGCATTGGCTAAGTCTTCCTCAGAGTATTTAAAACGTAAATATTTGGCTGCCATCTGAAAAGATGTGAGTGAAATTAGTAATCAAATATTAAATAGGTTCCCACTTTTCATTATTGAAGCGAAAAACCAACACACCTAATGAATGAACACCACTTAATGAACAGGTTATTATGGCGTTCAATAACTGGATTTTACATGACTAGACTAAAAGTATCTAAATAAGAAACTTGCCTACGAATATTAGCTTACTATAAGTCTCATTTTACAATGTTTCTGAAAATGGCGCCAAAATCCAGTAAATGAACACAATGTTCATTCTTTAGCTTTTTATGATTTCGTCGGTCTATTAATTGAACATAGAAATTATTAAAATAAATGTATGCAATATTAATTTCCCTGGATGAAAAGATACTTGCTAAATGTATATAGAGTGTTAACAAAGCTACAGCAGATGGTTTTATTGAATTTTAAAGTTTTAAAATAAGTTTTGGTTAGCACATGTTTCTTACTCACCGCTAACAAATATGGCGTCCACAGGAATCACGCAGTGCCACCACCTCGTCGCTCGAGATTTTACATATCACTGTTGCACTTGTTTGAAATTCCAATAAATGCACGGCGTAGTTGATATGCGCAGTTAGCATTAGAGAAAGAGAGGAATATAATATTTTGTAAGGAGTTCTTATTTTTGGCTAAAATGTGGGATTTTGTTCATTTACTAGGTGAAGTTCACTGACTGGTCAGTTGACCCTATGTTGTATGATGATAATAAAAAGGCATTTTTTACAACTGATTATCAATGTTTTTCCCTAGTTCTACAGGGTAATCTAAGTACTGATATTTAATTAGCTCTATTAGGTAAGTTGCACATCATTCACCTACAAGGATATTAGTAAAATGTCTACTAACCAAAAATAGTTTATTTGCAAGTAATGTGTAACTCGAGTTCACATTTGATTGGTAAAGGTATATCCTGTGAAATGGTGTATTGAATTAGAAGCAAATTGTTTCTCTTTAGAGACTTTCAATCACTACATTTCACCTACCTTTGCTAATTTGGAACTCCACTATTATCCAAATAAACATTAGGTTAGTAAGACAGTTGTTTTTAGCATAGCTTGTATGGTGGAACAATCACTGTTTATGTGGTAAGACCATTTTTTTTTTGCCACCTATTGTACCTAAGCTTTTCACTTGAAGAAAATGTATTCTGTACCTTGAATTATGAATAAATAATTAAAACAAACCTTCAGTGTACAAAGTTTTATTTGGATCAATTGAGTGTGTGGAAAAAAGAACACAATTATAATGTTAATAAACCTAGAATAGAACAGCAGAACAGCTCATGTAGATAGCTCAATTGAAAAGTTGGTTTTTCGATTATACCTTCCCATATAAAAAACTTTTTCCACCTGGCTGAGAATTTGACTGTGTAAGTCCATATTCTGTTCCTAGAACGGGTTTCTCAGGGGATCTCAGGAGATAATTCATGAAGTTAAACACATTGAAGCTAAATCACATCATTTTTGAAGGAAGTATTTGGCCCCTTTGTTGTTGTCCCTGTACAGTAGGAAACTTATCTTCAAAGATCTGGCTTTATTGTCCACTGTTTTCATCACTTTAAATCGTTTGGTAGTGTTATGAAGAGGCTTGAGATAGGTGATTTGGTCGTCCTTATTAAATATTTGCAAGCAAAACCAGTGTTTTCTTAAAGAACTTTCCTACAAACTAAATAAGTTGAGTAGATCCATGGAATGAGGTTATAAATGCAACTTACCAGATTTTTGGGCTGTGACTCCTGATAAAGTACCTTTATCACGATTTATTTTTATTTCCTTTGCATTATGTGGGGAGTAACTCAAAATTATTACTAAATAACCTTGCTTTAAATGTTTTGATTAGAGAATGGACTGATGATTTTGAAAGGTTGGTAGCACGGTCCGATATAAATTTTACTTAACGACCGCTTGGCGCGAGATTTAAAATTTCCGAATTTTAGAGCCGTTTTGCGTCTTAATGGTCAAACTTACGGTCTTGAAAAAATTACAAGTTGATAGCCGAAAACGTGCTGTACCGGGCAGCGCTTGTCCGAGGCACTGTGTTGTCTATCCCTCCTGGCCACGCCCATCTTTTTACAGTTGGGACAGTCCCATTCACCCCTCTCCATACATTCCCTGACCTCGTGATTGCCCCCACATTTGTTGCAACACTTCCCGTCCGTACACCTCGCACCAGTGTGTCCGAATTTGCTACACCTGTAGCATACTGCCAGGTCAGAAAATTCCTCCACCACGTACACCATCATACTTACCGTCACTCGTTTCTTCCTTATTAGTCGCCGAAAAGTCTCCCCTTTAATTTCAACCACCACATTCTCCACACTCTCACTTTGAAAAGGCCTCCTGAAGAGCACCCTCGCCCCATCCATCCAATCCTCATACACCCCTCCACCCCAGAGTTCCGCATTTTCATGGAAAAGTCCCACCAGAATTTCTTCGTCCGTCAGCCCCTTTTCAACCGCCGTGATTTTGATTTTCGGGTTTATTCCCGCATTTTTCCCCACCCTAATTTCCCTCTTTTCCCCTAGAGCCTGCCGTACTCTCTCTTTTTCCCCTTCGTTAGAAAAGGAAGCGACCACCCTGCCCTCTCTGACTTCCTTAAGACTCTTAACCACCGGTACGCCCGCCCCTTTTATTAAACCCTTTATTTCTCTGACCAGCTCGATCTCCTTTTTGCCTTCCCTGTCAATCGTCAGTTCCCATCTCTCCAAATCTCTTCTAGGAGGTGTTTTCCACCCCTCCTTTGGTTCCCCCCCCTTTTTATTTGTTACCCCCAGAGCTTCCGCAAAGGTTTTCTTCCTTTGCACCCTCGTCCATTCCCCCTCTCCATCGGTTCCCCTTGCTTCCCCTCTTAGTCCCTCATCCCCTGACGTGTCCGTTATTGCCCGTGACCGTGTTTGCCTTGCGGCTCTCTTGTTCCCCCTGAAACTCCCGCCCTGACCCTGACTTATCTCCGAAGCCCGTCGCCTCATTCAGAGAACCGCTCTGCCCGGCCCCGTCGTTGCGCCCCTGTGCATTTACCCTTTCGATTATTTCCCCCAGCCTTTCTAATACCCCCTCTGCTAACCCCCCGTCTCTATACTTTTCTACTTCCTTTTCCTTCCTTTCTATTGCCCTGTCCCTTTTTTCTAATTCCTTTCCGTAAAATTCTTTTGTTAGTGCCTGTTTTTCTCTCTCGTTCTCCAAGTCCTTCTGTAGGACGAGCTTTCCTTTCCATACGCACGTACCGTAGAAGCACCTCCGCCATTACTCTGCTGACCGTTGTGCTGTCCCTAACATTAAATCGAAGTCTACCGTTTTTGAAGTTATTTGTCTTCGACGTTATTATATTTACTAAATCTGCAAAAGTTGCCCCCGTAAATTCATTTTCCCCGTCTTTATGTTTGTTCTGTTTTCCCTTTGCCCTATCTAATCCCGGGGTGTAGAACATCCCTTCGTCTTCATCTAACGAATAGTCTGTCTCCCCTGGCTCATACCCTTCTGACGTCGCCCCTTCGCCTTGCTTTTGCAGCTCCTTTATATGGGGTCCCCCCCCCGGGACGAATGGTACCATGGGGTCGAGTTCATCAAAACTGATCAAGAAATCGCCCTGTTGGTTCATGTTCAGGGGTAGATACTGCACAACTCAATGTCAGTATTTAAAAAAAAGTTAAAAAGGGTGATGTCAGCTCTGGTTGACCTTTTGAGTATCAGACCCGTTAGAGGATGAACTCGGTCAGTTTGTCATCATATCATCAACCCTTTCACGACCGTGACTAGTTCAATGATTTTTCTTTTATGATATCAAAAAATAAAAAACTTTACTTTTAAAAAACCCCTTTTAAAAGTGACTCTACTTTACTTGATTCTAAATTCTTTTTAAAGTCACGGCCGTCTACCGGCCCCTGAATCAAAAAACAAAATAAAAAAAAATTACTTTACTAAAAAAAATAAAAAAAATAGAAAATATATACTCCAAACACATACTCCCACTCCCGTCCATCCCTCATGCACCCCGGCGTCGACCCAGACGACCTTGACCCCCTCCGTAGCGATCTCCTCCATCTCCGTCCGGATCTCCCATCCAGCGTAGGGAGGACAGGCCTCCTCACACAGTTCTGACAGTCAAATCGCGTCAGGGGTTACGTTAACCGTTCCCGTAGAAAGCCGCAAGCTTACGTATCCCTATAAACGCACACGTGCAGAAGTCTTAACTGCACGTGCGCATCTGTCGGACAAGTGTTGGTTGATTTATGTCTATACTGTCAATTGAAAAGACATAACCTAATTTTGACTATTTTGAGATGTAAAAAAACACGTTGTTGTTTCATTTTTTGTAAGGCTTTGAATTTGAAAAACTTTAATATTACTTTGTTCTTTGAGACTCTTTTGAGCCCTATTTTTTTTATTAATAATAAACAGTGTATGTAATACAGTTTACTCTTTGAAACTTTGAACCGAGATTCAACAAATGGTCGACTTCGAACCGGATCTTTGATGAAACTCTGAAGAGTAGTTGCCTGTTGTTAATGTTAATAAATAATAGTTTGATGCATGTAAGTATGTTCCATTATCCTGATCCTAATTTGTGTCAATAGCTGTTATTTATTTGTGTGATTACCTTATTAAACTTTGATATTTCTGTAAGCCATGACTCAATCAATGGCAAATCTCAAGAGTAATAGGGCCCAGGAAAAATCAGTTATTACAAGGTTTGCTAGTTTTGTCGAGCAGTGCAATAATGATAATATCTTTGACTTGCATGTTGAGTTAAACTCACGATTGGAAAATGTTAATTTATTGCTGAGTACATTTAATGATGTCCAGTCAGATATTGAATGTCATGGGGAAGTCACAGATGAGATCATGCAAAATTGGGAAAGTGAAAGACTAAACTTTGAAAATAAATACTTTTGAGTCATATCTAAAGCCAAATCTTTTATGAATTATTATGAATATTTCCCTCATGTGTTAAATGTCCCATATGAGCAGTGCATTTTCACCAAAATGGCAGCGATAATTGCATTCTAAAGTGATAATTGCATTTCGATAATTGCACTGTACGTATCTATAACGACTGCATTGTTGTAGAGCCTATTGCTAGTACACTAATTGTTATCCTTGCGCAGTTTTTTGACTTTTTATAACCAAACAATGTCAAACGTGATGTCAACAAAAATTAATGAACGGTTTGGAACTTGCTCATTGAGCTCCATTGAGCAATCTATAGTTGCAGCAAAACCAAAACATTTTCTTTATTCGGGAAATATTCCCCAAAATTACATTCGTGCCTTAAAAATGACCTGATAATTCTGCGTTCAAACTCGTTATCTTTGCAAACTGCATTCGGTCATTTTCATATTTTTTTCTAAAAAAGCCCTCCACCTTGCAGTTAAGAAATAACAAGTTTTCATGCAAAATTATCGGTAATTTTTATGCACTCGTGCAATTACCCCCGATAATTGTAAGCCAAAATCTGGTGGAGCTTCACCTGCTGGTAGATCAAATAACCTACCACCAAATGTGACAAATATGTCATTTCCGACCATTGAACTTCCTAAATTTTATGGAGATTATGGTAAGTGGGGTCAGTTTTGTGACATGTTTACATCCTTGGTTGATAATGATTATTCCTTGGATGATAGGTCTTTCTTCTTCTATTGATACTGTCGCGAGCATCTGACGCTAACTTTAGCATCGAACGAGCACGTTCGAGGACGCCGCCGCCATTTTATGTGCCCCTTGCACATTTCAGCCGACGCCACTGGGAGCCCCCGCGGCTCCAGCACGTGATTCGACACCGTTTTGAAAGCGCCGAAGGCCGGCGTGTTCCTGTAGTTTCGACAGAGTGGTTCGTTGATGTCTCCATCAAGTCCAGGAAGTGGAAGTGGTTGTTCACGTTCAATGCGGGGGTTTTTATTTAAAGGAAGATCATTTAGGAAATTATCATAAAGGAGTTCAGATTGAAACTTTGGATTTCTCAACGGAAGAACGTTGATTTTTGAAACTAACGTATCCACTTTCTGTTTCAAGTATTCCCAAGGGTCTCGCTCCAAAACGTCAATTTCTGCTAACGCCGGCGATCTCGGTGACTCCATTCTACTCGGAGGAACTGCAGCATCATCCTTAAAAGCAATTCTCCATTTGCAATCCGTTCCATTCGTCAGCGAAGTCCTCTTCCCTATACAAACATGCTGCCGCATCATCTTGAACATCATCATTAACATCAGACAGTGGATATTCCATGTTCACCTGATTTCCCTTAGGGAACGGACGCGTGAACGATTGACACCGACCCATCCAGTTCAATCTCATAGGACGTATCGGACATTTTTTTAGTAACCCTGCCAGGTCCTAGCCATATTGGAGCAAAAACTCCAGTTCTACGAGAACGTACGTTGACTTGTGCCCCTACTTCAAACTGGACGGGTGGCTGCTCCTCACGTTGGGGAAATATCCGTTTTTGAAAATCTGATTGTCTTTTACACAATTTAATAATTGATTAATAGTAATCTTTACTTAAACACAATTCTATTTTTTTTCTTTCTCACTTGAGGCGGTAGCAACTGTCTTTTTTTGCTCCATTGCGACTGCCATTCTCCTGGAACGGTTAACTCAAAACCCAGAATAATAGCTGATGGAGTTTCTCCAGTGGCGCTATTCTTACGTGTCCTTAGTACAATACAATACAATACAATTTATTTCCAATATCACAAAAGGGATGTAGGAAGATTACAAAATCACGTATATAAAAAAGAAAATACTTATCACTTATCACACATGTTATACGTCTTCAAAGCTGTAGCCTAGGAACTCCTCCACTGTATAAAAAGCCCTGCTTAATAAAAGGTCTCTCACAGATGATAAAAACCTGCTGTTTAACAAATGACGTAATTTTAATGGGATCTTATTATACCAGGTGTCCAAGAGCACCCTGGACATAGGAGATTAACATGGGAAATCGGTTTTGATTTTTTTGCGTGTATTAATGAAAGTTGTAGTACCTATCACGGACTAGTTTTCTGTTTTTTTTTCAGATCTGTAACTTGAGCCCTTTCGTCATAAAACATGAACAAAAATGAGAAAATTTAAACTTTTGGCCTGCACTGTATAGGCGGTTGTCGGGCAACGGGTAAACATTTCATTGTTGCTGGTACGGTTGCTCGGCAACCGCTTATACAGTGCAGGTAAAAAGTTAAAATTTTCGCATTTTTGTTCGTGTTTTACGACGAAAGGGTAACAAGTTACAGATCTAAAAAAAAAACAGAAAACTAGTCTGTGATAGGTACTACAACTTTCATTAATACGATTTTTCAATCAAATCAACCGTACAGGCGCAAAAAAATCAAAACCGTTTTCCCATGTTAATCTCCTATGTCCAGGGTGCTCTTGGACACCTGGTATATCACAGCACCAATATAATAGGGGTTCGCTTTAAATAATTCAAGCCTGTGTAACTCATATTGATAGTTATTTCCAAATCGGGTAGCATAGTTATGATTAGTATTTAGAGTTATGAAAGCGGACGCATTCTGCCTTACAAATTTTAAAAGTTCGAATATAAATAAACAAGGAAAAGTCATTATTTTCTCTGAGATAAATGATGGTTTACATGATTCCCTCGATTTTAAATTAAACCTTATACGTACGGCACGTTTTTGGTTTAAGAAAACTCTATTGGATGCTGTGGGGTGCCACAGTACTATTCCATATCTCATACGAGATTCAATATTAGCATAGTAGAGTGATTTAACTGTTGCCCGACTCGTTATTTGTCTTAGGCGCTGTAAAGCAAAACAGCTTCTCGAACACTGGCTGCAAACAAAATTGACATGTTCTTTCCAATTCAACGACAAGTCTAAATATAAACCCAACAACTTAAAAGATGTAACTTCTATAGTATCGAAAAGTAGTAGTCCACACTGCACACAGTGGAGTAGTGAGTGTAAGTGAAATCAAAACTCAGAGTCGATCTCCACAAATATTTATTAATAAAGGTTGTTAATTGCCTAACATGTTTCGGGTGTATTCAGACACCCATCTTCAGAGGCTTAACTAGATCACTAGTCTGCTGACTGTCATTCTAAAAGGGGGGGACAGCTGAACCCAGATGTACCAAGGTGGTTTTTTATTCTGAAGGAGACCAAATGGACACGAAAGGGACGTCACACAACAAAAAACCGCGGTGGACACTTACAAGTTCAACATTTAACAGATTAAAATGGGGGGGCGACTTTCCCTTTGTCACTGTGGAGGTGTGACCGTGCAGGGCAACATGGCTTCTTTTATAGTTTTACCACTCAATTTGATAAGATGACTTTTCAGGTAGTTGGCTCCGCAAGGATGAAACTCCATTGTATACGTCTTATCTTGGTTCAGAGTTAATTTATTGTTACTAAAGTAATTTGATAATAAGCTCAAATTATCATTCAAAGTCCTTCTTAAGATATGCTCATCCTTATTTGAGGATAACAAAGTAATATCATCAGCAAATTCACAATGCGGTGCACTCAAATAATTTGGCATGTCATTAATGTATATAAAGAAGAGTAGTGGGCCTAAGACGCTGCCCTGCGGGACGCCAACTTCAATTGTTAACTGGTCTGATTCAGATTTATTGAATAAAACATATTGTTTCCTATTAGATAGATACGAGTTCAATAATTTATGACAATTTCCTCGTATTCCATAAGAAAGACATTTCTGCAAAAGCAAGGTGTGCTCGACACAGTCGAAAGCTTTGGTCAGATCAATAAAAAGGGCCATAACGTTTTTATTTTGATCTAGTTCCCTATAAATTTGGTTAATAACATAGCATAGTGCTGATAAAGTTGATTTCCTGCTTCGAAAACCATGTTGTGAGTTTGATAGTACATTATTGGAATCTAGAAAGTTTAGAATGCGATTTGATAAAACTTTTTCAAAAATTTTCGAGAATATTGACAGGAGTGATATTGGGCGATAATTTCCCATATCAGCTGTGCTACCCCTCTTGTGCGCACAAATGACTTTGGATAATTTCAAGTAGTCCGGAAAAATCGCTTGCGTAAAACACAGGTTTAATAATATGCACAAGGGCTTACTGACCTCTGAACTACAAAACTTAATGAGTTTTGCCGAAAATTCGTCAGGACCGGTGGAATTCGTATTTTTTAAACTGTTTATTACTTCAATTATTTCTTTTTCTGTAACATCAAATAAATAGATTGAATTATTAACATGTGGTACTGCTTTGAGGGAGTTAGAAATTATTGGTATGTGGAGATTTTGGAGCGATAAGGGAATATTTACGAAAGTGGAATTAAAATGGTTTGCTATTTCTTTGGAATCCGTAATTTCAATATCATTTACTAATATCCTATTTATTTGCTTGTTTCCTTTATTTTTAGTAGTAGAGTTTATAATATTCCAAATAGTTTTTGATTTGTTAGTAGAAGAAGATAGTTTATTATCATAATATGTTTGTTTTGCAAGTCGCAAGGTTTTCCTGTAAATACTCTTATATCTTTTATAGTAATCCATACTAATCTCTGCTTTTTTAAGCTGGGAAGACATTTTGCGTAGATTCTTTGATGACACCTTCAAGCCTAAAGTGAGCCACTGTTTATTCGAAATATAATCTAGCGCTTTTTTCCTTACAAAAGGAAAGCAGATGTTAAAATAACTATAAAAAATCTCAACAAATTGCAACATACTGTATCCAACATCGTCTGCACTTTCCAATAGGTTGGTCCATGACTTCAATGATAATAATCTTTTGAAATTATTCATGTTCTTTATAGAGAAACATCGTACCATGTCAGAATTGTTCGTACTTTCATTAGAACATGCCGGAATTGTAACAAGTTGATAAGTGTGGTCCGATAAGCCGTTTTCGCAAACCTTTTTATCAATAATAACTGAATTGAAATCTGTACAAATATAGTCGATAGCAGTGGAAGAGTTCTTACATATATGAGTAGGTACATTAAAAGCTGGGGTCAAGTTGAACGAACTTAAAATGTCAGTTAGCTCAAGAGTAACAGTGTTGTCTTGCAAGAAATTAATGTTAAAATCTCCGGCAACAATATTACGACTTAAGGGAAATGTATTGGTTAAGAATGTAAGACAAGCTTCCAGTTGTTTAAGGAAGTCAACCCTCTGAGATAGGGGTGACCTATATACACAAAGAACATTTGTTTTAATATTATTTCTACACAACTGGATGCATGCACATTCGAATGTCCTTTCAATACATAGACCAGGAGGAACTGAAATAGGCACATAGTCTATATTATCACTCACCAATATCACTACCTCGCCATGTTGATTGTTCGTTCGATTATAGAAATTAGCTATGTTGTAGCCTTTGATGTTTAAGGCAGCCATCTGGTAGTCTGAGCACCAACTTTCAGTTATGCACAAAATGTTCACTCTTTCCAGCTCTAAGAAAACTTCAAGCTCATCGATTTTATTTTTTAGTGATTGGATGTTTTGATGCACTATATTGAGAGGTTTATCAACTAAATCACATGGTGTTGTTGTTCTGGAGTTGCTTATGACCGGGGCAGCATTAACTGTTGGGTCCTTATGGAAATAAGTCTTTCGTTTCCTTGAGGAATTCTTGATTTCTGCTAAAATCAAATCTTCTAATACCAACATTTCTAGGCCAAAAGTCCGTTTTGTACATATCATCCTTTTTGTCCACTGGGGCTACCACTACAAAAGATCTAAGTTTATCCTCAGAGTTTACTATCTCCTTTACAATGATTTTTACGTGCTCAAAACCACTTTTGTTTTTAATGTATGCTGTTATCATATCTTCTGTGGCTGTTTTCCTGACTCTATATAAGTATATCCAAACGCGTCGATCCCCTCCAGTAAAACCTTTCGTTGCCGAGTCGCGTGGTTCTTCCCCTGTTCCCCATTTCCGATTTTTTTTGTCAGTCTAGCGGAGTCTTGAGCGCCTTGAAAACCCCAGTAGTACTTGCAGAGCCATTGGAAGTTTCTTCTCCCAATGATTCTCGGGTCTGTTTAAGAGGAATACCCGAAGCACTTTTTTTAACTCTTGGACCCTACGCTCCACCAGATTGGCTCTCTGATGATTTACTGCACTAAACAGCTGTGTAATCTGTAGTTTTTTACAAGATTTTTGTAATAATTTGCTTATAAACACTCTACCGTTATCAGTAACAATAAACTGGGGTACTCCATATCTGGGGTAAATTTCCCGCACCACTACGTTTACTACGGTGCTTGCTTCTACTCTTCTAAAAGTGAATGCCTCCACCCACTTAGAGAACACATCCTCCACCAGTAAAATATAACGATTCTTAGAGGTATTTGCTTCTGGGTACGGACCTAACACATCCAATGACACCATTTCCCACGGGAATTTTGGTACCCGGGGTCGTTGTGGTGCCACACCCTGCCTCTGGACGGTCTTTGTTACACTGCAGACCACACAATTTGCAATGTAACGACCTACGTCTCTATGGAGGTGTCCCCAAAAGTATCTTTGCCGAATTTTTCTAATGGTTTCGGCAGTTCCAGGATGGGCGACGTATTCAGTATCATGATAAACATGTATAACTTGCGAGGTCAATTTGTAAGGCACCAGACGATCCCCGTTTGGGTGCAGTTTCCATAACAAACCCTCACTTTCGGTAAACCTGCGGAGTAACTTTTCTTGAGCCTGTGTTAACGGTCTCTCCACGCTTCGTAGTTCTTTGATGGTGGCGATGGTCCTCACTATATAGTCTGTCTTCGCCTGCTCTAGGGTTATCCTGTCATACAGACTATCTATATCGAGAACGGCCACTTGAGTTGTTTCCGGTGTTAGTACCTCCTCTTGATCGCCCCCCGGGCCCCCTGTTATCCGGTTCAGCAGAATAATCTCCTTCTTCTGGCTGCCGGCTCAAGAGATCTGGCAAAAGGTTTTCAGAACCCCGTACGTGCTCCAGCTGAAATGTATACTCCTGGAGTAGCAGGGTCCAACGGTTAACTTCTGGGTCCAACCAGGTAAGGCATCGGCTATCTGTTCTGACTATTAACGGTTTGTCATCCAAATAATGCCTATAGTGCCCTACAGCCCAAACGAGCGCCAAACACTCTTGTTCATTTACATGCAGTCGACGTTCGTTGGGCTTAAACTTGGCGTTAGCATAGGACACAATATAGCGGCGCCCTACCTCCGGCTCCTGAAAAAGCACGGCTGCCATTCCCTCTTGACTAGCATCGGTCTGTAAAATGAAAGGATACTTAAAGTCTGGCCGATGTAACGGTCGTGACTGGCCCACCGCTCGCTTGATTGCTTCATCCTCCTTTTCTGTCCATATTAATTTAGATGATTTTCCTTTAAGCAATTCCGTGAAAGGTGCCGTAACTTCGGAGTAGCGAGGCGCATGTTCCCAAAGCCACCCGGACGTGCCCAAGAAGCCCTGCAACTGCTTTCGGTTTTTCGGAATTTTATAATATGTCACCTGTTGCAGGTGCTTCATCTGGGGCGTGACAAAATCGCCTTGCACTCTAAATCCCAAATAGTCCAAGTCAGTGAGGCCAATTTTGCATTTCTCCGGAGACGCCTTCAAACCGTGTAGCCTTATTCGTTCCAGCACTAAACGCAGATGACGCAGATGATCTTCTCGAGTGCGACTATAGATAATGACGTCGTCAAGGGAAACTTGAGCGAAGTCATTAATGTAACCCACCAGAACTTCTCCTGCCATTCTTCTCTGAAAGGTGGCTGGAGCGTTTTAAGCCCAAACGGCATAACCGTAAACTGATATGCCGTTTCGTCAGGGGTTGTAAAGGAGGTCTTATGCTTATCAGCTGGTTCAAGAGGTACGTGCCAATAACCGCTTTTCAGATCTAACACACTGAACAAATGGGCAGATGACAAGTTTTTCAACGCATCAGCAATACGGAGCAGCCCTGAAGATTCGTCAGCTGTTATTTTGTTTTCTCGATAGTCGACACAAAATCTGGGTTTCTTCCCAGGTCGGACCACCAACACAGGTGGTGACGCAAACGGTGATGTAGAAGGCTCCACCACGCCAGCTTTAAGCATCTCGTCTACTTGCTCATATAATATACATTTTTTGGCTGGCGCCATGGGGTAACACCTTTTGTTAACAACAGCATTGGTTTTTAAGGGAATTCTATGAGTCGTAGTTCTAGTAGTGGGCTGATGAAGGCCTACTCTAAAAATATCTTCAAATTCTTTGACCAACCTCAGGAAAACTTCATCCTCAATCTCAGGTAAGTTAATATTTTCTGAATCATATGATTGCCCATTGGCTCCAGAATATGGTGCCGCGTTCATGTCGGTCAAAATTCATACACTCGCGCTCAAAATCCAAGTTTACTTTTTGTTCACACAACCACGGTACCCCAAGGATCATCTGGTGTCCTAACTCGCGTACTACATAAAATACGGTTTCAAAGTCAATTTGTTTTAATCGGAACCTGAATGTTGTGATACCCAGTGTTTCTGCTCGGACGTTTTGTGTTGCCAGTTTAACCTCCAGGCGACCCTCTTGCAAATTCCTTAAATCAACAAGGCGAGCACCTACCACATTTAGATCTGACTCGGAATCTAAAAGCGCAAAGCAATGACCACCGGCCAAGTCCACCAGCACGATAAGTCGCTTGAGCAAATGGGTAGGGTGAACTGCAACGTTTCTCAACGGATCTCCGGGCCGACCCTGTTGCATGAAGATCGGCCCGTCTCTTGTTTTCCGTTAGTGGCCTTCTTTCTTCAACGCCTTGAGATTCATCGGGAATGTACTCTTGGGGTCGCCAGTCTTCCCGAGAAGTCTCTTCAACCACAGCCACTCGAGCATTTCGGCCCGACTCAATGGCTCTCAGGCAAGTTCAATCAAAATGCGGACCGCCACACACAAAGCATTGTAACTGTTGGGGTTCGTTCGTTTGCTGATCCTTTGCAAACCTTTCACGTCTATTCATGGAGTCTCTGGTGTCTCCCTGCTCTGTAGCAGATAATTTCTGTCTAATAGGTGGCACTGACATTTCAGCGAGATCTCTTTCAACCTGCGTTGCCGCATTCTCTAGTTTTTCCAAAGTTCCAAAATGTACGCCTCTTAATCGTGATTTAATTTCTGGCCGCAAGGAGTTTAAAACAATATTACTCAATGTCTCTTCTCCTTGCATTGAAAATCTACTGACTCGTGCAGCCAATCCTTTTTTTTTGCAATAAATTCTTCGGTGCCCTCCCTGGAACTCTGTTTTTCGCTGTACAATTTTGTAGTTAACTCTACTAGAACATGCTGTCCGTCAAACTGCTCGAGGAAACGTCTTTCAAACTCTGAAAATTTTACTCTAAAAAACTTAAATTTAACTGCCCACCGTGCGGCTCCTCCTTTGAGGCGGTCCAAGGTCAATGCTACTCGATCATATGTGTTAGTTACATCTGTTTCTAGAAAATGTCGGTACATTTCCTCTAAAAACATAATCGGATCTTCATGTGGAGCCCCCTCAAAAGAAGCCCGCGGACCAATCCCCTTTCCTAATTTTAGTGTTCCTAAACATTTCGATAAATCACTAATCGCTTGAGGCAAAAACCCTGTATTTTCTTTACTCTCTACTCCTAACTTGTCCCTGCCTTCTAACCTTAAGTCGTGAGCCCTATCAATCGGACCATTTACTAATCCTCTATCACCAAGGATGCCATGTCATGATTATTATCATCCTGAAGATGAGATTTACTCAAATCTCCCTCACCTCCTAGTTGCATGATAATATCGTCATAACTGGCATCAGATTCACCCTGACCATTCATTCTAATATTCTAGTAAATAAAGAAAATTTAAATAAATAAGCTTGAATAAAAATTCTATTATAGGGATGCCAAGTTATTTTTAAGGTAAATAACTAAACCTATCTAACTTACTTTCTACCTAAAAATCTTGCTTCTAAATATATCATTGAAACTACAAATATCTTTAATACAAAAATTTACAAACTACTTACCACTAATACTCTTCATCAAAGAGTCCAAATTGTCCAAAATAAACCGTCAGTTGACCAATCTTCTTCTTTTCCGTTGAGGAAGATTGAGAAGGACTTGAACCTTTGGTTCGTTGACCTTGACATCTCGATAAAATAAATATGTAATTAACTTCAAGAAAGAGTCCAGGTAAGTTTCTGTCAATTTTATCTCATTAATAGGAAAATAAATTGTTTTTGAATTTATTTACTTTAAGGTTGAATCCACAAGATACAAGCTGCAACATTTTTAACGTAGGAAAGAGGAAACGGACGTTAACAGAAGTTCAAAAGAAATGGGATTGGCTCAGTGAAGCATCGGATCCTCCAAGGTCATCCTATCTCGCAATATCATCATAGCCGAAAAGCTCATTACGTGTTTGTGAATTTTTATAATATTTACATAATTTTATTGTAAATAGGAACAAAAAGAAATCTAATAAAATTTATGAATTACTTTATCAAAGATTACCTTTTTCATTAAACTAAACGAAACCTTAAAACTTATTCTTATACTTTTATTACGAACAAGAATTGTTAGAAATGTAAAACGCAAGCTTATTTTAAAACCAGAAAAAAACTAAATTGTTTTTTGAGAAAAGAGATACAGAAACTAACCTATTGGCCTTCTTATGTTTCAAATTTAATGCATCTAATTTCAATTAAAATGAACACTTAGAATTAAATCAGTTTGGATTAGAGTCAGGGATGCCAGACTGCTTTTAAAGATGCAGACAAACGTAATTAGAATAACGAAACAAAAAAATGGTTAAGGAATGAACTGGTGAAGATACAGAACCACTCTCTTGTTACGGGTTTTTTTTGGCAAAAGGTTTGTTTTCTTTGATTTTGGGGGGGGTACTTACATTTTGCTATTCTACTGCAATTTACAGTAGGCCGGCTGTCACAAATTACCTTTTTTTTAACTAATTCACACACTATCTGAGCAACTAAGCAAAATGTTTCACTTCTTCTAAAGTAATCTAACATTAAAGATAGTAATAACATAAAACTTTAATTTCAATAAATAAATACATGTAAACATTCTCTGGTTTGACATTGACGTGATGGTTCAGCGACGGTTGACTGTATTGATTGATGTATTGATTTTGTGGTTTTGTATTCTGTCATATTTAGAGTTCAAATTAATGACCAATGGTAAAATAGTTTTATTACAGGTGACTATTTTGACCAATTGCAGCTTAACTTAAAAATGGTCTAGAACCTAGTTTAGGCAAACTGCCATTTTTCTTTTTGGATTTTGATTCCACATGGTGGACATTAACGCTTGAGCGGATTAAATATTATAGAAATTAAGTTTCTAAAATACCTTCTTGGGGATTTAAAGAAAAGACTTTGGTAAATTCCTATTTTGTATTACCAGGAAAAGCCCATTAACAACTCGGGTAAGTTTAAGTTGCAATTGTGCTTATAGGTACTCACTTAATGTAGGTTGCTATTGTCAATCCTAGCGTGCTTGACAGTCTTTGTAACTAGAACATGTTTTCTAGGCTTTTTCCTTTCCCACTTTTACCTCCGGTGCTCCACAAGGAAATCAGCACTTGACACAATTACAACAATCGATCACCAACTCAACGAACACCAGCACATACACTCGCAATCAGTCCTTGCTGAGAGTTTAATCTGTCCTGACTAATTGACGCATTAGGCCTGCCTGTGCAACATTAACTGAAGTGTCCAGGGAGTATTAGCAATCTGAGAATAAGGTCAGTCTAGTCATAAGCAGATCTGCAGGCTGCAAACACAGTTTCCTGGTCTCTGATTCACCATTGAGCACAAGCAGTCAATACATAGTAGTAATAAGGAACTTTGACATCTTCCATTACCAGTGAGAGTGTGCTTACTAAGATTTTTGGGTTTGTAAGCTCACACTAAATGCATTTAGTTGGGGTCCAGTGCTGCCTGAAAGCACAAGTTTGTCTAATTTGATCTAAAATATTTGATTGAAGGTTACCTTTTTCTTTTGCCAACCTTCAGTGAACACAATTTAACACTCACCTATCCAGACTTGTACCGTAGTTAAGGTTCCGTATTCCCAAATACCCAACTTTGAGCCCATCATTAAAATAACCATTTACCTTCCCCTTTTGTAAACTGATTTGATTATAAATTAAATAGCATCCACAACATGTGGCGCATATTGCCGTGCTTTTGAACTTGACATTTTAAGGTTAGGTTCTGAATTGTCACTCAGTACATTAACCGAATACTTTTGATTTTTGACAGTCGGTAATTTTGTTTTTAAATAAAGAAGACCTTTGCCATAAAACGGGGTACTTGGTGGTATTATTTAGGATTTGTATTTTGCATTACCGATATTTGGTCTAGCGTTTGGGGATTTCCCGCTTTAGCGTTCGTTTACTGCTCTCCTCAAGCCCTACAGACGGTGCAAAGTGGGTGGCGCCATTGAAATTTAGCTTGTTAACCTACACCACTCTCCGTGAGTAGTTAGCCTGGGGCATTCACCCAGTGGCTTGAAGAGGTCCCGTGACCACCCAATCTTGTTTTGTAAAATAAAATCTTTCGGTTGGTATTTTCAATCTCGCAAATTCTATTGTTACACTCTTAACAGTAATGCCTCCTTCCAGTGACTAACACACCCCTTAAGCCACTAACTAAACTTTCTCCTTCCAAACAAAAAAGAAAATAAAACAACCACACAGCAATTATCTGGTAACAACTCGGAGATGAAACTATTCAATTGAGGTTTGTTAGCCTAGAAACGACAAGTCATGCTTGCATTGTCTTTGTTTAACTGGGTTTTACAGTAATTCTCTTAAAATAAAAAAAAATTAAATATAAATAAATACAGTTTGTGAATCGTACTCGTCGGATTCAACAACTAAGACTCAAAGTAATTAATCTAAACTGCTGTAAACTCAAATATCTCGACGATTACGTTTCTCAAACGACTAATCTAAACACATCACCCAAGCCAACCCCTTTGGCTTGTTGCAGATGCTACCGATCAACCGATCACACACGAACCGAAAAGAAACACACGATTTTCGATTATTCCGGAGGAAAATCAATTTTAAACACGTCGAAACTCGAATAATGCACCAGGTTCCAACGTCGCGTCGCGCTTATTCCACGTCTCGAAATCCACTCTCCAAATCACGTACACCAACTCTCGCCGTCTCTTTCTGCCACGTTCGCCGCTGCATCGCAACCATATATGGTAATACAAGGTCGACAGACTAGAGATTTGTTGGTTGCCTATTATTTTCAGTTTATTACACGACCGCCCCACCCACACCAAGGAGAGCAAACCGGGGTGAAGTCGGAACTAGCCAATTTTAAAATTTGCGATTTCGATCAAGGCGGTTTGCGAACTATTAACAAATTTTGGTAGAAGTCAGGTGTAAAGTTTACTTAAAACTAAGCGAAGTGGCTATAGAGGAGGCATGATCCTATTAGCCCTGTCGATTAAGGCTTGCACAATTTCGCAAACCAATTGTCTTCTGGAAAATTTATTGACTTGTAATGGCAAATTTAAGCTATCTAATTTGATTAGTAGCTCGGTTCCTTCTTCATCGAACTGCGGGAATAACTTGTGATTAGAATCCAAATGGACTGTGTTGATCCAATCGTCATTTTCCTACTTCAGTCTCCTCAATTCTAATGGCATGGTTGCGACATTATCGGGTCCCTTTTTGCTTTCCGAAAGCTGCTGGGCCAGTCGAGCAGGACAGTTCGCTGAGCTGGAAGCGCTCAAGCCCCTACCCCCCTGGCAGGCTAACCGAGTTATTTTGGGCGACCTTCTCGAATGATAAGTCTCCACCAAATTGATGCCGGGAGCTTCCGAAGACGAAGAATAGCTATCTTCGATATGTATGTCTTTGTTTTGTTCTCTGCTTTAGTTTATGTCGGCCTTTAAGCAGAGCTGCTCAGTGAAGACATCCTCGTCTGTCTCACTGAGGGTGTCTAATATTTCGTAGTTCGAAGTAGAATCTGATTCCGCGGGATCTAGCACCGGCGGGTTTCCTAATGGACGAGGACGAATGTCGTTAACGTGGTAAATCGAAATGTGTCCTCCCACCTCAATTTCATAACTGACGTCGCTCAATTTTCTAACGACTCTCCCCGGATCTTTCCATGCCTGAGTAAATGCTGCAGCCGATCTGTTTTTTACACTAACGATATCATTGACACTAAATTGCACTAGTGGTTGATTCTGTCGATCCGGATAATGTCGCTGTTGGAAATTTGATTGGTGTGCCAATGCCTATTGGTTTTCTCTATTCCTTTGAGAACTTGGTTTTGATTGCCGTACTTTTCTATCGCTTTTTATCTTCCATTCTCCTGGGATGGGAATTTCGAACCCCAAAACCAAACTGGCTGGAGTTCTTCCAGTACTTTGGTATTTCCTCGATCGTAGAACTGCAAGCGCCAAAGGCAGTTTCTCTGACCACATATTTTTTGGTATCATATTCATAATTAACATACATTTGAAGGAGTTAAAGTTAGATGATAGCGTGTACAGCCAAAGGTACCTGAGGTGTTACTTCGTAACGGCCACGAGGTACTGGAAGAACTGCAAATATGGCCGAACACCTTGTTATTTTCTCTTAACCACAATGGCGGACCTTATCCGATCTGCAGTCCTGTAATTCACGTTCGGACCACTCTAGAATGGCTTACTCCAGAGACAAGAAAAAACAACTAACACTTAGCTGTTTTTAAACTAAACATTTATTAGTTGAAACGAATATTAATAACTGTGTATTAATAAAAGAGTGCGAATAACGTGATACAAAAAACGAGATGTGTATAATTGTCTCGGTGCTTGACGAGACTGAGATTAGTTAGTTCTTTTCGCATCCCGACGGCGGAGTTGCCGTATTTTACATTTTTAAGCCGTAACAGGAGGTTTAAGTTAGCTTAAGGCATACTGGCAGTAAAGATAAAGGGAGCAACAGAGAAAGAGAGGCATTAGGTAATCATTGATACATTTTAAGTGGCTTTGAGTTTTATTTATCATCCTTCCTGATAGTCAATTAGATCAAAGTCCCATGCGTAGTTATTATTGAACTGGTGGCCGATAATACCAATTGTTTATGCTAGATTTTCTTCCAAGAAATTGGAGGAATTTCTATCTGTAACCAAAGTGTGTCTGGAATGCTCCAGGCCAGAGCTGGAGAGAATTTTACGTTATTACATACAAAATGGCAGAAGTTGACGATCATACTATATCACAAAACGAGAAGAAAAACGTTTTTTTGAAAACTTTGAAAATACCATCATAACATAGATCTCAAAGTCGTAAGACATAAACATGTAAACCTTTTTGCGCTTTCTTAACTTCAGTGTGCTAATGGTCGTTTTCTCGAAAACGACAATATTTAGTGCAACACAAAAAGGAGGGTTCTCATTTGAAAATGTCAACTCGCAGGTCATATCTTAATTTTGGGACACCCTGTATATCTACTCTTTTTCTCAAAAAAGCGCGTTTGATTTTATTTATATATTAAGCTCTCGAAAACTTCATTCTCAGAGCATAAAAGTCACAAGATTTTTTCTGCAAACATCGCTATATATAATATCTAATACAACTACCGCTTAGGTATTCAAAAACAGGATCATAACTATACACAATTGAATACTGCTACCCTTGGCAACGCGCGATAAAATAAACTCCTCAGTAAAGGGTAACCTTTCGTTGACATTTGGAAGTGGAAGCGAAAAATGCATCATTATTGAATGTTTGTAGAAAAAAATAATTACATACATGTCCAAGCATTTTTTTGAAACATAATTTCCTGAATTTTAATCGAATTTTTTCTATGCTTTACGGACACACTGTATATGGTGGTTGCTTACGCATTTTTTCCTGTTCTTGTTTCTTGCAAAAGATGTTTAATAATACATGGTTAATATTAATAAAAATTAGCCTTTATGTTAATCTATGTCATCCTGACTTATTCTATAAGTTTAAAAATATAAACAAACCGGGCTTCTAACCTTACTATTCAGAATCAGTGAATTTTCTTTCATGAGTTTCCTTCATGAAAGTTATAAATACATATAGTTATAATTAAATTATTAAATATAAAAAATTAATTTATTATTAAAATTATAATTTTGTTTTTAGTAGCCTGGTGGTAAGTAAATTGCACAAGTCCATAAAAGTAAAAAATCGGAAAAATTGCAAAAATTAAAAACGTCACAGTATCTTTATTTAAATTTTGGGATAACCTGTAGATGAAAAGTAATAAAAGTAATTATGAAAGAAATATCCAAAATATTCAGCAAGTTAAAATCTAAAACGTCAAAAAATAAAACCCGCAATATTGTATATGAAATTCCCTGTAATGATTGCGAGTCAGTATACATTGGACAAACATCTCAATATATGGAAATAGAATAAAGTCACAAACAATAAATATGACAAAAAACTGCACTCATGAAAATATATGTAATAACTCGTGAAATAATATTCTTTTAACTTAAATGACACAAAAATTATAAAATCGGAACAAAATACAAAAAACAAGAGTTACATGAGATGTTCCATATTCAAAAAACAAAAAATGCTGTAAATAATAAAAGGGATACAAATTATATACAGGGTGGCGCAATAGTGTGACAAAGTCCCATACTGTTGTTGCTTTTGATTTTTTGGAAAAAAAACTTTATATACAAGTTTAGCAGAATCATTTGGTGTACAACATGAAAATACTTTCGACTATATGTTAAATAAGTTGGCAACGCCGCCAGGTTATGCCAAGATGAAAACTGATTCAGATGCAAAATTTGACAAGGAATCCAAATATGCAGAAGTATACGGGGTGTTTCATTTAAAAAACAAAAAAATATGTTTGCCCCGCACTTACGTAACACCCTGTATAGTCGAAAGCATTTTTATGCTGTAGGCCAAATGATCCTGATTAACATTAATTTAAAGATTTTCTAAGAAAAACCAGAAATAACAACAATATGGGAAGTTTCAGGTTTTATCTCAGGAATTTTGTTAATAAAAACAGATTTTGGTTCCAACAAATAGACTGTTCAGTTTGGGCCTGCTTAGTTTCAAGGCTACTGACAATATGGCCAAAATGTTTAAAATATGACCCCTCAGAATAAATTATTTAAAAATAATAAAAATTAATATGATGTCATACTTAGCTGCCTACATGGTCAAAATTTTGTTGTCACTTTTGTGTGTGTGTGTGTGCTGCTCTTTATCGATAGGTAAGTCAATTTATAAAAGCGTTTTATTGTTTTTTTATTGAAACGTAGAACCTTCTAGCTATTGTTCACCCGTAATCTTGTGTTGAAGATGGATTTAAATAAAGTCCAAAACGTACACATTAAAGAAAAAATTTTTGACTTGCATGCTGTTTAATTAGTGAATTGGCCTGAAAAGTTGACCAAAACCCAAGAAAACAATGTAATATTACACAAACTGGTTAAAGAAATTCAAAGCTAAAAAAATTATTTTTTTCTAAATTTGGCATATAAAGTGACACTTTTCAAAACTGATTAGAGTGACAAAACGTTTTACTTTTCGTAACTAGTTACGAAAAGTTCGAAACTGGTTACATAAATAGCTATTTTTGCTTTTTTTTACTAAATACCCTTTATTATACTTCTTATAGTCTGTTCACGACCTTGTATCTACTCTTTGCATGGAATTTGGAAATTTTGCCCCCTTTTATTTAGTTAGAAAGTACAGATGGCGTTCCCAAATCTATCGCCATCTGTACGTTCTAACTCATAGAGTTGAGTACAGATGTCACCAGATGTTGCACAACAACTATCATTTCTGGCATCCAGTTGACTATACTGGAATGAAGGTTTTGTTCTTTGGTTATCAAGCCCTATAGCCTCTCTGATGAGCCGTAATACGGCGAAACCGGTCAGAGGATTGGGATTGATAAACAAAAAACAAAACCTCACCATTTTCAACCATGTTAATGGTCTAGATGTGTCAAATCTGGTGATCTAGGTGGTAATTAATTTGAAGTTTTTTTAATAATTAAATAGGTGCCAAACGAACAAAACAAAATTCAAGTTAACCATACAAAATGTCAAATATGTACAAGAATATGTCTCTACAGATACTAGGAAATAACATAATATTTACAAAGTGTTGTTTCCACTGTATTTGTTTAATAACTCCCAAGATAACAATCAATTAATTAACTTGGATTTCGAATGGGAACGAAATTTAAACTGACAATTTGCCTTCCGATTCATCTCTAATAAAGTGTATAAAAACAATCTTAAAGTTCTTTGCAATATTTTAGTAACATGCTTATACTTTTACACCACCAATTTCTAACTTAATTACTTAACGGTAGACCAAAAAAAAATCATTTAAGTCCATATAGACAGGATTTACCACCGTGCGTCGCGTGTAATAAGTATGAGTAACTTTCCTCATAGTTTATTGGGATTCACTTTTATTGTGACTGCACTCATTTATAGAAACGTGACATTATCATTCAATCAGATCAATTTAATTTTCAATATAAGTACTGTTGTTTACATCAATGAACTCCCGGTTTTTACTGCGGTAACTTTTGTATTCCAGTTTTAACCGGCCCTGAAAGCCTTTGCGTCGTTCTTGCACCAGATAGACTACAAATGTGGGTAGGTTCTTGTGGTGTGGTCCGTAATAATACATTTAGTACGTACTAGTAATATTTAGTTTGACGTATACGCAACAAATATCGTTTTGAAAGTTAGTTTAAGTGTGGTTTAAACTCAAGGACGGTAGACGGGTGATGCCCGNTTTNATCNNATGNTCGTGTTGAAGCGTTTCCATCGNNATTGNAGANCGNANCAACANACNNAACNGCNGCTNGACGAGNNCGNCTTNNGNCGAGGAAATGNTNNTGANTGCCANTCAGGGACTTTNGTGGTATTGNCTCACNCATTCNNCGTTTANACGCAAAGGGCNGCANCNCGGGTNCATCGCCGCCNTTNTGANGNATCAGACNGGCAATANGATATTCTGANTTNCNCACNAANGGTGNGCCNNGANTCAACGANGGGCGCAGNCCNTNTAATAAGNANTCGAACGGGGTNGAACGGCAGNCTTCACCATNTCANGNCTNTGNNANNNAGCGAATTGCGGTGCAAGGNCANTNTCTANGCCCGCTANCCNTGGAAAAAAGAGCTATGGGNANGCNTAGNCNTTCGACCATCCTATGTNANNGNTTNATGNANGANGACGTAAGNNNAGTNCNCGGCNCATANAANGANTTCACCNTGGNNANGTTAGAAAGTACAGATGGCGTTCCAAAATCTAGGAACAGCACCATTAAAAATGCCAGGCATCATTCGGTAAACACGATCTGATTGTTGAAAATGGTGAGGTTTTGTTTTTTGTTTATCAATCCCAATCCTCTGACCGTTTCGCCGTATTACGGCTCATCAGAGAGGCTATAGGGCTTGATAACCAAAGAACAAAACCTTCATTCCAGTATAGTCTACTGGATGCCAGAAATGATAGTTGTGTGCAACATCTGGTGACATCTGTACTCAACTCTATGAGTTAGAAAGTACAGATGGCGTTCCAAAATCTAGGAACAGCACCATTAATGCCGCATCATTCGGTAAACACCGATCTGATTGGTTGAAAATGGTGAGGTTTTGTTTTTTGTTATCAATCCCAATCCTCTGACCGGTTTCGCCCGTATTACGCTCATCAGAGAGGCTATAGGGCTTGATAACCAAAGAACAAAACCTTCATTCCAAGTATAGTCTACTGGATGCCAGAAATGATAGTTGTGTGCAACATCTGGTGACATCTGTACTAAACTCTATGAGTTAGAAAGTACAGATGGCGTTCCAAAATCTAGGAACAGCACCATTAATGCCGCATCATTCGGTAAACACCGATCTGATTGGTTGAAAATGATGAGGTTTTTTTTGTTTTATCATCACCTTTGGCGATATCTGTGTCAAATTTCAGATTTTTATGCTGATTGGTTACCTCTCAAAGTACATTTAAGTCAGGACTGGACTAGCCAAGTAGGGATCTCGTAAAACCGGATGATTTCCCACAGTTTTCAACTTAAAATTTTTAAATTTGGTGTACGTCTAAACTAACCGAATTCCTCAAATCTGGCGTTGATAGAATTTCTATTTTCGACCTTGGACGTCACCTTCACCTGTCAAAAATACGTCAATTTTGACAGAACATGATTTTTTCATATTTTATCGAAAAGTATCACCTTTGGCGATATCTGTGTCAAATTTCAGATTTTTAAGCTGATTGGTTACCTCTCAAAGTACACTCAAGTCAGGACTGAACTAGCCAAGTAGGGATTTCGTGGAAAACCGAATAATTTCCTTCCACAGTTTCTTATAACTCTAATGTAGTTCGTAATTACGAAGTAAGGTAAATTTTATATTGGTTTCATTAAGTCTAATAATTGAAAACATGATAAAGTCGTTGATACATTTTTTTATTAAGTTCAAACAATTTTAACAAAATATCAATTAAATTAAATTAACCTGTACCTTTCAGAGTATTTGCAAAAATGTATGTTTTCCGGTCTATGCAATATGCAGAAGGAGGTCTGCATATTTATATATATATATATATATATATATGATATGGGGAAGAGAGGTCTCTTTTTCCTGTGGTCTAAAAGTCTAAACTCCTCGGCGCTTCTGTGGGTGCTACGGTGCTCCTGTAGGTTGCAGCGGAAGGATTGACGTCTGTGGGCAAGTGGGGATGCAATGGGATAAGGTTTTTAAACTCTCCTAAAGTAATTAGGTTGAAATTCGTGCACATGATAAGTTTTCTGGGACGTTTTAAGAATAAAAAAAAAACGAACACTTTTTTTTAATTATCTGACTTCAGAAAACCGGAATCGTCTACCGACCTCCCTGTCTTTTATCAAAGCAAAAATATTAAAATTGTTGTCTTTAAAGTGTGTCTAACTACAAATTGTCAACTTTGGGAGGCCAGATTGTTTTTCTTGGTTAAACAATCGAACCTTAGTTTTTATGTCCCAAAAACACTAGTTAAATCAAAATGATTTACTTTATTGACCGAGTGCCTGACTGGACAGGACAAGCGTTTACTTTATTTGCACACAAAAAAAATGGAGTTTGTTTTTTTTGAAGGAGGATAGGTAAATGGGGTACACGATAGCGAAAGTCCAAGAACAAGATGATGATTTACAAAACGTCCTTGGGGTTCATATTTTATTTCGTTAAATTGATTAAAAACAAAAAGTTAAAAAGGGTCAACTCAGTGTAAGTCCTACTCACAGTCACAACGTTTAGGGGGTAGCGCAGGAAGAGAAACAAGATCGTAGCTTAAGTATGTCGTCTTCATTTACTATTCGGTGTACAATGAACTACATCTTACCCCAGACTCGGAGGGCCGTTAGCACCGCCGCTGGCGGGACGCGCATGGAACACTTTCCGAGAGGGGGTGTGTAGATGCGTGGGTGTGGGGGTATGGGCGTAAGGCCTTCTGAAGTGCCGCCAAGCGAAACCCGCTCGATACGAGCAGGGAGCCCCTATGACCGACACGCCCAAAGGACTTACTTCAGGTACTGATAGGTTCAAGAGTTCGGACGGTCACCTCTTGGTTGCGTAAGAACTCTCGTCTTTTCAGCCTGGACTTCCAAGAAGGTATCGAGCCGTCCGGGCACTAGAAAGTTCGGACTGATGCTCGAAGACCGACCTAGAGACTTAACAAGTCATCATCTGTCAACCCTTATACGACTCCAGCGGGTACCGTAACGTTGATGATGATGATAATCCCTATTTTTAATTAAAAACCCCAAATTAATTTTATGAAAATTAATTAACAAAAATCAAGAACACTGGAGCAGTCTACCGACTTCCCTGCTTTAACTTAATAATTAAAGCAAAAAGAAAAGCAAAATCTTTGAAATGATTTCAAAACTCGACTTCGGGATGCCAATTGGTTTTTGGAGAAACCAACAAACCTTAGGTTTACTCAAAAACAAATGGACGAACTGGACCAATTTTCATCCGTGCAATTTGGGTCAGAGAGTGGCCCGTATTTAATTAACTTTACTTTTAACAACTTTCAAGCAGACGATTTCCCCGTTTAGGTGGCTTGGAATTTGGAGATTAGGTTAAGGAAAAATAAGGCGGTGTGGGGGGAAAAAGGGACACGTATTGTCCACCACGTCCCGATCACTCCCGAACACTTCCCGACGCGACTTACGCGGCACTAAATTCGGACAGACCTTATTCACTTCCCGGTTTCACTATTTTCACTGACGGCGGAAAAACGGACATGTATTGTCCACCACGTCCCGATCACTCCCGAACACTTCCCTACGCGGCACTAAATTCGGACAGACCTTATTCACTTCCCGGTTTCACTATTTTCAGTGACAGCGGAAAAACGGACGCCCTGAAAATACAATGAAACAACGATTCTACACGCACTTCACTAACACTTCCCTATTACTAAAGAAAATCGACAAATCGTCCCACGATGTCGATAAAATCCACACTCTCGAAGCCCCTGATGTTCGATGAAGTTGAATTTGAATGAATGTTACGGTTCAGATTCATGACACTGACAATTTTGGAGTTCAGCCGCCATAGAAATTTTGCCAATTCCAGGATACGCCCTTTTTATATCCTGACAAAACCTCATAAATCGACCCGTCACCGATCGAATGTCCCCCAAAATGTTCTGACGATACATCTCCAATGTAAGCGTCTGCATGGATGATACTGTGGTGCAGACTCCCAAGTCGTTTTTTAGCCCTCTCCATGCCCTTTCGATATTCTGCGTGTGATATCGAAGGGTACTAAATTAGGACCTGGTGCTGGTCCGATGAAATCATCCAAGCATTCATCACTGAACCGCCCTTCGGCCACCCAAATGGGATCCAATGGTCTTGTTGGTCTGACGAACTCCACCGAATGGTTTACTGTCCCATGTCCAGAAAAAGCTTCACCACAAATCCGATATGCCCTCCATTCGTCGGAACATATGAAGCTATTCACATCAATGAAGTCTTGCATTATCGGAATAAGAGTATCTCGAGTACGATTTTCCACCAAAACCGCAAACCTTTTTTTGGTGGTCCTAGAGATTCCACCGAAGACCCAGTGGTGGTTCCACATTGTTGCCCGTCCAACGTTGTATTTCGACTTGAAAGGGTGAGTCTCATCCACCTCCACAATATCTTGATCGCCCCCTAACTGACGAAAATCATGCCACGCAACTTTTCTGGCCACATCTCTGCAGTACTGGTACCACGCTACTGCAGTGTCTTTGGAAACATGGACGTTTTCCACGGCCGCTACGACTGGTTGCCCCGTCAACCAACAATAAACAAGTTTCACTATCTTGTCGGCGCCCATCTCCGACAATCGTGCACTTTCCAGAAACGTGTTTTTTGTAGGTTCAAGCCTATGTTTGGCAGGACATCGAAAATTCCACCCTAATTTCCTTCCTCTGTCAGTCGAGTCTTTCATTTCTCGACCACAATTCACAACTGGACACGTTACGACTTCGCCCCTTGCCGGAATTACGCCCAAATGCTGAAACAGCCGAACTCCTTGGTGATTAGCAGCCCGTTTTTAGTCAGTCCCGAGATAAACCCCTAAAGTAAAAATGTCTAGCCTTTCGCCGCCGTTAAACAAATCAACAGGATTCATTTTTAAAAAAAATTATTGGTAAAAGTGGCACAAAAACAAACACAATACTCAACAACAGCAGTAAAACGCAACGCATCAGTAAAAAGTCTAAACTAGACTAACGTATTTTAACGAAATCTTCATATATTATTCAAAAGAACGCCGCCATAGATGTTCAGTGGTGGAGACGTAAAAAAAAAATTCGCCAAAAGCCGCGTATAAAAATAACTCCCTATTTATTATATTGAAGGTTTGCCATTTCAAGACAAATACCTACAAGATTTCTTTAGAAGACTTAGCAAAACAAAACTTAAAATGATGACATATAATATTTTATTTTTTACATATTACAGCATACTCATACGCAGTACGTTGTAACAGAATAGTAGGCGTGCAATTCGACCTAACCGCACCTATAGTAGGCCCAGACATAGTTCTATCTTTGTCGGGTATCGCCTCTGCGACGGTGTGAGCCAGAGTTCAGCCCAGTCAGCGAGCATTCAAATTCGAAGTTTACAGAATACAATATTAGTAGTTAAGGCGATCTTAAAGCGCGCCGACTGCCGGCAAACGCGTCAAAAAGACGCGCTTACTGCCTCGAAAACCGCAGGGGAAGACGGACTAATAATGCGCATTTATGATGGTTTTACTACAGTTTTTTGGGGAAGGTGGAGTTAATTTTGGAATATCTTGGAAAAATTTATTGGAAGAGAATAAAGCGTTCTTCAGTTTAATTTGCAAAATATCTACGGCTTTACTCTGACAACCATTGTATACCTGGTTACTAAATGTCAATTTTTCCCTACTTGACTAGTTCAGTCCTGACTTAAATGTACTTTGAGAGGTAACCAATCAGCTTAAAAATCTGAAATTTGATGAAAATTGAAAAAAAATGAAAAAATGATGTTCTGTCAAAATTGACGTATTTTTGACAGGTGAAGGTGACGTCCAAGGTCGAAAATAGAAATTCTATCAACGCCAGATTTGAGGAATTCGGTTAGTTTAGACGTACACCAAATTTAAAAATTTTAAGTTGAAAACTGTGGAAATTATCCGGTTTTCCACGAGATCCCTACTTGGCTAGTTCAGTCCTGACTTGAATGTACTTTGAGAGGTAACCAATCAGCTTGAAAATCTGAAATTTGACACAGATATCGCCAAAGGTGATACTTTTCGATAAAAAATGAAAAAATGATGTTCTGTCAAAATTGACGTATTTTTGACAGGTGAAGGTGACGTCCAAGGTCGAAAATAGAAATTCTATCAACGCCAGATTAGATTTATATCTAATAAGTAACAAAATTTTATATTTTAAATATGCATTTATAACCTTATACGTAACTACAGTTTTTTTATCAGCAAGTTTTTAATTCAGGTAAATAGTTAATGTATACACTTCTTTGTAAGGAACAATAGGATCAAATAACCAGATGATAACTAGTAGCGTATTAATGCCTTATATTTTATATTAAATAAAGAAAACCAGAAAATAAACATTTCGGCGATCAACGCAATTTACGAGGTGGCGTCGCGTCTATGAACTGTAACAATAGAGTCAAAAGAAGCCGCGGTGCTCCACCATTTGCGTGGGGCATTCTCTGAAATAATTTTTTTTTCGGAATGTTTTTAAGATGAAAATAATTTAACCTATAATAATAACGGAACAACCTAGAAGCACTAAATTCAAAATAGGGATTTTGGAGAGTACCGTTTACAGTTTTGAGAAAAAAATAAATAAATTTTAACATTATCACGATTATTTGACAAGCAAAGGTCATGTCAAATATTGAATTCCGAGAAGCCACCTACGGCACACTCGAGATATCCAGACTGAACGTTGGTATCCCAAATTTCGAGTTTTTATTATAAAAACTGTTAAAGTTAAGGCGTTTTTTACAAAATGCTTTGTTCACAGGAGGAGCCGCACTAAAATATTGACGTAGAAAGCTATCAGGGCTACGTAGACGGTTCAAATTTGGTATGTGAATTATTTATAGTGCTTTTCATCGTTTCCTATAGCAAAATTTATAAAACCTTTATTTTGACATATATTTGACAGTTCAAGGTCACCTTGGAGATCAAATAGCGAAAAACAGACTTTGGTAAATTCAAGCCCTTTAATTACCCTGCCCATATACCAAATTTCAAAATTTTGTCTCAAAAAATGATGAAATTATCACGTTTTCTACGTGAACTCTGCATATAGGAATTGCTAGATCTAACTTGACGTAGAGGGAAAACTATTGAAGTTAAAGTGCTTAAATTTGGTATAGGGGTTATTGATGATGCTCTTCACGATTCTGGGTAATAAAACCAAAAAAAAATTGAAATTTGTCATGTTTGACAGCTCAAGGTCGCCCCCAAGGTCACAGAACCGGCATCTGATAACGTCAGATTCGAGCCAACACTACACACTGTACATACAGAAAGTTTCAGATCCATATCTTTAAAAATACGAAAAATATAGCGTTTTCCACGAGAGCCCTACCCTTACCCTAAAGTGTACAATGATAATTATTAAACATAAAACAATAATGAAAAATGAATTTGTTTTCATTTGAATGTTAATTTAAGTAAAATCAATATACTGACCTTAAAACTTGCTTTTTTATTCACTGTTCTAATGTAAGTAGTTGAACCCATTGCACATAACTCAACTCTTCAACTTGATTGATAAGTTGCAATCTTCTTAGTGGGTAATCTGTTCTTCGCTTAGGTCAATTTCTTCATAAAAGTTGTATTTTCTCATCCACATGGAAAAGTAGTGAAGTATTCAGCATATACAGGATACAGATCTGTGAAATAGGCCCAATTTGTTAGTTGAACCACCCTTAAAAAATTGTCAGACTAGTCAAATTTGTAGTAATGTATACAAGTGATGCATCAGCAGAGATTATTTTAGTTTAGTTTAGGTTAGGTATGAAATTGCCTAATTGCCATTGAAATCTTACCTGGGCTAGCAGGCGTTGTGTGCATTATGTCTATCGAAAAATATTCATTTACTTGAATTTAGTGAATAATCTTCACCAATTATTAGACTATTGTAATAAAAATACAATTTATTTTAGCTGCATGTTAGTTTTTTTGACACAACAAAACGAAAACAAAACAGCAAAGTGACAGGTTGGCATTTGACATCACAACAGATCCAAGATGGCCTATCAGCGGAACTTCTTTTCTCAATGCGATACGCCGGGTGACGTCACAGTGGATGCTCGGGCGCACAATATGCACTTAATACCGAGGGATTACAGGCGTTGTCCGTGGTTTTGTATTACTATTTGATTCTCTCTCTTCATTAAAGTATAGTATTTGTAGGAAGGGGTTCACGTTCAAGTTCGACTAAACGAAATATCTAAAAATTTAGATTCAATAAGTATTGGATTTATTGTTTTAAAAGAACATTGCAGCAGCACAAAGATGTTTTCTTTACAATCATAGTACTTGATCGGTAGATGTCGCATATAAGTGGTTTCTAGAACTCATATTTAAACTCACCACAAACTACACTTTATTCAAAAATATTACTACTATTACTTAACATGCTTTTAGATAAGGCTACATATACTCATGACATATTAGCTTGAGGTTAAGAAATGCAGTTTACTGAAGCACCTAATGATGATATTGTTATATTGTGTTAAACATAAAAGAACACTGTAAACTGCAATGATTTTCACTTTTCAGTAAATGTTAATATATTGGAATTATAGTTTAGTTTGAATAAAAACAGTTAACTTTATCAATAGTTAGCTTTAACTTTAACTTTAGAGTTAACTTTAACTGTTTTTATTCGCACATAAAAAAATTTGTTGTTGGAAAAATGTAAGTAATTAAATACTTTCTAGCATCAATGATATCTGGTGTTAAGTAACTAAATTGCTGGCAAATTGTCAAAAGTTTGAGCGATATGTATATCACAATTTTTTAAAATTAAGGAGAACTAGATGGCTGTGCAGATATAATGTCATTAGAATCATTTTAGAGCAGTATACAGAGTTAAAAGCCTACTTTGCATTAGTTGTAGACAAAGAAAAATATTACACGGCTAGGACTTTAAATAGCATGTTACAGGATTCTTAAAATTACCTATATTTGGTCTTCTTAAAGCCCATTTTATATGAAATGAATAAATTAAATTTGATATTTCAAAAAGATTTTTTGGAAATTGGTAAAGCATTTGAAGATGTCCAAACAATAATAATGTTTCTGGCTGCAAACATTTTTAAGCCGGTATTTCTTGTCAACAATATAACCAATGATTTAGCTCTTCATGTACAAGCAACATTGAGCTGGGTATTGAATTTAATCTAGCCTTACGTGAAAATAAAATATCCACCCAGGATCTCATCAATATTGTAATGAGCCCTGATGCAGGAAGAAAGAAAGTAGTCGTAGGGTCACTTAATCACTATACTTTATTGCTAAGTTACAAAATGTCTCTCACGAGACGTAGTTGTGGACTCTGTTAAGTTTTAAGATATAATTCTGGTTAATAGTTATTTTCGAGCATATTTATACTAGGGTACTAATTATTTGATGATTGTTTGTTACTACTATCGTTATGATAATTAGGGGTTGAAATACAGAACTATCTTATCTGTGATTCTTATGACTATTTGATTTTACAATAAATAGTACTAATGCGAAATTAATCGTGAGACCCTGATTAGAACGTAATAATAACAACAACCTAATTTAGTACAACTCGATAACAACTTAATTTAGAGTTGAATCACCCTAGTCAATATTTCTATAGATATGATGAATTTGGTACATTACAATATGAAGGACAGATTAAAAAAATATGTTCATTGTCTATTGAAAGGTACAATAGATAGACTTCCCACAAATCTCAATCACTTTTGTTGGAAGGATCGAGTCGTGCTTGTGCAAAAATAAATAAGCAGGAGTAATTTACAACAGACTTTAATTAACTGATAAATGTGAGAAAAAATAAGAATTATAATTCAGAGAGTAAAGAACAGTTTACATACAAGCCTTTTATAACAACTGACTCACTATGACTACTGACTGACAGTGACAACTGACTGACAAGACCTAACCTAACCTAACTAGGGATGAACGATTTCATTGTTTACAACACCCCCTCTTAATGAAATTGTTCAACGACTTAAAAATAAACAAAACGAATTTAAGAGTCATTTTGACATACCTACATCCTCTACAAACTTGTCAAATTTAACTCGAGGTAAAGGCTTTGTATGACCATCTGCTAACTGATGCTCGGTACCAACTTTCATAATCTTTACAAATCCTTTATCACATTTTTCCTTAACAAATGAAAACTTAATATCTAAGTGTTTAACTCTACGGATATTTTCAGGATTATTTGCGATCTTAATTGCAGAATGGTTATCTTCATACATTGGTATTGGTTTATCAACCTTTACAATTTGAAAATCTGAAATCAGTTTTCTTAGCCAACACGCTACACCCACTGCTTGTGTCAACGCAATGAATTCGGATTTTGTTGAAGAGATCGAGACCGTTTGCTGTTTTCTACTTGTCCACAAAATTGTGTTATTAAGCAATTTAAAAATAAAACCTGTTGTTGACTTCCGGTTTACGGTATCTCCCCCCCAATCCGAATCAACATAACCACAAATGATATCAGTATTACATCCCTTCTTGAAAAACAATTTTAAATCTAAAGTACCTTTAACATAACGGAGAACCCTCTTAAGCGCCTTAAACAAATTGACATTTGGTTTATCTTGAAAACGACTTAAAATCGATACACAATTGAATAAGTCTGGTCGAGTTGCTGATACAGCATATAAAAGACTACCGATTATTTGTCTGCACTTTTTGATTAGGTCTTTATCGATGTCTGAACATTTTAACATGTCAGAATCAAAATTTGAATCCATTGGGGTACTAATAGGGTTACAATCTTGCATCTTAAACCTTTGCAATACCCGTTTTAAATAATCACCTTGAGAAAGTTTAGTACATCCCAACTCCAAATTTTGAACAACATTTACACCCAAATAATCAGTAATAATTCCGAGGTCTTTCATAGAAAAATTCTTATTTAGTACAAATTTTAAATCATTTACTTCGTTAATATCTGTGTCCAAAATTAGAAGATCGTCAACATCAAGTAGCACAAAAATCTTTGACTGGTCTGTAATTTTACTATAAAGACAAGGATCGTTTTCAGATCTTCTGAACCCAGTTTCAACCATTAAAGTGTTAAATTTGAAATTCCAACATTTTGGTGAACCTTTGAGCCCATATATTGACTTCTTCAATTTGCACACAGTTGTAGCGTTATTTACATTCTGACCAGGTAATGACATGTAAACGTCATCAGTGATGTCACCATATAAAAAGGCACTTTGCACATCCATTTGATATACAGGTAATCCTAATTCATTTGCTACAACTAACAAAATTCGAAAAGTTACAAGCTTAGCCACAGGTGCGTAAATGTCATATAATTCATCTCTCAACTCTTGTTGAAAACCACGAGCTACTAATCGCCCTTTGTACTGTCCGTCACTTTTGATCTTAAAGATCCACTTGCTTTCGATCACTGGTTTTCGAACCGGCCACGGCACTTCCGACCAAGTATCATTTTTTGCAAGAGCTTCTAGCTCTTTGTCAACCGCACTTGTCCATTTATCAGCGTCTCTTCCCGACACAGCCTCTTCCAAGGTTATTGGTTCTTCAGTTTCTGTGAAGAAACTTGTAGAATAGTCACTTAACCAACTTGGCTTTTTTAGCAAATGTCCCCTTCGATCTTGCCTTCGATTAATCAGGACCTGTTCAGGAATTTCATCACCCAACGAATCAACATCATCAGATTCATGTGATGAAGGTGTATAGTCTGATCCCAAATCCGACTTTGAATCTAACATTACACTTTCCTCCAATGTAACATTTTGTGTAAGGTCTTGTTGATTTATAGTTGAATTTGAGTCCTCTTCTTCTGACAAAACAGCCAGCTGCTCTTCTCTTTTCCGAGAGGTATCACCCAACTGAACCACTGTCTCTGCTGAATTAGGTAGACATATTAAATCTCTATGAATCTCTACTTTGTTTGACTTGGGAAAGAAAACTCTGTACCCTTTGCTTTCATCGCTATAACCAACCAGAATTCCCAGTTTGCATTTAGGGTCCAATTTTAATCGTTTTTCCTTTGGAATATGGCAGGCCACTTGTATTCCAAATTCTTTCAAAACAGAAATATTAAATCTTCTTCTATGCCACACTTCAAAAGGCGTCTTCTCAACCCTCTCACCCACTCGATTCAATACAAAAGCCACTGTGTTAACAGCCTCTGCCCAGAGACTCTTATCTAAATTATGATTATGTAATAGTGAACCTTGCACCCTCAACTAGTGTCCTATTTTCGCGTTCGGCGCGACCATTTTGTTGTGGGCTGTAACTACATGACCTTTCATGTTTGATTCCATTTTGCTGAAGAACTGTTGTACTTCTCTATTAACATACTCCAATCCATTATCTGTTCTGAGTGTCTTGAGTTTGTTTCCAGTTTGTGTTTCAAGTAACTTGATAAAACGCACCAAACAGTCCTTAGTCTCTGATTTTTTTTTAAGAAAGAAGACTACCCTATAACTAGAAAAATCATCTTTAAACAACAAGAAATATTTAGCATTCCCTACAGAATTTTTCTCAAAAGGTCCGCATAAGTCTGAATGTACTAGCTCACCAATTTTGGTAGCCACTGACTTACTTTCAGGAAATGGTAACCTATGCTGTTTGCCCATAATACATCCCTTACACATAACCTGATCATCCTCCTTAAAACTAATATTATTTCTTTTGAGAACTTTTTAACTTGATTTACATTTAAATGTGACATTCTGCAGTGCCAGTCGCTTACACTTTGAACAACATTACATTGCAAAATATTTACATCCGAAACAATAATAGGTTGAAATAACATTTTGAAAAACTTACAGTGTCTTTCTGCTACTGCTCGAACCTTTCCTGCATTGTCCAGTATTTCACTTTTGTCCTTATTTGACCGCAATGTGTAGCCTTTGTCCAACACTTTACACACTGAAAATAGGTTGATTTTAAATTCTGGAATGTACAAAACATCATGTAGTTTAGTTTCCACATAAGAGTTTCCATTCCAGGCTTTCAGCTTTATGTTTCCAATGGCTGACACTTTCACAGTAGCACCATCTCCCATCTGAACCAATTTATTGACATTTGTGTTCATATTCACAAATTGTGTAGCATCAAAGCACATGTGATCACTGGCCCCGCTATCCATACACCAGTCATTAGATCCAAAACTTGACAACCCTGCCAATGCGACACTGTTTGATTCATTACTCATTGTAACAAAAGCATTTGATGAACCACACTCAATATGCATTTGTGAACTCCGGTCCCTGTCATGCGTTGTATTTTGCTTAAACCAGTATTTTCTATAACATGTCCTGGCTTTTTACAATGATGACAAAACTTTGGTTTACCTGAGTTTCTATTTCTAGTATTTGCTAATTTTGGATTTTACGTGTTAAATTTTTAAGCCCATGTTAGACCATGTTGTTTTGGAACTACAAGTGTAAAACTTGACGGGTGTGTGTTTAGTACCCTGAAGCTTAAGTAAGTTTACCAATTCGGTCTAAAAACTGTTTACAAACTAACGAAAAATCATCTTTTTTCAAAAAGATTTTATCTTTCCGTGCTCCCTGTATGTATGGTAGGTGCTCGTTGTTTTTGATACTGGCAGGGCAGGTAGCAGGTAAAATTTGGTGTAGAAAGTAAAACAGGGTGATCAAAATGCGAATATTAACTTTATATCAAGAATTAAGTACAAAAATATTTTGAGTGACCTCCGTTTGAAACCAAACAGTATCCCAAACGATCGTTAAATGCCCTTTTGACGTTATAAATAAATATGTCACTCTACCTGCTACCTGCCCTGCCAGTATCAAAAACAACAAGCACCTAACCTGCATACAGGGAGCATGGAAAGATAAAATCTTTTCGAAAAAAGATGATTTTTCGTTAGTTTGTAAACACTTTTTAGACCAAATTGGTAAACTTACTTAAGCTTCAGGGTACTAAACACACACCCGTCAAGTTTTACACTTGTAGTTCCAAAACAACATGGTCTAACATGGGCTTAAAAATTTAACACGTAAAATCCTATGTTGCGCGTTAAAAAAAACACACTGTATACGGGTAACTATAATTTCTTGGGCTTTAGCGTCCCTCTTTTCCCACTCGCTCCTACCCTCTTCAGGTTTTGGGATTGCCCCTGTAACTATTTCAAACAGCCCTTTTAATTTCAAAATTATCTGGGTTTGAAATTTCCAGGTCGTCCAGTTGTCTCCTGTGAGCTTAATAGTACCAGTTAATCCACCTTGATCCATCATTAGTGTGTTGCTTTAGTAATCTTTCGAATTACGTATTTCTCCCTTAAGATACGGGGTATTTCCAGGACACTACACCTGTACCACACTTTACTCGCATGCACAACGACTTTTTACGATGTCTGGGCCCATAACCTGTTGGAAGGATCGAGTCGTGCTTGTGCAAAAATAAATAAACAGGAATAATTTACAACAGACTTTAATTATAGTTGTGTGCAACATCTGGTGACAGATCGGTGTTTACCGAATGATGCGGCATTAATGGTGCTGTTCCTAGATTTTGGAACGCCATCTGTACTTTCTAACTCATAGAGTTGAGTACAGATGTCACCAGATGTTGCACACAACTATCATTTCTGGCATCCAGTTGACTATACTGGAATGAAGGTTTTGTTCTTTGGTTATCAAGCCCTATAGCCTCTCTGATGAGCCGTAATACGGCGAAACCGGTCAGAGGATTGGGATTGATAAACAAAAAACAAAACCTCACCATTTTCAGACTTTAATTAACTGATAAATGTGAGAAAAAATAAAAAATTATGATTCAGAGAGAAAAGAACTATTTTTACATACATGCCTTTTATAACAACTGACACCCTATGACTACTGACTGACAGTGACAACTGACTGACAAGACCTAACCTAACCTAACTAGGGATGAACGATTTCATTGTTTACAACAAATATACCTAAGTAGTCTTTCTTTTGCTGACGCAATTTCATTTTGTTGTATACGTTGTTTATGACAATCTTGAAATAAAGTTACTATTTCTATTAAACCAGACTACAGTCTCAAAATTAATATGCAGTTTTTACTGGTATGCATCTGGTATATGCTGCATAAATCACTACCGTCAAACGGGGTGAAGTTGATCAAAAAATAGAGTTTTTTCCAGGTAATTGGAAAACGAATAGCTATATTTTAATGAAACTTGAAATATATCTCTGTTGATATCTAAGCTGTCGATAGCGCACTGAATCAAGAATGGCAGTTGAAGTGTTGATTTTTTATTTTTGGTAAAGGGGTGATCGACTTCACCCCGGGGTCCGGGGTGAAGTTGATCACCCCTTTAAAATTGCATATTTCTCACTTCAAATGAGTATGGGGGTGGAGTCGATCACATAAAACAAAAAAGTATACATGTATGCATTTATTGCAACACATTAGCGGCAATCAATTCACACATCCACGAAATGAAACACATGTTAACGAAAAATAAACGAGTTTTATTTATATTAGAGCTATCGTAGCTTCATTAAAAACTGAAAAAAAACCTCTTATACACATAAATACAAAATAAAACTAAAAACAGAACATAGGTCACATAAATCACAAAAAAATATAGATAATCACAGGAATGAATTCTCACTGGAGTATTGCCAATTCGTACTCCTTTAGGGAGAAAATATGTTTCCCCCGTACTAATGATTTCAGATTGATTTTTCGGATAATCTGCTCCATGTTTATCACGGACTCATCCGGAATAGTTGGAAAAATAAAGAACACTTGTTTTATGGATGGCTGTTTACGTAATGCACTTACCACTATTTCAGCTTCTGACTTAACCTGGGATATATCAATAATTTTTACGATATAAAATCGGTCTCTCTTATTGGTTTGATATTTTGCGATTAGAAAGTCTCCTGTGTGAGACGTGATCAGGAATATTTTCTTTCTGAGCGGAACTCTCCCCAAGTTCATGATCGTCTTTGTGGAAATTTTTTTCCTCCATTTCTTCCTCTACCTCCAATGTCTCTACATCTTCTGGTTCGCTATCGCTGGTTTGTTTTTTACGACGTTTGGGTCGGTTGCAGCTTTTCCCGTTCGTTTGTGTCAAATCTTCTGTACCTACGCTTTTACCGGCGGCTATATCCAGTCTTTTTCCTCGCTTTGGAACATCAGTAGGGCCAGTCTTGAGGTGATGTAGATAATCTATAAACGTCTCGTTCATTGAAGTTTGTTCCTGTTGTCTTGTATCGGGTTCTTTTCTAGTTATTTTTTTAAGGACTGCATCGGGATTAAAGGGAACCAGGCCGCATGCTTTAAACCCAGCCAAAATATTGTTATTTTCACGATCCCCTAGCCCATCTACGGCGGTTTTTAACATCCTAGGGAACAAAGTTTTAGGTAAAACACCCCTATTCTTCAGTTTCCATTCCTCTAGAGTTCTCTTCCATGATGCCTTCAGGGGACGAAAATAAGCGACGTCTAATGGTTGCAGCATGTGAGTTGAATTAGGGGGAAGTAAGACAAATTGTATATCGTTATTTTCGCATTCTTGAATCACATTAATGGTAATGTGACTTTGCAAATTATCTCCGATAATCACTTTAGTCCCATCTAATTTGCGGAAATATGGAAGTGCTACGGTTCTAAACCAATCCTCAAATAATTCAGAATCAAACCATCCTTTTGAAGAACGGTTATACATGGATCCTGGCAAACCGCCTTCCTTCCAGCCCTCATAAAGATATTTGGCTTTGTAAACTGTATATGGCAGGAGTCTGGTTCCATCAGCAGCTATTGCGAACATGACTGTTGTACTGCACTTAGAACTATCAAGTGCTCTGTAGGCGTGCTTGCTTCCCTTCTTCATCACGACTTTGACACGCCCTGGATCGTCTACAAAATTTGTCTCGTCGTAATTAACTATGTTTTTCCCTGGAACATCCTTGATTATTTCAGCCACGTTTCGGAAATAGTCCTCAACAACCTCATATGTTATTGCGGCTCTCACTCTCTTCGTGTTCTCCGCTAGTTTGATTGTAAGCTGAGGATGTCTTTTCATGAGACCATTGAACCAACCTTCTCCTGGCATGTTATTAGAAAATCGTTTTTCATTGAGGCCGCGTTTATTTAAATATTGCTGCGTGATTCGCCTAATGTCAATGGGTTTTAGTGGAAAACCCCACTGCGCGCATGTTTGTAATGCATTAACTAATGCATTTTCGGCTTCTTCGTTGAGCACCGGTTGACCTCCATATGTCAAGGGATGATGACCGTGAAAATGGTTGTTAAGAGTCGAGTACGGCACACCAAAACTTTCGGAAGCTTTGCGCATGCTCATCGTACCCTTACGCACCGCATCCAGGGCTCTAAGCAGGTATTCGGGGTTGTAATTTCTTTTTCCATACGCTCCCAGCTTTTTTATGTATGTACGTGGCATCTATAAAAAAAATACGAATCACCCCCACCCTTTGATCTTACCCTTATTCGCAGGAAATTTTAACGCATGTAAAAAGGGATATTAAACGCGACATTTGCAAATTCTAACCTCACAATCTAACAAAATTAATTTAAAACTTGTGATCAACTTAACCCCGCTCTTTTGTGTTTTTGTAAATAAAGTGCAATTACGAGAAAACAAAAAACATATTATTAAGTTCTTTGATGGACACCTGTTCATAAATAGATTCCTTAGGACCTAACGGGGATATATGAACCTACTGGTTACAGATTCGGCTGTGCTAATTTTTGATTGTAATGATTTTGGAAATTGAAAATTTAAACATTTCAGTTAATAACCATTATTAGCAAACTTACTTTTCCCTTTCACTTGTCACAACCGAGAGATCACTTGTTAAACAACTAACTAGACGCCTGTGAACAGGAAACAGCTGATTTCCTGAGCGTTGTTGCCATATCTCTTATAAAGGCAGAAATAACGTGTATGATCGAAATCACCACGATCTATCGACTTCACCCCGTTTGACGGTACTACTTGCTGAACTTGCATGTGAAGAGGATCCACTACACTCGTCAAAAAATTTATCCGAAGGTCCGCATTCTTCCACCATTGGTTCTTCGGTAGCTTTCCAATATTGAGACAATTATATAGTTAGTATATGTCTAATCTAACTAGGTATGCACCTTTTTCTCCCGGCGAGCTCACAGTACTCACACTGTCGGGGAGATTCCTAGAGATACTTTGTGAGATTAAAGATGTAGCTGTTGGAGATTCCATAAAGTCTAATATTTCGTCGTTTTCCACGTTTTCTTGGTAATTTAAAGATTTGGGAACATTTGCAGTACCCGCTTGCCCAGGAACAAACCGGAGGATGTAGACAAGGTCAGTGTGGAAGATCCACCAGAATAAACCACCGTTATATTTTGTTCCCATTGTTGCTTTAAGAATTGGTGCATTGATCGGCTGACGTAGTTTGTTATTGTCGCTTGTTTTTCACATTTCTGTAAAGCAGGTGGTGGTGACTCATCACCGATATGGTGCACTTGGTGCATGACACACTCGGTGCATCGTGGTGCGACCTTGCCTCGTGCGCTTAATATTTCGCAATCCTCGAATAGTCTTATGTTTTTTAAGTTAATCAGTCCATCTTTTCAATAAACGGATTTTCCATTCGTGACATATGCCTCCGCCCAAGAAAAACTGGTCCCCAGTTTTATATGAACAATAATTAAAAAATTTTAACAATAGAAAAAACATATCGTTAACCTAACATAAATTTAAAAATTACATGTGTACATACCAAGGTATTATGATAAATGGTTAGTAGGTTTACATATGTGAGTATTTCATAGTACTCAGTTAAGTTTACAATCATTTCTTAATAATAAGTTAGTACTTATTCTAACAAGAAACCTAATAAAATCTTTCCTCTCCTGTAACTATGCATAAACAATATCATGCACTTTTATTTACCCTAAATCTATTCGGTTCCGGCAATGGCAGAACAGCAAAAATATTGCAACACTGAGAAAAGTTCAATAGAGGCTTAGTCCTATGAGCCAAACTTTGCATCTCACATCACTGAACACCATTGTAATTACTGTTCCATAAATGTTTGTGGTGTGGGTCGATTATTCAATCGATGATTCGGCTAGCTTGGACCTCCGTATTAACGTACAGGCCCATCGGGAGTTCCAACAACAATAATGGTTCATCATAGTCTGCCTCTTTCTTACATAGTCCTCAGTGTTACATGAAATATAAGACAAAAGGTTAGTATGTGCTACTTAAGGCTTAATATACAATATTATGTCTTATAACAAAATTAATTTTAGCATCATTTGTAACTCTTATTTATTTGTTAGTATGTACGATCCATTTTCCATTCCTAAAAAATAAAAAATGGAACGTGTGAAATTCATTTTCCAAATGCTGTAAAGCAAGCAATCCCGTTATGCACCGCGTGATCAAAATTAGTCATGTAAACAACGTCGCACTTTTATGTTAGTAGCTCGTCATCAACCAACAAGATTGTCGGAGCGTCGTGTCAGGAATATTCGCCTCTTCAGCGAAACATTTTTTATCGCACCTTATTAGTTCATAGCGCTAAAAAATAATTGGATTAATTTTATGACTAGATTATACTCGCTATTTGGGTATAATATGACACCATCATACATTCCAATTTTTTTTAATTTTTTATTTTTATTGTGTGTGTATATTATGCCTATATCAACATATGTATATATATAGCCATTAACAATAATAAAGTAATATAAATTAAAGTGTGGACCTTATAGCTGCTGATAAGTAGCATATGGCCCCATGTTGTCAAACGGTTCTAATTGCGCGATAAACGGCTGTGTTACCGCGTGTCCAAGAACTTCTTCAGTTTGTCGCTGATTAATGGGCCCCCCTTCTTGCACCTGCGCCAGGTTATCCGGATTCGGGCATAGTGCCGGATTGCGGTCGACCTGACTTGCGTGTGATTCAGGAGGTCCAAATGCACCTCCAGAAGATGTGCCAGCAGAATTGATTTCCGATGTAAATTGATATGTCATATCCGGTACATAAGCATGCGGATATGGCGGATGACCTGGTTGACTCAAAAATTGAGTTCTCCCGTACACACATGTAGCACAAGGACATCCTTGCACAAATACATTTTCCCATGCTCGCCAAAAATCCTCAGGTCGATATTGTGGTTGTTGGGGTGATATGCATATTGCACAATCACATGTCGAAAACGGAGTGCCCCCATGACGTACCTTCTCGCCAAGTAGAAGTATGGTATACTCCGTATGTATGATTTGAGTCCATAGGCCGAGTAGAGATTTTGTAATCCCTAATAGTTGTATTGGTACCACTCGATCAAACTCTCCTTGCAGTTCCCACAAGTGGTACAGTGCCAATTTGTATAAATAAAGTTTGGTGTTTATTTCAGTAACACACCTAATATAAAAAAAAAATTCACAATCCATTCCATTTTTGGCACTTTCGCGAAACTTATAGGTTAACTTTACCCAAGTGTTACTTCACGACCGATTTCTAAAATGACACTGTAAATTGTTGTCCTATTCGGGTTTATTTAAACCAATCCGGTAATTAGTCATTATTCATAACTGCGCGTAGCGATGAATCAAATTTGTCTTATCGCTCGCGAATTAGTTGCTTTCTTCACCAAATGCATAAACAACTATATGTTCAAGGTGATTATTACACCGACAACATCATATATTTATCTTTATTCGTTGGTAGGTACCTACATCACAATAACAACATTCAATATTTTTATTTCCATTGCATGTAACCATTTTTTATCTTATAGGGAAAATTAAACTGATATCTGTTCTTGAATTTTAAGAATTTGCGCAATAACAATTCAGACGCAGATAACAGAATAAAATCCTTGGGCCCTGTAAAAATAGGTACACAGCTCAATATGTGGAGCCGTACATCATAATTGTTACTTTGTTTGAGCATTATGCTTTAATTGCATTTTGCATTTTATGCATTAATCGGTCTGTACTGAACAATGTCTGGTCTCATTGAGATATTATTCCGAACTGGCCAAATCAGCGAATCCCATGGGTTTAAGCATGGTGCACTTATTAACTGTTGGGAAAACATTTCATTCTTAACATATCACAAGTTCATCGTCTGGAAGTAATTTGCTAATTTCAGCATCCTGGCTTTCCGGTGGAGAGAGATCTGAATTGTATTTATACGGTTTTCTTATCACATTCTCCACAGTTCGTCCTCCGACCCATACGAGAGTCGTTTTTAGTGCATTTTGTCGTGTGTCATATTTGAAAGTAAGTATAAGTGTTTTTGTTTTTTCCCTTTTATTCATCATCTCCATATAGTTTTCCTTCCAAAGAAAAATTCACTTCGTTTCGCTATCCAATGTTAACAATATTTTCCCTTTCAGATGGAACCTGGAAATGGAGGAGATATTGAAAAGGGCCGGGGCCGCGGTCATCGTTTGATGGCCTTATTGGCCGCCCAGCGGGCTCGAAGAACCGTGGGTGCGGCCACTCTCAAACTGGGGCCTGAAACCGATGCTGGTCCTTCCGCGGCCAGTGAGGTGGAGGCTCCCCCTCAAGTGGCCAGTGAGGTGGAGGCTCCTCCTGGAGTTCAAAACTCCCCCGAAGAACAAAAAACCGAAGAGGAAGGCGGCGTCGACGACTCCCCAACAGTGGTGGCGCCGCGTTTGGCGGTCGAGGCTATTGGCAGTAATGCCAAGACTGTCAATTTTTATTTTTTTTTTAAATAAAATAAAAATAGAAATAAATATATATCAACCGAAATGCTTGTATTACTTTAGTTGCTGGGTTCCTTCTGGTGTCCATGGGTCATGGTAATGTAAAATTCTGCTTACATGGACTACTTCAGTTTTAGATTTTTGCGAAATGCCCTTTCGTATTTCATAGTCCACATCGGACATTTTTCGATTTATGTAATAAGGACCAAACCATCTAAGCAGTAATTTTTCACTTTTTCCTACTTTCCTAATAGGGGTGAAAACTTTCACTTGGTCCCCCACTTCAAATTCAACATGGCGGTGTTTACAATCATAACGTAATTTATCTATGTCTTGTCGCCGTTTTATATTTTCAACTGCCAAATTTCTGACTGCTAAACCAATGTCTCTAATTTGGTCGCTATTACTACTTTTCAAGGGTGGCAACAAGTTTGCTTCTGTTGGTAAAATAGGTTCACGACCGTACACCAGCACGAATGGTGAAAATTTAGTACTATCCTGTTTTGCAGAATTATACGCAAAAGTCACATGTGGAAGATATTCATCCCAATTTGATTGATTAGTATTAGTATACATAGATAACATATTGGCTAAAGTTTATTAAATCTTTCTGTTAAGCCATTAGTTGCGGGATGATACGCAGTAGTAAACTGACTCGTTGTCCCCATCTTTTTTAGCAATTCCGTAACCAATTCTGATTGAAAAACTTTTCCTCTATCGCTTAACAATTCCTTAGGTGCACCGTGTTTTGTAATAATTCTCTCCAGTATAAATTTCGCTACAGGTCCGGCTTTGCCGCTCGGTAATCAGTCAGTCTCCGCCCACCTTGTGGCGTAATCTGTCGCTACCACTATCATGGTTTTGCCGCTGCTACTTCTGCGAAACGGACCTAACAAATCTATTCCAACTTTTTCAAATGGGGTGCCAACTGGAATAAGATGTAACAGACCAATAGGCTTTTGACTTTGTTGGCCTTTCCTGGCCTGACAATCCGGGCATCCTTTTACAAAACGTTCCACGTCCTTTTGCAACCCTTGCCAATAGTATCTTTGTTTTATTTTCGCTAGGGTCTTTGACAATCCCAAATGGCCACTCAGCGGTTCTGAGTGGTGGGAGTACAAAATTTCCCCTATTAACTGTTGTGGTATCACTAAAAGTTTAGTCCGGCCCACTCCATGCGGGTTTATACGGTACAAAACTTCTGACTCAAGCCTAAAATTTTTCGCTTGCTTGCGTATACCAATTGTAGCTTCCTCAGGATGTTTTATAGCCTGAATTATTTCCAAAATGTTTTTATCTTTTGCTTGCAATTCTGCAATGTTACGCATATCCAATAAAAAGGTTGGTATTTCGTCAATTTCTTGTACTTTCGTATTTGCCGGCAAAACAGGATATCTGCTTACGCAGTCTGCATCTCTGTGAGCAATTCCTGATTTATGATGTACTGTGTAGTCAAATTCTGATAACTTTAACGCCCAACGCGCTAAACGTCCAGTAGTCTCTTTCAAGGTTTTTAACCAACATAGCGCATGATGATCAGTCACTATTTTTATAGGTTTTCCATAAATAAAATGTCTAAAATAGGATAGCGCCCATATAGCTGTTAACCCTTCAAGTTCTGTTATAGAATAATTCTTTTCAGCTTTACTAAGGCTTCTACTTGCATATGCTATTGGGTGTAACGCATTTTCATGATCTTCCTGCAATAATATTGCTCCGATTCCATCTTTACATGCATCTACCCTCAATTCACATCCTTTATTTGGTTGAAAATGTGCCAAAACTGGTTTACTAATCAATTTTTGTTTTAGTGTTTCAAATAAGTCAAAATATCCTCAATATTAGATCCTGACCACGAATTTTTTACTGTCACATTGTTTAACTTGCGATAATCCACGCAAAATCGTGTCTCTCCAGACTTTTTCTTTACTAATACGACGGGACTTGCCCAGGGCGAGTTACTTTGCCTTATTATGTCGTATTGTTCCATTTCTCTTATTTGCTCATCTATTATCTCTCTTTCTTTTTGTGCCACTCTGTAAGGTTTCTGTTTTATAGGTTTAGCATTCCCTACATCAATTTCATGTTCAATGACACCGGTTTTTCCCATATATTTTGATGTTTTTGAAAAAACGTCACTATATTCTGAAAGTAATGTCTGCAATTTGTTACACAATTCTGGGTTCGTTATATTGCTTAGATTATGGTCATTCATGGTAATCATTTCTTCATCATCTTCAGTTTCATCAATACAATGAACTGGAATTTTTGTTATATCCATTTCTATATTTTTCTCTAAATAACCGATTGTGGTATTTTTTAATATGAACACTTCTTTAAACCTCATATTGTTAATTTTGATGTACCATTTGCCATTTCTTACAAAAATATTTGAACAAATCAATCCTCTTGGTCGTAGGTATTTATCGTTCTCGATAAAGCAGTACTTCGTGAACTCGTGCGGAGATAAGGCACAGTTCAGTCGTACCGTTATCTCGCGACCAACCTCGACCATGTAGTCGGTTTCAAGTGTAACCTTCAAACTTCGCGCGGTTGACTCAATCTCGACGTTCGCAAATACCTTATAAGTATCTTCCATTTGTTCTATTTTCCCTATGTTGTTGTTGACATTGTTGCCAAAATGTAAAATCAATGGGTCAAGTTCATGGTATAATGTCACAGTATTGGTATTATAGTCAATTAATGATTTTTTACTAGCCAAGAAGTTATGTCCCAAAATTAAGGCTTTTGATAAATTTTGCACCACTAGTGCCTCAACGGAAATAATTGTGCCATTAACTTTTATAATTACCTCAGAATTGCCGAGAGGTTGAACTGGATAACCTCCTGCGGTTATCAGTTGTATATTGTCTTGTAACCGTCTCATGTTAATGATATAATCTATGTCGACTACATTTTTACAAGCTCCTGTATCAAGTAAAACAGGGACGTTATCTTTATGGTTAACTGTGATATGTACTATTAATGTTTGTTTACTGGTGCCCGTAGATGACAATTGGACAATTTCGTTCGGGCTTCTTAGTTTTGAAACTGTCCTCTGTCGTTTGGGTTTCTTCGGCCTTGAGGTGCATTCCTTTGAAAAGGCCTGTTATTGAAGTTACAAGACACGTGACCGGGCCTACGGCAATCAATGCAAATAACCCGGCCGTCGTGCGTTCTCGTACGAGGCAAATAATTATTGTTATTATTATTTCTCCAGTTTTGATTAGAAAACTGATTTCTGTCCCTATTAAAAGTATCATGGTTTTGGGGTTGTTGCGAATTGTTTCTTACAAATTGTCGCCCCCTATTGAATGAGTTGTTCCTCGGACTATTTTGATTTGGTCTAAAATTATTCACCCTTGGAACATAGGTATTTCGTGTCTGATTTTGAACCGTATTTGAAAAATTCCTATTAAAAAATGTCCGTGGCCTGGTGTCATTCCAGGTCCTTTGCCGGTTTGTTGGGTTATTACTACTGTTACTGTTCACTGCCGCAGATACTGACAATAAAGCTGTACTTTGTGTCATTTGATTTACCAATGTCCTTTCTTTTATATCGCTTATCTTAATCACCAATTGCTTTAAATCGTCAAAATTTCTATTGCTAGAACTAAGCAAATAATACATCTCATAGTAAGACGGATGTAAACCATTTTCAAAATGATCCCTAAACGCGTCAAAAGTCATTTCCGGGTCAATCTCGTTTGCGATTGCCAATAGATCATAATAGTACTTTTTTATATCCTCGACGTCTTGCTGTTTGCGAGTGTTTAATCGAAATTTTAACTTTCGGAGTGGCTGTTCTCCTGAAAACTCTTTCAAAAAATCTGATTTAATATTTAGCCATGTTTTCATCTGATTCTCTGGCTCACTAATATAATTACCAAACCACGTATGGGCTGGACCTTCCAAAAAATTAGCTAAATACGATATTTTGTGATTTTCTGACCAGCTATTCACAATCGCTGCTTTTTCGTATTTATTTATAAAAATACTGGGAGAGTCAATAGAAGGGTTAAATGTAGATGGGCATGTAAACTTTGGGGTGGCCGGAGTTTTTGGCTCAGCCAAAGCTGCCTGTAAAGTCATGTTAGCCATTACTGAAGTATTGTTAGGGCTTATGGCACGGTTTCTTTCCCGAATCACAGGGGGTGGGCAAAGATTATTACAACCTTGTAATAAATCTGTGGGGCGGGATGAGGTAGGCTCTGGCACTACCACTTCTAAGGGACTTTCTTGCCAGAACTCTTCTGATTCTCGCGGTTTAGGCGGAGTCCTACTCAATGAAGCTCTTGGCTTAAAAAACTGTTCCGGGGATCGTGATCTTGCTTTGGAATCTTTAGCTTTCTGAACTCGGGAAGTCGAAGCTTTGGTTGTTTGAATTCGCGGGGTTTCAATTTGAGCACTTACGACAGTTTTTTCGAAAGGGCTGTTCTCGTCCTCACTACTTGTTAAACTGACAATAGAAGTTGTTCTGTCAACTTCTGGGCCACCTGCAGATATCGATGCCTGTACAGAAGCAGAGGAACCGACAGTTGAGCTATGATGCGCGGGTTTAAACTCTCTCAACTCTTTTAAGACTTTTTCGGGTTTTTTTCCTTGGGCTAGTGCTTGTTGCAAAACAAATTTTTCTTTGTCTGATACACTTTGAGCTCTACAGCGAGTTCGTACTCGTGATTTGTCACTTGGTTCACTCATGTAAAATTTAATACGAAATGTTTGGCAGCATTTTTAATTATTTCGATTTTTTCAAGTTTTCGGACAAAATTTAAACGATTTTTTTAAACAATTTGATTATTCCTAGCAATTTCTTTGCGAATTTGCTTGTTCATCAAACTAATAATTTTTTTGACGCTAAAATACACAAGCATTAATACCCCCATGCACAGAAAAATAATAATTAAAATTTCCTTAGCTGACCATGAATTTCTTTCTTCATTGAAATCTTTTCCCGAATTATTTGATACACCTCCACTGTTTCCCGCTTGGGAAATAATAATTTCCTCCTCTTTTGAAGATGTACCCCCCATAATAAACTAAAATTTTATCAAATGAGTGCTTCAATAGCAAAGGTAATCCCCAAAAAAATAAAAATAAAAAAACTCAACTATTTTTTCATCCATCTCAAAACAGACCGGCACCTCCACCAAATGTCACGTTTAATTTATGAGCCCTTCTGGGTTCACCAATTAAACTGACTCACGACGATAAACGTCGCGCCGGGATCTCAGTTTTAAGGATGGAATCAAACACTGAGTTTTTCTATTAAACACTTAAATCTATTAAATATGGTATACACAAATGGGTCTGCACAATACGGTCATAAACACTAAAAGTTGACAATGTAACAATTGTACTTACACAGACTCATAAGCTAAGGACTTAGCATTTTCTGGCGGCTGGCTTGGTCACTTTCGCGTTTGAACAACTTTGGAGAACGGACTACTTAACTTGATCTTTTCCGAGGAGAGTCGACATTTCGACTTCTCGGGTCAGCTGGTCGCACTACCGTTGATCGGTTCACACTTATCCTATACTGCTAAAATCGGCGTTTTTTATACCCGATTGATCGGCTGACGTAGTTTGTTATTGTCGCTTGTTTTTCACATTTCTGCAAAGCAGGTGGTGGTGACTCATCACCGATATGGTGCACTCGGTGCATGACACACTCGGTGCATCGTGGTGCGACCTTGCCTCGTGCGCTTAATATTTCGCAATCCTCGAATAGTCTTATGTTTTTTAAGTTAATCAGTCCATCTTTTCAATTAACGGATTTTCCATTCGTGACAATATGTATGCAGAAGAATAAACTGCTGACATCTGTCACCTGAAATCTTAAGTAATTGTACACTTTTTGTTTGGCCTGTGTCGGTAAAGAATCAATCTGTCGCATGGCAAAACAGTAGTTTGATACATACCGCCGGAATGCGAAATTCGAAAATTGTGTTATGCCACCCATGCGTTAACAACTGTGGTGCCGTATTAGTTCAAAAATTACTTTCCTGTAATGAATTGTGAATGTTTGAAACTAATCTGTAACAACTATCAACTTAATTTCTTACCTATACCATTTTAAACTTTTTCTAACTGAGGTGTGGTAAGAAGACATTTGGTCACTGTAATCCACTCCTTTTTTTGCCTTATTGTAATCAATAATACACTTGGGTTTAAAAACTTCATATCCTTTTCTATTATGTTTTTCTACATTTCGAAAAAAAAATAAGATTTTTGTATTCTTTACATGAGAGTTTAAAAAAATTACCTGTACTAATTACCGTGGCGTCGTGACTAGGATCAGTGGTTATCATCATAACTGGCCTTTTATCCACCCATTTAATAATTTTTATACCTTCCCGTTCTTTTCCAATAACTTCTCCTCTTTTAATTTTTTTGTGTAGTTCCTTGGGAATGCCCCTTCTATTACTTCTAAGTGTTCCACAATAAAACATCTTCTGTTGGTACAAATATTCGGCTAAAGGAATGCTTGAGTAGAAATTGTCACCAAATATGATCCGTCCTTCTTTGGGCTCCTCAATAATTTCTAACAGCTTTAGGACAATTTTGTGAGAATGGCCTAATTCAGAAGTTGTAGTTCCTTTCCCAGCATAAACTTTGATGTTGAACGTGTATCCGTCTGGAGAGCACATTTTATAAAGTTTAACTCCATACTTGTGAGTTTTGTTGGGGATATACTGGCGAAATTGCAGTCTGCCCCTAAAAGGAACCATAGTTTCGTCAACTGTTAGTATCCGCCCTGCTTTGCAAATAGAATTATAATTTTCTAACAGCTTGGACAATATTTTATTTATTTTATGTAATTTATCACCGGGCATTGCTTCCTCGTTGTTAGAAAAATTAATGAATTTCAAAAGCAACAAAAACCTATCTCTTGGTATCAAGGTTGCAATAAATTCATTGTGAAACATCTTGTCTTTTGACCAATAAAGGTTAATGCTAGGTACTTTTTTCATTCCCATAACCAACAAAACGGAAAAAAATGTACGAATCTCATTTCTGTCTGTAGATTTCCACGCTTTAATTCTCGATTTTTGAGTGTGACCTTCCGATATTTTTTGGGCGGCGTACCTATTTGTTTCCGTAACAATAGTATCCAAGATATCATTATTCAGAAAGAATTGGAACATGTCATTGGGAGATTTAACGGTAGAAACGTCATTGTTAGGATTAAGAAAATTGCTTCCAGAGAACACATTAAATGCAACAACACTAGTAGTTATATCGCTCCAGTTTTGTATATCATCTGTATTCTGGGTGTTTGCGTTTTTATTACCAGTATTCACTAAATCTTCGGTTTCTGTTTCTGTTTCATAATTTGTTTCTTCATTTTCTTGTTCTTCGTCTGACGAGCTTTCATCTTCACAAGTTGTAGGATCAAAAGTACGGTCAGCTATGGAGTCATCGCTGTCAAAAGGGTCTGAATCTGACAAATACTCTTTGTTTGAAATGTCTGGTTGAACATTTACTTCACCATGATAAAGTACTTTTACTTCTTGCGTTGGCGAAACACTTGTATGATTATCCACGTTGATTGATGAACCAGCTGTTTGGCAATCTGACTGGCTGACGGTTTGATTATATTTGGGCATAATCACTATATCTTGAATAATTTGTACTTTCGTTTGATCATCATTATTATTACTAACATTTTTTCGCGATAATTCTAATATTTTTTTTGTCCTAGACGTTGCCATTGCAAATACACGTAAGCACAGACAAACTAATATATACAGACGGTCAGAGCAAATGGAAGCCATATAATTTTGGTGAAGGCGCCAGACCAGTCAGACTAATAAATTGTTTTAAAATATTTTGATGACTCATGCGTAATCGGCTGCGATCGTCTGAACGAGCGAAATTTGTTTTCCGCAGTGTTGCCATATTTCTGCAGAGACGCGTTCGGCGCACGGCATTTAGGGTAAAAACACACGGAGCGGTTTGTGCCGATTCGGCCACCGAGTCGGCCGCCGAAGCTGCGCTTGCTTTATGTCGTTTCTGAATGAAACAGACGGTGCTTTTTGAAGCGGCACGCAGTCGCGGTGGCCGCTCGTACCCTGCCGAACACCATGCGCCGCGAACGGTTTTACGATTCTGTCAGCACCTGTTTGCTAATAGATTGAAACAGACGTAGGGCGGTTTTGTCGCGTTTTTTTTATTTTCTCGTACTTCAGTGTTGCCAGTGAAATATTTAATAATGGAAAACTTGGACATTGAAAAATTAATTAATGAAATTCACCTTAGACCAGCAATTTGGGATATGCGTTCAGAAGATTATTCCAATAAGATTTTAAAAAAAAATTATTCAAATGTTATTTTTGACATCCTGGTAAAATTAATGAATTTTTCTGGGTCTACCGTAAGTTCTGTGTACAGTGTATAAAAAAATCCTTTATTTTTTCTCTCATTCATTATAGGATGAATCCAATATTTGCGTTTCTTTTTTTTATTCTCTTGTATAACAAGCATGAAGTTGTTAAAAAAAACAAATCATCATCACTTTCATCAGAAGAAGCGATATGTAATGCTTTCAACGTCGTGTTCAATTTACAACTAGACAACATTGATATTTTGAATTAAGAAAATCGCCCGTCAGCACTTGTAGTGACGCCCCGTGTGCTTTAAGCCGCTTTTCCGTCGAGCGGTGGCCGACTCGGCACAAACCGCTCCGTGTGTTTTTACCCTTATGATTATACAACTGCATCAAATCACCGGCGCGACGCGACGGGTCGGTACGGAATAGAAATAAGAAAAAAAGCCGAGCGCATTTTGTACGTATGCTTGCAAATAATTAAATTTAATCTAAAATAGTACGTGTTAAAAATTCTACCTTATGAACTATCAAAACTTTTAGTTTCTCTCTGGTAATACTATTACTGGAAAAAAAATATGATATTGGCATCTTCCACTTTCCGTAAAGACCCCTAATTGAAAAAACTAATGCTTGAGTCGCTTTTTTGGCGCTACGCCCTAAAAATCCTAAATCTTCAAACCCCTCAATAATATCAAGTTTTTTATTATACTCCAGATTATCTTTTATTGCCATTTCATCAAAAGCCATAACACAAGTTCTTGCATTTTTAGGGAGACCTTGACATTTTAACTTTAACTGATCTAAAAGCCCTTCGTCAATTCCGGTTTTATAAGAATTTTGGGCGATCCATCCACGAATGGTGTTAGGAGCCGGTAACACCAATCCTTTTTTTCTAAGAAAACGGTAACCAACAGGGGACTTATAATAAAAAGCAGTAGCAAAATCTTTTTCTTTTTCATTCCAAGTACGTCTTTTGCCTCGTAATTGCATTAATACAACCGTTTTAGCCACAGAACTTAAAATTGATAAAAATGGTAAAATGTTAAAAATCGCCAGTTTGGAACGTTTTATATAGGCCTTTGCTCTATTTAATCTAGCTCTATAATTTCTGTTTTGCTTTGTTTGAAATCTAATTTTTTTATATAATTTTTCTTTGCGGGGAGTCAACTTAGTATAATCAGGCAAACTTGATATGTCACTTATAAAATTAATATCTGTGTTCAAATTGGGCTCAATAAAATTTAATTTTCTCTTGGGCCTGTCCATGTTGCTCCAGGTTTTCGAGTAAGTTTTCTGAGGAGTAAGGACTTTCAACTCTTCGAAGTTGAGAGTACCGTAGTGTCTTGGCACAGCGTCATTTTTTAAATAAAATTTTTTTTTACCTCGGTAATTTTCATCGGAAAAATGGTTTTCGCAGATGAATTTTTGCCTTATAATGTCTGGTGGTAAATCGGCTAAAGTTGCGTTTCCTGTAAAATTATTAAAAATAGAAACTTTTTCTTATAGTAAATAATAATATTTCGTCCATTTTTATCTTAATTATTTTATTTATTGACTGATCATATGATTCATATGTTACTTTAAATCATAAAGCTCTGTGTTTACCTACAAATCAAAATAAAAAAGGATCGAAATTATTTTTGTTGTATACAGTGCATCCAGGTTTTATGAACAATACTTCAGGAATGCCCAGAGAAGCACATTCTATAATGTATTTATTTTTTGATTAAATTTTTAAGTTTCTCATTTTTTAATAATCATCTTAGGTTACTTTAAGCGTATTTGTCTTCACGCTTCATATGGAGAGAGTAAAGCGAATGTGACGTCAGAATGACGTAATTTTTTTCAGAATGACATAATGACGTCACCTTGGCCCTGCTCGCTCCATGGAGCGCGAAAACGAATGCGGCCGTTACCTCAAAAAAAAGGAGCTTTGTAATTCAACCGATTTGTTTAATTCAATTCAAATGCCATTGCAGATAGTCCTGATAAGTCTTGATTACAAAAAATGATACACTTTATATACAGGGTGGTCAGCCGCGAACATCGATCAAATACAGAAAAAGTAGAAATAATAGTATATTAAGTATCGAGAACGGTAAGTAAGCTTTACTGATCGATGACAAAGTTTGGAGGCTGAGCAAAGCAAAGCCTCTAATTTGTCTGAGATCAGTAAAGCTGTTACTGTTCGTGATGCTTACACTATTTTTTGTACGACTTCATCAAAATCATCCTAATTATGAAATAAAATGAAAACATTTTAACAAATTTCCTTTAATCTTGTATCTTACTTCCCTGTTCAGACGAACGGTAAGTGCAGCAGGTATTTACTTCCCGGTTTGTTAGCCCTTCCAACCAGAAACTAGACAGGAACTAGTCCTTCCCGCCTTCAAAACAGGTACTGTAATCACTCAAAATTAGACAAGTCGTACAAAAAAGAATATTTTTAATATTTTTTTAATCCATGGTGTTCCATTTAAAATACGGAAGTTGGTAGCTACTTTTGCTATAACCGGAAGTACCACCAACTTGGAAATATTTTAGATCAACGACCCCCCATCGATTTTGGTTGGTAGCCAAATTTTTGATTTTTTTTAAGTGTACTTTATCAACAATCGATGGAGTTCCCGGAGGACCATCCTGTTTGTATACAAAAAAAATGCAAAAAAAGTATTTTGTAATTGCAAAAAGCGGGGTAACCAAATTGCGGAAAAATTGACATAACACCTTTTGTTTGAAAAAATGAAATGTTATAATCTACTAATAAATTTCTGTTTACTGATGTTGATTATAAACAAAACTTAATTTTTTTTATTTTATACTCGAGCTTATAATACTGTTACCTATCCAAAGAAACAAAGTTTATCAGTTACAAATAGTATTTATAATAATAATAATTATAATAGAACAACCTCAAATAATATTTCTCGAATATTTATAAAAAAGCAGCTCCTTGTTTATTTTATTAACAATTTATGTTACATGTCCAATTAGGACTTTCAAAATAATTTTGATAATATGAAAAAACCACGAAGAATTATGCAATAACGCATAATTTTTTTCAATAAATATTTAATGCAAAATCTGTACGAACGCCACTGGTTAAAATTACCAAATTGTTTGCACATTAAAACATGCGCAAGTCTAGTCTATGATATGAATATAGTACTAATTAGTAGAATATTATCATGTTATTAAGCATCACCCTGCATTATAAAAGTGTACCTACCTACCTATTCGTAATAAACGAGATAGTCAATAATATTGATCGACAATAATATTAAAGAAGTCCTAACCCTGAACAAATTGAATACCTATTGCAAAGTGCGACAATGGGTTTTTAAATAGTCTTTTAACTTTTAAGTAAGGTAATAGGTTAATACAGAAAAGCATCATGCGGCACTACATTAAAGCAAGCTAAATAAGAACATTTTTAGTTAAAAATAGCCCATACCGCAGTAAATCACCCACTTTCGACAAAGTTCAGGGTTCTTATGGGGAAATCTAAATAATCGGACACCGTCACGACCACTTTTTCCACAGTTTAAGTACTTGCACACATTTCCCGACATATTTGTAAATATCAGATATCTATGTGAGCAGAAAAAAAAAAATAAATAACACAAAAGTTAAACTTCCACTACCGATGTCTGCACGTACGGTTAACAAATAGCAACAGTTTTGATGAATTTGGCGGGAAAACATTATCCGTAAATACAGTGCCAATTATAAACTTAAATACGTTCTAAATAAAGTTTTATCTGTTCTAACTCCAATAACACGATTCCTAGTTACCCTCAATATCTTAATATTTCTTAATAAAACAATATAAGCAAATTGCAATGATCATTTAAAAAAATGTCTGATGGTACAAAGAATTCTAGCAATACCAGGCAACGTTGCGTAATTATGCCTTCAAACAAGAGCCAAACTGCAGAAAAATTTACTGGCTGCACTGCCATCTGTTATGAGACGCTCGAAATAGATACCTTCGATTCGCCGATGGAGACTGTTGAACAGCAAAGGGTCTCCATTTAGCGTTTCGTTTTTTAACCATTTGGCTGACCGTCTGTATATATTAGTTTGTCTGTGGTGATAGTCAAGTTACTGAAGACGGTGCGTTGTCTTTGTCCACGGAAATTTCCGTTAACCCTGTTTGTGCTAAAAAATCGTTTGATGACCGTCCATATTTAAATGTTAGAATTTCTGATTGTTCATTTTTGGCTTTGATCGATAGTGGTAGTTCTATCTCTATTTTGGGTTTTGATGGTCTGCAGATACTTAAAGACGTAGACTTATGTTTGACCGAAGATTCGTCATTTCACGTCACTACTGCTGACGGAAACTTACAGAGTGTGTCAGGTTATTTTTGGGCTCCTATAACTTTAGGTAATGTTTGTAGGTATTTCAGTGTTTGTTATTACCTAATTTAATTGACTGTTAGTTTCGACAAGCATGGTTGTTGTCAGTTTGGACAAAAAAGGTTGCCTAAAGTGATGCCTCACACATTTACCCATTTACCCATAGAGAGTATGCCGACATGATATTCGTGTATGGTTTCTACAATGGTAGCGCAATGCGAGCTGTTGATGAATATCGACGTCGTTTTCCAAATCGAAGAGTTCCGAAAAGTTTTTCAAAAATTGTTTGCAAGGGTCCAGGAAACTGGAATGTTTCCAAGCGTAAGTACAGATTCTGTACAGATTCCGGATTCTGGAGGAGGATTTAGATGCTGAAATTGAAGAAAATGTTCTGGATATAGCTGAAGAGAATCCTGGAGTTAGTACGAGGCGGATTAGTGTTGAACTTCAAATACCATCACATGTGGCCGTTTGGAAGACGCTTAGAAAAAACGGTTTAAAGCCTTTCCACGTTCAACCAGTTCAAAGTCTTCAAGAAGGTGATTATGACTTAAGGGTTCAATTTTTTTAATGGATCCAACAAAATCGAGACCTCCACAGATACATTTTATTTACCGATGAAGCTCAGTTTACCCGCGATGAAATCAACAATTTTTGGAAGACGTTCGACACCGAATGTACTTTCAGCATGAAGGAGCCCCTCATTTTAGTCGCAGGATGCGTAATTTCTTGGATAATCGTTTTCGTGATCGTTGGACTGGCTGAGAAGCACCTCATGCTTGGCCACCGAGATCACCAGACTTAAATCCACTGGATTATTGCCTTTGGGGGTGGATGAAATCACTAGTAGACGAAACAAGAGTAGATACCGTGGAAGGACTCCGTAATCGAATTTTCAATTCTGCAAATATTATTAGAAACAATCCCCAAGCAATTCAGCGTACCAGTCGACAGATTTACAAGCGTGCTGCAGCTTGTATTGAAGTTGGTGGGGGTATTTTCGGAAATATTCTAAATTAGTTTAGTTTTGTTGTTTAGACCACAATTATTTGTTTGTAATGCTTTTAAAATGAAAAAAGTCACAAAAAAACTTAAGGACCGATTATTTCAGTGAAGGTTAAGAATCCGATTAAACAATATGGGTTCATTTATCTTATTTTAACCTCCTGAATGCATTCCCAAAATATTTCCATTTCCTCCCAAAACACCCTGTATAAATGTTTTAACTTTTCACTAGTTGGAATATACCAGTTACAAGTAGTAATTCATGTCATGTAATTACGGATACGTCAAAAAACATTAATAATTTTTAGATGTCGGTTTTCGTTCGTTTTGCAAAATGTATGAGCATTTTTAATTATGTTAAACTTTCTAAGTCTTATTTTATTTTTCCCAAATATTAAAGAGAATAGAAAAGACTTTAAAATCAGTTGGCAGTTTTATTTTAATAATGTGTTTCCAGCTTCGTAAGAGTTGAAATTAAGAGTAGCAACTCTTAATAAAAACTGTATACGGCAGAAATTAGCTTCCCTACATCCTTATTCAATCTTCGTAAATGTTGTGATAAAATCTTGTTTTACTGTCGTGTTTGGAATTTGTAGTAATTTGGTAGCAGGAATGATAAATAAAATTGCAAGTTGTTGTAAATTCATAATAATCTAATTTTTTTTAGGAACAATTTGCTGATTGATGACTTTGATAATGAAGGAATGAGATCTTATTACAAATGTTTAACTTGTAAAGAGTGTTTTGATGATTTTTACGAAGTAAAACTCCACCAACACCCACCAACATGCAAGTATTTCTGCGAGAGGTTTCGTCGACATCTTGACACTAAACTTGCCTCTATTGAACATAATATGGAAGATAAACCGGAGACTTAATATAAATGTGAATAATGTTTTTTGGAGTTTTACAACTTGAACGAATATGAACATCACCAAAAGAGATGTCTCCGCTAACCGATTTGAACAGTTCAGGCTCAAATTTACGTTCAATACATCACAGTGAAAGTGAACAACAAAATATACATACTGAACGTAAAGATCATCTGAAATACTGTGATTCGGACAATATTATAATAATAATAATGGCGTTTATTTAGCATAAAAAAAAGCTATAAATATAAACATTTACATGGTCAAGCGAATAAAAAACAGGAATTAATGACACTCAAATAAAAACAATATGAACTTAAATCTACAAACAAAACAGAAAATTTTAAAATTAGATTCAAACATTACATTAAAAGAATATGTTTTCTTAAAGATTTCCTAAAATCTGTAAGAGTGTTGCAGTTTTTCACATAGTTAGGCAGTATGTTAGAATCATACAAGCCTTTATACAACACAGAATTGTGCATCTGACTAGTTTTACATCTCTCACTCAAAATAAAATCGAAACCGTTTCTCGTGTTGTAACTATGCACATCCCTAAAAAACTTTATCTTACTGCAAATATAAGGCGGTAAAAGTTCGTGCTTTATTTTAAAAACAAACACATGAGTGGCAAACACGATCATTTGTTTAATACACAACATATTCAAAACATTAAGCATTGTTGCGACAGGGGTGTATCTATTACACTTTAATATACATCTCATAGCGTGATTCTGGACAATCTGAATTTGATCGATCTTGAAAGCAGGAAGACTGTATAAGAGGGTGGAACAAAACTCGAGATGTGGAAGGGCAATGCTGTTGTATAATAGCAATTTAGTACTTGTTGATAACTGACTTCCCACTCGAGCAATGTATCCAACCTTTTTCGCAAATTTTCTTGTTATATAATCAGCATGTGCGTAGAATGTTAAACTCTGATCAAAAATGACACCCAAATATTTTATTTCACTTTCATGGATTATTTTTTGGTTGTTAATAACTATATTCAGACTTTGAAAATTTACAGATTTTAAACTGTGTTTCTTCCCAAACAAACAAAATTTTGACTTTGACGCATTTACACTGAGCCCGTTTTTACAGAGCCAGTTGAATAAACTGTCGAAGTCACTATTAACAGACCTCTCCATCATATCCAATTCACCTCCCGCCATGTACAACATTGTGTGGTCAGCAAATAATTCCAATTTACACCCTCTCACCGCCAAGACGGTTCCTTGCGGTACGCCATGTCTAATACATTGCGACTGTGATATGTAATTTTTAAATTTAACTTTCTGGTATCTGTCACACAAATATGATTTGAACCATCTCAGAACCGTACCGCCGACACCCATGCACATCAGCTTTCTCAGTAGTATCTCCCTATTAACTGTTTCAAACGCTCTACGAAAATCCAGAAACACTGCCAACACAAAATTACCCCTGTCCAGCTTACTCTTGAAAGTATCACATAAATTCACTACCACAGACTCACATGAATAACGCTCACGAAAACCAGACTGATTGACTACAATAATGTTATTTTTGTTACAATATTCCTGTAGTTGCTTTTTAACTGTAATTTCCAGTACTTTTCCGTACACCTCTATAGTGTTGATTGGCCTAAATTCGTTATATCGAGTAGTATTTGGTACCTTAGGAACAGGAACAATAGTAGACTCTTTCCACTTACGTGGAAATTCTCCACTGGATAGTGACGTATTGACAACATTCAACAAACGATCACACGCCACAAAACAGACATCACACAGAACCTCTTTAGATATGCCACTTACACCTCCCCCAACATTTTTCATATCCTTCAAAATAGATTTAATATCTCCCATTGATAAGCTTTCGAATCTTGTAAAATTGTAGCAAGTGTTGCAGTCTTCGATCGCCACCTCGCTCAATGCGGAACTCACAGGAATACCCATTAAAATGTCATCTATGCTTTTTACAAAATATTTATTGAATTCCTGAGCAATTGTATGATCATCTGAAACCCTACGATCTTCAAATTTAATTTCAGTCGGTAATGAACTGCATTTACCTGGCAACAATGACTTAAGTTTTTTCCACATTTCACGAGGGTTGCTTCTGTTGTCATCAATAACTTCTTTGTAGTATCTTTCTTTTTCAATTTTGATCTGCGCCACCACGTAATTACGGATTCTTTTATACTCATTCCAAATTTCTTCATCTTTTTCCTGTACGGCACGAACGTACAAATTGTCCCTTATTTTCATGTTATCTTTTACATTATTTGTTATCCAGGCTTTGTTTAAATGCTGCTGTTTAACTATTCTTACATTCCGTGGGCACATACTATTTAAGATACCTTCTACGTCATTCACAAAACTATCTGCTAAGATATTTACATTCCCACTATCCCTATTCCATACAGTACTCAACATACAATCATGCAATTTATCAACATCATAATTTCTTAAAGACCTACCATGAACCACAACATCAGCATCCCCACCGCTTCCGCCACCCAAACGGAAAGACAATATGGCGTGATTACCAATTTTCGGCGTGAGATGCACATCGAATGCAATATTCCTGAGAAAACGAAATATTGTTGTAAGCACTGCAAGATAGGTTTTCATTAACAATATAACCTCAACAACCATTTGACAACTAACTTAGACGGCCAACAGTACGGCTAAAAGTAGTAATTTAAATGCTCATATTAAGATGGCAAAAGGCCTTTTAAATGTAAATATTGTGACAAATGTTTTACAAGTACATTTAATGTAAGTGCACATATTAGGATTCACACAGGTGAAAAACCATTTAATAGTTATTTATGTATTAAGCGCGCAAACCATGACTTTTATGCTCTGAGAATGACGTTTATTGTGACGTATATAGAAATAATAAAATATTAGTTTTTAATCTAATTTGTGTTATAAAATATTTTTTTTACATTTTACAAAATGGTTCTTACTTAAAAAATGATTTTCTTAATTCATTTCAATCTATGTGAACATGGATACATTAAAAAAATATACATTTTGTAGACAACATAAATTAGCTTTTCTACATCCTTATTCAATTTACTGTGAACATGGATACAAAATATACATTTTGTAGACAACATAAATTAGCTTTTCTACATCCTTATTCAATTTACTGTGGTATATGGAATTTGTAGCAGTGATAGTAAATAAAATAATATTGCGTTTTTGTGACTTGTTATGAATTCATAATAATCTAGATTTTTTTTAGGAACAATTTGCTCACTGAAAAAGTCGTTGATCATAAAAGAAAGGAATCTTATTACAAATGTTTAACTTGTAAAAAGTGTTTTGATGATCTGGGCGAAGTAAAATTCCACCAACACCAACCAACATGCAAGTATTTCTGCGAGAGGTGTCGTCGACAGCTTGACACTAAACTTGTCATTGTGATCCATGTTATTGAACATAATATGGACGATGAACCGGAACCTGAATATGAATGTCAACAATGTTTTTTGGAATTCTACAATTTGGACGAATATGAGCAGCACCAAAACAGTTGTCTTAGAGAACAGTACAGATTCAAATTTACGTTCAATTCATCACAGTGAAAGTGAACAACAAAATCAACATACTGCTGAAATTAACGGTCATCTTAAAATTCTTGTTTCAAATAATATTCCTGAAAAAACAAAATATTATTGCAAGTACTGTACCATAGGTTTTCATTAACAGTCTAACCTGAACAACCATTTGACAACTAACTTAGACGACCAACAGTATGGCTGTAACGAGTGCAGAAAGTTTTTTTCAGATAAAAGTTCTCTTATAAAGCACATAAAGATACATAACAGTCGAAAACCCTATAAACGCGATACACGCCAAAAACGTGTTGCAAAAAGTAGTAACTCAAATGCCCATGTTGTCACGATCTAATTTTTAGTCGTAACGCGGGGACGTGTAGGCTGGGGTCGTGGTCAAGTTAAACTCAAAGATTGGATAATAAAAACAACAACGTTTATTTATAGAGAGAAACTAGTAAATTTGAAGACTGATTTTATACACATTGTCAAACACAAGTTGGCTTATTTATAAATTACAAGTTCGTACTTACATGATAATAAATGCACAAACCATTTTGGACCGAGGGTAAGTGTCAGGGTAGAGTTCCCTTCACTTTCGCGACGGAACCGTTTAGTTTCGCGGATAATTTCTAACTAACTTCTTTCCAAATTTCTCGGCTATTTATTGTAAGGTATTGCGATCCCTTAGTCAGTTCAATTTCTTAATTGCTTGTCTAAGCACTTGGATCATTGTCCGAACAATTGATGACTTATTGCTGACTGGCGATTGCAACACCTTAGCTAGCTTCCGTTCTAAAAGGTTCGATTGCTTATTTTGCAATTCAAGTGGTCGACGACTTGTTTCGGTCAGTGGCCGATTATTTGCTGACTAAGTAATTAACGTATTAGTAGTAGTTAGTATTAAATTAATTAACGAAAATCTACTTGTGACAATATTAAGATTCACACTGGTGAAAAACCTTTTAAATGTAAATACTGTGACAAATGTTTTACACAAGCTGCTAATTTAAAAACTCATATTAGGTGTCACACCGGTGAAAAACCTTTTAAATGTAAATACTGTGACAAATGTTTTACAGTTTCATGTAACTTGAATAGTCATCTTAGGATTCACACCGGTGAAAAGCCCTTTAAATGTAAATATTGTGACAAATGTTTTACACGAGCTGCTAGTTTAAAAACTCATATTAGGAGTCACACCGGTGAAAAACTATTTAAATGTAAATATTGTGACAAATGTTTTATGAAGAAATATAATTTAAGTACACATATTAGGAGTCACACCGGTGAAAAACCTTTTAAATGTAAATATTGTGACAAATGTTTTTCGTCTAAAGGTACTTTAAGCGACCATATTAAAACCCACACTGGTAAAAAGCCTTTTAAATGTAAACATTGTGACAGATGTTTTATACGAGCTACTCGGTTAAAAACTCATATTAGGATTCACACGGGTGAAAAACCATTGAAATGTAAATATTGTGACAAATGTTGTCACATAATTTTTTCCGGCCAAAAAAATGGCGGTGTCAAAAAAAGGGTTGGGCACATGCGCAGTAGGATTTCAGAAATTTTCTGCGCAGCGCATTTCTGCACTTCTGCGCAGTTGCCAGGAATCGATGCAGGAGGGGGGTCTTATTATGTCCTGCAAGTTTCATGACGGTGACTCAACCCGTTCGGCAGAGTCATGACTTGGTGGCGAGTTGAGCCCGGCACCGGTGTCCACTTGGGCACTGTGTTCGAACGAAAAAAAGAAATTTTTGTGCGCATGCGCGAACGGTTTTTAGCTCATAACCCGGAAACCCCTTGACCGATCGGGATGGGCTTTGACACGGGGGGAAATCTTGGGAAGACCCGTTGGTGGCACCCAGTTGGGGGCGGCACCGGGGGCGGCAAGGGGTGGCAACCACCAAACTTGAGGGTCACACAGGGGGGGGCCAGGGGAGCCGGGAGGGCAAAGGGGGGTCATCCCCCTAGTCCCCCCTTTTTCAAAAATTTTTGTATCTGGCACAATATAACTTTGGTAAAGGACGTCTCAAGGTCTTTGAGGTCTCTATGACCGACCAATCGTCCCCCCCGAAGATCAACTTTCTGCGCATGCGCGTAAGGCGCCTACAGTTTATTGCCCGAGACCTGCGAAACCTTGATGCGATCAATTTGTACCTTGGGGTGTGGGAGGGGTTTGGGGGGGAGCATTTGGGGCACCACTTCCTTTTCCCCCCAGGGGGTTGAAAGGGGGGGATAAATCCTCATCTTTGGGACATCCAAATTTTAACTCCTTCGCTATAGAACTGGTCGCCCGCAGACCCATCTGCTAAAATTTTAACTCTTTCCGATCCCCCCTTTGAAGATGGGGGGAAAAAAACCGGTTTGCGGATCGGATTTTCAAAGATTACGCCGGAAGGAAGCCGCGCATGGGCCTGACATCGAATACAAACATGTCTACAAACGAATTACGCACATTTTTTGATGGGAGGGAAATTTTTCGGGGGGGAAATTTGGGGGGACATTTTTTAAAAATTTTGGAAAATTGCACATTTAACCACGTAGGGTTGTAGAGCGAACACGATTTAGTTAACAAAATTTTTTTCCCAAAATTTTCCGGTGAAAAATACGCCCAGGGGGGAAAATTAAAAAAATTGGTTTTCAAAGTCATTTTCCGACCTGTTCCGGGCATATTTGTATAATGCAAGTTTGGTTTATATGACTCAGGAGGTCCTAAGGAATCGCTAGAGCCAATAAAAATTTTCCGACTTATTTTGGACTTAGGAAAAATTGAATAAATTAGAGTATTTTGCAGCAGGGTGTTTTTAGAGTCCGTCCTAAGGCTATATAACACAATTTATATAATAAAAATATCTCATTTTTACTCCTTTTTTTGACTTTGAAAGTTAACCGAACAAGTTTGGTTTCATCTAAATTGAAAAAAAAATCAAAAATATTAGGTTTTTTTGCAGCAGGATGCTCCTAGGACCCACCCTAAAGCTATATAACATAATTTGTATTATAAAAATGTTTCATATTGACCCCATTTTTTGACTTTGAAAATTAAGCGAAGAAGTTCGATATCATCAGACCTAAAAAAAAAATCAAAAATATTAGGTTTTTTTGCAGCAGGATGCTCCTAGGACCCAACCTAAGGCTATATAACACAATTTGTATTATAAAAATGTTTCATATTGACCCCATTTTTTGACTTTGAAAATTAAGCAAAGAAGTTCGATATCATCAGACCTAAAAAAAAAATCAAAATTTTTTGGTTTTTTTGCAGCAGGATGCTCCTAGGACCCGTCCTAAGCCTATATAACACAATTTGTATTATAAAAATATTTCATATTGACCCCATTTTTTGATTTTGAAAATTAAGCGAAGAAGTTCAATATCATCAGACCTAAAAAAAAAAATGAAAAATATTAGGTTTTTTTGCAGCAGAATGCTCCTAGGACCCGCCCTAAGCCTATATAACACAATTTGTATCATACAAATATTTCATATATATATATAAACAATCTTTATTTTCAACAGAAAAAAGGCTATCGACCACTTGGTCTTTCTGCCTATGTTTATAGTGGGATTTTTTTTTTATAGTTTTAGCATACATGTTAACTTATTCTAATTATTTACAATTTATTTACAATAAAAAAAAATCAAAAATAGTCTTAGTTAAAGTGCTCTAGTAGGGTGGCAGTGGGAAAGAGGTAACGGGATTGTCTGATTTGTCTTGTTATGCACAGTGGGTTTATCATTGTCCAGTTGTTTGGATTATTTTTCCATTTGTTTTGTAGTTGTATAAGTCTGTCTGTTATTTTGGTCATGTTTGTACGTTCGTAGAGAAGTTGGTTGGATGGGTTGTGTAGTGGGTTTTCTGGGTGTCTTATTTTGGTTATTAGTCTTAGAGCAATCTGTTCCGTAGTCTGAGTATATCTTTTAGTTTTGTCAGTAGCGTTTGCTCTAAATATTTCATATTAACCCCATTTTTTGACTTTGAAAATTAAGCGAAGAAGTTCGCTATCATCAGACCTAAAAAAAAAATGAAAAATATTTGGTGTTTTTGCAGCAGAATGCTCCTAGGACCCGCTCTAAGCCTATATAACACAATTTGTATTATAAAAATATTTCATATTAGCCCCATTTTTTGACTTTGAAAATTAAGCGAAGAAGTTCGATATCATCAGACCTAAAAAAAAAATCAAAAATATTAGGTTTTTTTGCAGCAGGATGCTCCTAGGACCCACCCTAAGGCTATATAACACAATTTGTGTTATAAAAATATTTCATATTAGCCCCATTTTTTCACTTTGAAAATTAAGCAAAGAAGTTCGATATCATCAGACCTAAAAAAAAAATCAACAATATTAGGTTTTTGTGCAGCAGGATGCTCCTAGGACCCACCCTAAGGCTATATAACACAATTTGTATTATAAAAATATTTTATATTGACCCCATTTTTTGATTTTGAAAATTAAGTGAAGAAGTTCGATATCATCAAATCTAAAAAAAAATTCAAATATTAGGTATTTTTGCTGCAGGATGCTTCTAGGATCCGCCCTAAGAATATATAACACAAATTGTATTATAAAAATATTTCATACAGATCTTATTTTTCAAAAATTTTGAAAATTTAATATTACTGATAGCGCAGAGTTATTAGTTAGTAATTAATTGGCGGCTTCTTAGCGTTATCCGGAATGCACTACGAGGAAGTGAGCCGCTATCGCATTCCAAAAATTTTTTTTTTGGGTTTTTTGGGTTTTTTAATTTTTTTTTGGGTTTTATAAAATATATATAAATCTTAAAATATAGAATTGAGGCATTCAAATTGAATGAGAAGCCGTATGTGAATTTTGGGCTACAAATGATTCATATTAAATCAGTAGTCTAAAGGCCAAATCGGGTTTCAAATCATTCATAATGAATGAGTAGTCTAAAGTCAAATTCGGGTTACAAATGATTTATAGTAAATCAGTAGTCTAAAGGGCAAAATCGGGTTTCAAATCATTCATAATGAATGAGTAGTCTAAAGTCAAATTCAGGTTACAAATGATTTATAGTAAATCAGTAGTCTAAAGGCAAAATCGGGTTTCAAATCATTCATAATGAATGAGTAGTCTAAAGTCAAATTTGGGTTACAAATGATTCATAGTAAATCAGTAGTCTAAAGGCAAATTTAGTTTTCAAATTATTCATAATGAATAAGTAGTCATGATTGTAGCGTAGTCGGTATTGTTTAGTTTCAATTTTTACTAGATGAAAAGTTATTGGACAAAATACATCTTATTATTACCTTGTGCAATTGGAAGCCGTTAAAATCTCAGGGTAAACAACATTGTTGGTGAAAATACGACGAGGTTTGCGATACTGAAACTGACCTTGACGAATACCATGCACAATATGGATTTTCAAGTCGTTTGGGGAACATACTCTCGACATTGCAACGTATAATTGACCATGGGCGAAGACGGGATAGTTTAGATATAGCCCTACTTTATCAAAAGTTTGACCCTGGGCTTTATTTATTGTCATTGCAAATGCAAGACGTATGGGGAACTGATAACGATTGATTGGCTGAGGAAGGGCGAGTGTTTGTGACCTCATTTGACATTTTGGAAGCCATATTTTTGCTGACGCCGGTGAGAATTTTACATTGAAGGATGTTTTCTTGCATGTTTGTGATGACCATGCGAGTTCCGTTGCATTGACCACGACTAACGTCTAGATTTTTTAACAATACAACGGTAGCACCAATTTTTAATTTAAATTCATGTGGAGGCAAGTTGGGTGCCTCGATGTTGTTTAAAAGTTCATCGGTGACTGTATAGTGATCATCGTCCTCACTTTCGTATTTATCAAAACTATAGTATGTACGTCCATTGGTATTATCGTTGTTTTGTAAAATTTCCAGAACTCTAGCATTTATTTCTGTTACGGATTTGTTAGTTGGACAAAGAATAGCGCGAGTGCTATATAGACCGTAGTTTTCGTGGAGCGTGGAGAAATCGTCATAACAAAATTTAATTAGTTCATCTAAAGAATCAACTAATAAATTATTTGGTACTTCAATTACATCGTTAACGCGTCGGCCATTTGATAATGCGGGTGAATAAGTAACAGAATTTTCTCCGATTGTGAGAAGATAATCGGCCCAAGAAACAGTTGCAACAATGGGTTTCTGAGTTTTCGTGTTTTTTAAACTCGTATTGTATGAGATGGTGGTGGCAGGACGGAGAGTGGCTCGTAGGTTTTCAGTTAACCGAAGACGATACACATCATTCTAAAAAGAGGTTCTTAAAATACTGGCGTTGATAATTTCGTTTCGAGAACCGTTTGGTACGACTGGTAAAATCTGACGAAAATCTCCACCAAAAACGACGCATTTCCCACCAAAGAGTAACTCAAAGTTATTCATGACTTCCTGGAGGTATCGATTTACAGCTTCAACGCCGAATCGATGACTCATTGGAGCTTCATCCCATAGAATGAGAGCAGCGTTTTTTATTTTTTCACTTTCCTCAGTTTCTAAGTCGTAACCGGCTCTTGAATCATTATCAGCATTTAAGGGAATTTTGAAAGCGCGATGTGCAGTTTGACCTCCGGCTAAAAGACACGCTGCAATACCTGTCCAAGCAACGGGGATAGAAGATACTTGAAAAATATGACGTAAAGTCAATAATAGGGCGTTGTACGTGAAGGTTTTTCCGGTACCGCCTGGACCGTCTAAATAAAAAATGTTGCCTATCGATTCTAATGGCGGTAGTGAAGCTAAAATTTCATCTCTCAAAGCATGATTGTCAATTGTATTCAAATGATTAGTAAAAGCTTCCATTTTGTTGATAGATGACGCTACTGACCGCAGAACAGTTATATAAGCGCGTAGTTGTTCGGCACTGAAACTATTAATGTTGAAACTGGCAACAAAGTTTTGTCGTAAAGCGACATCACTAATATCGCTAGCATCGTCGCGGTCATTAGTACTGTCATTATTACTATCAACAATATTGAGCTCTTGCCTGATCGTTTGTTCAATTTCCAAATCCATATCTTCGTCGAATATGGAACAACCTAGACATTGCAAAGAAATGATAGTGTAATTTTTCATGCGCTGCATTATAGAATTAATTTTATCGACCGTAACAAGAATACAATCACGATAACTGACTGTAGGATTATGTCTCATAATGTCTTCGACAAAATAACGTTTAAAACGTTTCCAAATGTTAGGAATGACGTCTGGTGTGCATTCGGAAATTACACACAGAGTTGCAAATAGACGACGTAAACGAGCTGGACTATCTAAAACAATAGCTTCTTCGATGGTTTGGAAGAAGTTATTTGAGTCATGAAGTAAACCTAGAGCAGCGCATGTTTCTTGGAAAGTATCGTATGTATTGCCGTCGACTGTTTTCAAATCATCGAAACTCAAAGCACCAGCACGATGCCGAAGAAGTGATCGAAGAAAAAATAACTCATTTGCATTTGGTGAAGCACTTATCATGACGCCGATTTGTCGCGGTTGGTTGCGACGTTGTTTCCAACAACAATTTGAAGAATCCCAAGTGTAGTGTTCGGGAATATCGGAATAGTAGAATTGACGAGCAAATGGATCGGTGTTATTCAAAATGAAGTACGCTTCAAGCTTCGATTTTCTTTCGGGGACGTTATTTAAACCGTCCACGTCGAGTGTTCGATCGAAATATGTATAGGCGCAACCAGGTAAATGTAGCGGCAAAGTTAACGTTGAATGGGACCTGCCATGAATTTTGTAAGAAAATATACGCCAAGCCGCTTCCATTGAACTAACATAACGACTAGTTTTGAATTTCGTTCACCGGAAGTGATTCATCGTTGCCGTTGGCAGCGGTCGCGGGGCCTGGAGCGTTGTCGTTAGCATTAGGATCAAATGGAAGCGCATTGGCGTTAGTGGGGTCGTCTAATCTTGCGCCCAACAAAACATAGTCGACGCCTTTAGTTACATATTTGTGAAGGTACTTCATCGACGATAAACTACCGCAAACTTCGACGTTTACGTGACAATTGTAACGAGCTAGCAAAAACGGATTATAAGGAACTACGCGTGAATTATCGCAACGAATGCCGTTTATGAAACAACATAAATCGTTTCGGGGTCGACGATATTCGGGACGTCGGTTACTACCGGCATTTAAGTGAGTTTCGTTGGTGAATGGTTTAGGAAATGCTTTGCGGCAACTACCATCCTCATTTGTGCATGGTGCATTGGGATGGGCATTGCCGCACGGACGGTGAATTTGATTTTGACACACTAGGTCAAACAAATGTGGCTGAACTTCGGGATTCGGAAAATCGGCTTTTATGATTTTATCGACTTTATCTGGACTGTCCAGCTTATAATCTTGCGTTAAGGTAACAAGAAGATGGGCATGCGGTAAACCGCGTTTTTGAAATTCTATAGTGTAAAAATAATTGCGAACAGTACCAAAAATTTGTCGATTTTTGATCTGATCTAGTAAATCCTGAAACTCGGCATTAAATACGCGACATACTAGATCGGAGCGGTGACATGCTTTTTGATTTTCGTCTAAATTACGCGTTATTTCTGGCCAATTCAAATTGCAGGTAAACGTTATGAACAGATCAGGTTTACCGTGGCGGGCTACTATTGACATTGCCTCTTGATAAATTCGATATTCGTGGCGTGCGCTCCCTATAAAACTAGAAGGTAAAATGGTTCTTCTACCTATGTTTTGTAGATCGGCTTCTAAATTTCCGTTATTTCCACGGTTTTCATTCTGTTCATATACGCGTCTTATCATTTTCTCTTTGGCTATTCTAAATTTGGTGTTAATTTGTTTTAGATACCACAAGTTATTCGCTTCGATTTTACACCACGCGTCCACAATGTATTATTGGAAAAGTTTGCCCCCATTATGAATCATGCTGAAATCGCGTCTAATCATTAAACGGTAGGTGTAGAACTCGCGAAATGAAACAAAACGGTGTCGTCTCCTAGTCGAAGGATCATCTTCGTTGTCGGAGTCGTTTGCATCATTATTTTGATTAGAAAAATTTAGATCGATATTGGGACTGAAGCCTCTATCACCGGCAGGAAATAAAATAAGGTACTTTAAACAACCATATTAAAACCCACACTGGTGAAAAACCTTTTAAATGTAAATATTGTGACAAATGTTTTTCGACTAAAGGTACTTTAAGCGACCATATTAAAACCCACACTGGTGAAAAGCCGTTTAAAAGTAAATAATTAAACAAATGTTTTACACGAGCTGTCAGTTTAAAAACTCATATTAGGAGTCACACCGGTGAAAAACCTTTTAAATGTAAATATTGTGACATTTTTTTTGCAGATACATCTAATTTAAGAAGCCATATTAAGATTCACACCAGTGTAAGACCATTTAAATGTAAATATTGTGACAAATGTTTTACAGCTGGATTCAGATTAAGATCCTATATCAAGACTAGAGTAATTATCCGTCGACCATGTAATGAACGATAACTAACGCAAAATCGTTTATTAATGAGTCCCATTAATGTATGATTTTTCAAATGTTTTACTTTAATGCATGATTTTATCATAAGGTCTGTTCGTAGAGGCAATTTCAAACTGGTTTCCAACTGAAAATCGGAAATTGCTGCATTTTATTGGTTGAATGCTCACGTGACATTGACATTTTAAGGGTAATGGCCAATAGCTGGACATATTCCTTTGATTACTAGTTGGAGATTCCTTCTGCGAACCAAATACTCTCATAGTATAGTTCCATCCTTCTTTATTTGTATTAAACAGAGAGAACTAGACGCACATTATTAAGTTGACATCCGCCATTAACGACAGAACTAACTGTCTCTGTCATTGCCAAGAGTGCCTAAATGTAAATATATTGTCACGAATAACATAAATTGCACTATGTTCCGTTACCTAGTCGGGCCCCGGTCTCCCCTAGTGCACTGTCTGAATCAGCAAGACCGGCAAATTGGGGTCACGATGTGGGTATTTAATCAGCGTCTCAAGCCATCGAAGATTACTGGTCTCTAGGTCGGTCTTCGAGCATCAGTCCGAACTTTCTAGTGCCCGGACGGCTCGATACCTTCTTGGAAGCCCAGGCTGAAAAGACGAGAGTTCTTACGCAACCCTGAGGTGACCGTCCGAACTCTTGAACCTATCAGTACCTGAAGTAAGTCCTTTGGGCGTGTTGGTCAAAGGGGCTCCCAGCTCGTATCGAGAGGGTTTCGCTTGGCGACACTTCAAGAGGGCTTGCAGGGCCTTAAGTAAATCCTTTGGGCGTGCCGGACATAGGGGCACCCAGCTCGTATCGAGAGGGTACCGCTTGGCGGCACTTCAGAAGGCCTTACGCCCATTCCCCCACATCCACGCATCTACACACCCCCTCTCAGAAAGTGTTCCATGCGCGTCCCGCCAGCGGCGGTGCTAGCGGCCCTCCTAGTCTGGGGGTAAGATTTATTCAGTGTAATCCAAGTAATAAATAAAGACCACATACTTAAGCTACAATCTTGTTTCTCTTCCTGCGCTACCCCCTAAACGTGACATGGTGGAGGCGCCTTGTTGAATCCCGGGGCTACTGATCTCCATATCTGTGGCCAAACCAAGCCGTACGCCCTAACAGGAATGAGAAAAGCGTACAACTTGAGATCAGCAAATCCTAGCAGCCCCTTTCAACCAAGGCACAGGAGTTCAAGCGTAGGAGACCCTTGGATGCAAGAAACAGATTACCTAACCCTTACGCTTGTAAATACAAGAAGGGAAGACACTGAGCAGCCACAAGAACCAGAAAACGATCTGGAAAATAAGGTGATAGAGACAGGAACACAAATACACCCTGAAAAAGGAGATAAAGCATTGGAAGGCAAGAAGAGATCAAGGGAAATGGCGGACATTACCATTTCGACTGTAGAGGCAGGAGAAAAAACACCCGCATTACCTCAATTTATCAGCCCGCCGACGTTTAACCCGGGTAGCGATTCAGCTCCCCAATTTATCGGCACGTATGAACGGACAGCGGTGGCCAATAGTTGGAACGATGCCCTAAAAATCCTATACTTCCACTCGTACCTGCAGGGGGCTGCAAACATTTGGTATAGAGAGTATAAGGCAGCATACCCCGAAAGCAACTGGCTACACATCTGTCAGGCATTTAGAACAGAATTTAGCGTCGGTAATCACAGTCGCCATCTACTGGCAAAGGTGAAGCAAAGGAAACAAAGGGACCTAGAACAGACAAAAAAATTTTTCTACGATTTACGGGTACTATACGAGGAATACAGGGAAAACCTGGACCTCGATGAATTCTTAGATATCTTTCAGAATGGGTTAAGGGACATACCAAGAGCCAAATACTACTGGCTGACAAACTTTCCCAATAACCCACCCAGAAATTTGGACGAGGTCAAAAAACTTTGCGCCACTATTGACAACGCTCCTGAAGAGTGCGCAGCGCCACTTACCTTCAGACCACAGCGTCAAACAGAAGAGGAGGCGTATGTGCCAATAGCGCAAAGACAACCTCCATTTGACAATACCCGTTCGTACAGAACTCCGCCGCCGCCTAGGAAAGACTATGGGCAAATAGGGCAAAGACACCCACCCTTTTACAATTCCCGCCAGGATAGAACCCCTCCACCACCCAGGAAAGGCTATGGCACGAACCAGGCCAGTAATCCTGGAAGACAGTACCAATCTACCAGAACGTACGATAATAGGCCTAGATGCTACAACTGCGGCAGAATAGGCCACTTCGCTGCTGTTTGCAGAAGTAGACAGCAACACCCAAACTCCAGGGGGTGGCAAAACTAAGCCCCGTCACCCTCTCCACTCGGGGCCCGACGTGCTACAAAATACTGTATATTAATGCTGTTGTAAACGACTGTTACGTACCGGCGATCATCGACACAGGCGCAGAGCTAAATGTGATAAGCCATCTCCTAGTCAACAAAAAACATAGAGTTAGAGACCCACCCACGTTGCTTGTGACAGCAGGCGGCCAGAAAGTAAGAAGTCTAGGCGAAACGATGGCATCACTGGAGCTCAGAGGGAACTACTTGAAAAAATTAGAAATTAAAGCAACAATATTAGAGAATACACCACAACCCCTCATTTTAGGTGTGGAATTCTTAAGAGAAATGCAGGCAGCAATTTGCTTAGTATCTAATACACTCACCTTAAATCAAGACTTGGTGTTAACGCTCGAAGGAAAGCGAAATCCTGCACCCAAAAAAACAGGCATAACACGAAGCTGGACAGAGGTGGTCCAGGAAATGCCGGGGTCCATCTTCAGTCTCCCGAGCAGCACTGCATGGGCCTTTGCAGTCTCTTCAACTCCCAGTAGAGACAGAGGAGTGGGAAAAGCCATCAGGGACCATTTGGCAGATTACAACACGGAAAAACTACCCATAGGGAGCATGGTCAGTTTGTTTAAGAAAAACAGGCATACCCTACAGATGACAGTAAAAGAAGAGGGTAGCGAATATATCCCTTCGGATACGCTCCAACATTGCTGTAGAAAGTTGAAAGAGTGGGCAATACAAAATAAAATAAGTAAGGTGGCTATACCTAGACTGACATCCGCAAACAGCGAGTCAGATTGGGAGAAGCTGAAAAGCTTTCTGTATGAGGCATTCAAGGAAACAAGTGTGACAGTGCTGGTTTCAAAGAATAAAGTACCCCGACCAAGAAAGGTCAGGACACAAGTAACCAGCTCCTGGAACACCCTGCCGAACTATATAGAAAACGATGACCACTTGATAATTAAGTTAAAAGCAAAGGAAGATTACACCCTGAAGCCAGGAGAGGAAAAACCCATCGAAATTGCACCAGAAATACCCATGTCTACAGATATGAGGGTAGTACAAAACGAGGGATGGCTAGTACGCAACAACCTACTATGCAACCTAAAAAGAGGCGAAAACTCTATATCTTTGACCCTCAAGAACATAGGGCCAACTAGAAGGGTTCTTTACAAAGACACAACGGTGGCACGGCTAGAAGAGCCCAGTGGTTTGAGCACCACAGCACTCTTTACAACACAGAGAATAGACGAAGAAGTAGTGACATTAGAAGACCACAAACTGGACCACATTACGGATAAGCAGTTCAAAAAAGAACTAGAGAGTCTACTGGTTGAATATGGGGACGTGTTTTGCAAGTCACCAAAATATATGGGCAAAACACAACTGATGGAGCACAAAATAGAAGTAACAGAAGATAAACCAGTGAAATGCCGCCCTTATAGAGTCTCACAATCCGAGCGAGAAATCATTGACACACAAATAAAAGAAATGCTCAATTGCGGAGTAATAAGACCATGCCACTCGCCGTGGGCAAGCCCCGTTGTACTGGTGAAAAAGAAAGATGGCACCACGAGGTTCTGCGTGGATTACAAAAGAACTATAAACCCGGTCACCAAAAAGTCGTGTTACCCGATACCACAAATCGATGACATTCTCACATACATGGGAAATGCCAAGTATTTTACAACTTTGGACATGTTCTCGGGTTACTGGCAGATTCCTATAGAAGAGTCGTCCAAACAATACACGGCTTTCACGGCACAGGGACATGGATCATACGAATTCAACGTGTTAAGCTTTGGTCTATGCAATGCACCAGCAACCTTCCAACAACTTGCAGATAAGATATTTAGGGACTTAAAGTGGAAGGACATACTAATATATCTAGATGATATTATTATTTATTCAGAAAACTTAGAGGAACATTTAGCAAAATTACAAAAAGTATTCCAGAGAATGAGAGAAGCCAATCTGACCTTAAAACCGAGTAAATGCGAATATTTGCAGGAAAAGATAAGGATTTTGGGCTACACAGTAAGCAAAGAAGGAATAAGCCCAGAGGAAGAAAAACTTGCAGGGATTAAGCAATTCCCCACACCAAAGAAAACAAAGGACCTACAAAGCTTTTTAGGATTATGCAATTTTTATAGGAAATTTATAAAGGACTACGCGGTATTGGCACGGCCCTTACATGAGGCCACAAAAAAGAACAAATTCTGCTGGGGTGAAGATCAGGTGAAAGCATTTGAGCTGCTGAAAGAAAAACTTACGTCATCCCCAGTATTAAAACATTATAATCCTAATGTGGGATGTACAATGCACACGGACGCCTGTATAGACGGGATAGGGGCAATTCTGCTCCAAGAAGGCAGTGACGGTCAAGACCACCCGATAGCCTATATAAGCCGGGCCTTGTCAAAAGCTGAGAAGAACTATTCGATCAGCGAGCTGGAGCTATTAGCAGCAGTCTGGGGGATGACCTACCTAAGGCATCTAATCTATGGACACCCTGTAAAAATCGTAACAGATCATCACGCATTATGTTGGATTCACAATGTGAAAGATCACTCAAGAAGATTAGCACGTTGGGCTCTCAAGTTGGCAGAATTTGACTACACGGTAGTCTACAAAAAGAGCAGTAAGCACCAAGATGCGGACTGTCTATCACGGAACCCGGTGGCAGGGTGGAGCGAAGTCGAATTAGATGAATTAGATGATATACCCACTTTTACGATATCAACGTTAGACATAGGAGAATTGCAGAATAAAGATAAGGACATACTAGAATTAAAATCAGCAATAAGCAACCCCGAATCAACAAACGTCGACGCACTGACACGACGGAAAATAAAGAATTTTAGGCTGAGGGAGGACGTTCTGTATAGAGCAACACAAACGAAGGAAGGACTGGAACACGCACTCGTGATACCCCGGTCACTTAGGGAGGAAATTTTGTGGGAAGCTCACAACGCTCCTACCAGCGGACATATGGGGGTAACAAAAACCATAAGTAGACTTACTCCCAAATACTATTGGGATTCTATGACTAAGGACGTCAGAAATTACATTAAAGGATGTAGGGACTGCCAAGCGAGGAAAGGGCCAACAAACGATAAGCCATTAGGGTTACTCCAGCCAATAAAAGTGGGCAAAGTATTTGATAAAGTAGGAATAGACCTACTGGGACCATTCCGGAGGAGTAACCAAGGCAAGACAACGATAGTGGTTGTAACAGACTACGCGTCAAGATACGCCATCACAGCGGCCCTGCCTAACGGGAAGGCAGGACCTGTGGCAAAGTTCCTATTAGAACGTGTAATACTAATTCACGGCGTTCCTAGAAGCATCCTCAGCGATAGAGGCAAGGTATTCCAATCCGAACTAGTGCAGGAACTACAACAGATTATGGGTCTGAAAAGCACTTTCACAACGGCATACCACCCCTCGTGCAACGGCCTAACTGAACGCTTAAACAAAACGTTGGCTGACATGCTGTCTCTATACTGCAACACAGAGCAGACAGATTGGTGCACGTATCTGCCTTTCGTGACATTTGCATACAATACGGCCAAACAAGAGACGACACGTTTTAGCCCATTTCAACTAATATTCGCGAGGCATCCCACACTCCCACTGGACGCCACCCTTTTAGAAACTGAGGACGAATCAAACACGAACGAATTACGAGAGAAGGCTTTACTGTTAAGGCAATTGCTGCGGATAATATCCACAAAAAACAAGAGAAGGACAAGGACATTTATGATAAATACCACAGAAATGGTGAATTTGAGGTAGGAGATAGGGTGAAAATATTTATCCCAATCAGGAAGGTGGGAAAAAGTGAGAAACTGCTGCTACGATGGTTCGGTCCCTACAGAATAACAAAAAAACTCAGTGAGGTTAATTACGAAGTAAAACAAGAAAAAGGAAAGAAAACGGATATAGTACACATAGGGAGGATTTTACCATTCTATGATGAATGGACATTGGGGGACATATCCGATGTAGATTCAGACGTAGAATGCAGGGAAGAGGAACAATGACTAGCACGAGTCGGTCGGCCTACATGGAACAGAGACAGTAATAAAAACAATTTTTGTAGGCCCGGCACGGCGGATACACAACATGTGGAAGTATCGGCTGGAGCAACATGGAAAACACTACCGGAAACGATACTTTATGAGGGCACTATTCCGTTGACATACGTTATCCCCTGGTTAGAACCTGAACTAAGCCCGGAACCAGGGTTCAGACGTGTAGATAATTGCAGGAGCAATGACCAACAGTTATACTGCAGGGCCAAAAAACACTTGGAAGAGTTAGAAAAGGCAATAGATATAGAGATGGACCAGTACAAAGCAGCTTGGTACCCGGAGTGGTCAGAGTCTGGGAAGACAAAACGTCAGAAACGAACGTTCTCACTAGGATTCATTGCGGACGGGCTTAATTACTGCTGCGGGGTAGCAACCCAGGAAAAACTTGACTCAATGTCCATGGAAGAGGGTAAACTGGAAGCACATATAAATGCCCTACATGGTACTATGAGTAATACGCTGAAATTAATCAGCACACGTTCTGAAGAACAGAAACGCTGCCAGGAAGAAACCAACATGGCAATCAAGACTACAGAAAACAGGGTGCACATATTAGAGGAATTCCTAAACGAGGGAAATAGCAGGAAGGGAATTAGCGACAGGGTCTCTAGAGGCAAACATACAAGCAAATCTAGGGATGGCTAGGAAAATGATCTTACTAATTAGGAGAATGCGGAGCCAATCCGCAATACAAGAATGTAGACATAAACATATACCACTGTCACTAATTCAACCTGAGACGTTAAGGAGCGATCTAAATAAAATAAAAGACGAAATAGGGAAAGACAACGTCGATTTGGCTATACCTGTATCCAGCTTAGCATCATACTTCCGTATACCAATAAGCGAGTGCACCTTCTCCGGGGAACAGTTGGTGGTACACGTCAAGGTACCAACAGTAACAAGAAACCATCAGTGGCAGCTATTCCAACTCCAGACAAACCCATTCGCATGGCAGGGACAGACATGCACATTAAAGCACTCTCCACTGATGATGGCCGTAGCTAATAACCAGGGAACCACGGTTCTAAAAGAAATCACAGGCATTGCACTACACGAATGCAAACCATTTCAAGATAGGCTGTGCTACTTACCAAGATTCTCCGGCGACCAAACACAAGGCCCTTCGTGCGCTCGAAAACTGTTTCATGGTTCCACAGTGGAAGACATAGCGGAACATTGCCCCATGCATTGCCACCAGTCCAGAACCTAATGATCATATCAGAAACAGGGTCCGAAGAATTCCTCATCACGCACCCAAAAACAAACATGACAATCAGCTGCCCTAAAAGCACCACTAAACTCGGGGAGAAAGTGTTAGTTAACTACCAGGGGCATTAAAAATCAACTTACCATGCAAGTGCCAGCTATTAGTAGACAAGGACGTTGTCATCCAAAAACGATTTCCTTGCAAAGACGAAGAAAACCCAGCGTCCATACGCCACATACTACCAGCTGCATGGACTAACCTAAAAACATTCGTATTGAAACCATCAGATAACCAGGCATTTTTACCTACCTTCCACAACCTATCAGAATGCCTAAACAGTAACTGGACCACAAACCTGCCACATTTCAACCTAACTTCAGAAAAAGAAGTAAGGCTAAACATGGATAGTGAATGGGAAAGGCAGGAACACCTCGCCCACGTGGAAATACACCAGGGCAACCACTCCTTCATGTTCACGTGGAACATAGTCCTATCAATAGCGGTAATTTACTTACTATTACGGAGACCAACATTACTCGCATTAGCACAGACAGCCCACACGGAAAACGGGGCCCCCCAAGCATCCGAAGGGGGCACGCGGGAATACTGGCTGGGCGTGACAACGTGGCTAATCGGAGGATTAATAATCGGCGTCATATTATACGGTTTGCTGAAACACTACCTTACCTCCCGTAAAAAACACAAATCACCCCGTCAGAAGACCAAAACTGAAGGCCTAAGGCAGAAAAGCCAGGAAAATTTAGAGATATCAGGCATGGCGGCAGAAGGACGCCATCAGGTACCAAGAGCCTTCATGTTGAAAATAGACGAGTCGACAGAATTAGGAAAGACATTGACCGAAGGTGTGGCTCTTCAACTAGAGCGACAGCTGACAGGAGACGCGCGCACAGTAGACGAGCAATAAGCCAGGTCACACAAATTTGACATAGAACAAGAAAACAACTGGATAGGATAAAGATATATTTAGGACTAGAAATAAAAAACAGTAAATACTAATAATATATGTGTAAAACAGGTCGCCGAAGGCGAGGGGTAAAGGTGATCAGGCAGATCTGACCACAAAAAGACCCCTCGCGGAGCAGGACATGCGTGTCCGGGTAGCTGGGGGGCCAATCACCGAACTGCACTTTGAAGATGTACACCTCCGGTGCAACTCCCTTAAAAAGAAAAAATGATGATGAAATGGCAGGAAGCGATTGGCAGCCCCAAACTGGCTCCTAGAACAACATACTTGGGGCAAATCAGGACGGACGGAATGCAGGAGACGCAGCACCCGGGACCGTAACCGCCGTCGACCGCAGGGGAAGCCTTGAAAACACGGGGCTAAAAGAAGAAAGAGAAGAAGGAAAAAGAGAAAAATAGAAAAAGCGGGAAAAAGTAAACTTACTTGACTCCATTATTCTTGTTCTTACACTTCGGCGACCAGTTGAACAATAAAATAAGTTGTAAGGGTAACATTTTGCGTAAGTAGGGTGCAAACTCAGTATATTTCATAAAAAGCTTACATAGTCTAAACAATAAGTATAAACAATAAAACATAACTTACAAAACACTTATTTAAGTAGGTTGACCAAACCGTTACGCCCTCTCCCGCAAGGACAGCACAACCTAGGAACCCACGAAACGAGCGACCATCCCGCGCACCTCGAAGATGACAAGGAAAGTCAACAGAGGGCGCCACCACCCGCGAACTGAGTAACGGGTGCTCTGGCGCACAGGAAGACAAGCCAACGCGGGACAAGGCCGCCCTCCACGAAGGAATGACAGATTCCAGGAAAACCGCACGGGGGACAACAAGAGGGGCATAGTAAACTGGAGTTAAGAAGGGTCACACATTGTCAATAAAGCCATGGGGCACGTAGGTTATACAGTTAAGTTAGGGTTAAGTGTCCGGGGCGAACACTCTTCAGAGGGGGGAGATGTCACGAATAACATAAATTGCACTATGTTCCGTTACCTAGTCGGGCCCCGGTCTCCCCTAGTGCACTGTCTGAATCAGCAAGACCGGCAAATTGGGGTCACGATGTGGGTATTTAATCAGCGTCTCAAGCCATCGAAGATTACTGGTCTCTAGGTCGGTCTTCGAGCATCAGTCCGAACTTTCTAGTGCCCGGACGGCTCGATACCTTCTTGGAAATCCAGACTGAAAAGACGAGAGTTCTTACGCAACCCTGAGGTGACCGTCCGAACTCTTGAACCTATCAGTACCTGAAGTAAGTCCTTTGGGCGTGTCGGTCAAAGGGGCTCCCAGCTCGTATCGAGAGGGTTTCGCTTGGCGACACTTCAAGAGGGCTTGCGGGGCCTTAAGTAAATCCTTTGGGCGTGCCGGACATAGGGGCACCCAGCTCGTATCGAGAGGGTACCGCTTGGCGGCACTTCAGAAGGCCTTACGCCCATTCCCCCACATCCACGCATCTACACACCCCCTCTCAGAAAGTGTTCCATGCGCGTCCCGCCAGCGGCGGTGCTAGCGGCCCTCCTAGTCTGGGGGTAAGATTTATTCAGTGTAATCCAAGTAATAAATAAAGACCACATACTTAAGCTACAATCTTGTTTCTCTTCCTGCGCTACCCCCTAAACGTGACAATATTGTAACCAATGTTTTACGACTAAAACAAGTTTGAACTACCATGTTGGAATTCCATTTTTAAAATTTTTTAACTCATTTAATAATGTGTTAAAAAATAGGGGGTTTTGTTTAACAAAATAGTTATTTACCAAACAAGTGCGGAAAGTGGTACTTTCCCGCACGAGACTGCAGTTGCCCGAGAAAACAGTGGCGGGAAAGACGCTTTTGCATGTGTTTAATTACAAAACTTTTCCTACGAGTATCAATTTTCATTAAATTGAACAAAAACGTATAGTAAAATTACTAAAATAAAAGCCTCTGTTTGCAAAGATGATTAAAAGTGTATTCTTAATTGAGAAATCCAATTGTTTTTTGATTTAAATGTATTTTTTTCTTCGCTTGAATAAAAAGACAAAAAGGGTATTTTCACATTTTACACATATAAATCAAAACTGCAAGTCTATTATACATATATTCTAACTAATCTTGCAATGCGGAAAAATTAACTTTACCGCATCCGAGTACGAAAATAGTTATTTGCGCAACTAGGGAGAAAAGTGCAACTTTTGCTCCCGCGAAAAAATCAAAGTTCAATGGTGCGAAAGCAGTTTACTCCAGAGTTGCACATAAAATTTTTCCTACGACCAATGTTATGTTTTATGAAAAAACCTGGCTGAAAAAGGTGTTATTACTAAAGATATGTCAAAAAAGTGAAGTTAATTTGTCAAAAAAGTGACAAACTAGACAGTGATTTTTACTGGTGGCACTTTCACTCCCTAGATAGTAAAAGTGATATTTTCATCCCTCAAATGAGGGAGAAAAGTTTTATTTTCTGTAGGGGTTGGAGAAAAAAATATTTTATCTGCCACACCTTTATGAATCACCCTGTATATCCAAAAGTATTTTTTAACTATGCATCTCAATATTTTCTAAAGGTATTTAACATTTTTTTTGTATTTTTCGAAACTAATGTGATAATAAACTTACTCTATCGTTCTGACCCTGTACATAAGTTTTTACTGATAGGAAAGTGCCACCCTCCATTAAGGGCCCGTACTTTCGAGTCCGAATAAATTTATTCTTAGGATAATTTCTATGGAAATTACGGAATTGACCAATAGCAGCGTCTGATTTTACGGTTTCCATAGATATTATCCTTAGAATTCTGAACTGAAAGTACTGGGCCTAAGAAATATAATTGGTTTAACTTTTCACTAGTTGGAATATACCAGTTACAAGTAGTAATTCATGTCATGTAATTACGGATCCGTCAAAAAACGTTAATAATTTTTAGATGTCAGTTTTCGTTCGTTTTGCAAAATGTATGAGCATTTTTAATTACGTTAAACTTTCTAAGTCTTATTTTATTTTCCCCAAATATTAAAGAGAATAGAAAATACTTTAAAATCAGTTGGCAGTTTTATTTTAATGATGTGTTACCAGCTTTGTAAGAGTTGAAATTAAGTAGTTATTGTTTTTATTAAGAGTAGCAACTCTTAATAAATACTTTATACGGCACAAATTAGCTTTCCTACATCCTTATTCAATCTTCGTAAATGTTGTGATAAAATCTTGTTTTACTGTCGTGTTTGGAATTTGTAGTCATTTAGTAGCAGGGATGATGAATAAAATTGCAAGTTGTTGTAAATTCATAATAATGTAATTTTTTCAGGAACAATTTGCTGATTGATGACTTTGATAATGAAGGAATGCGATCTTATTCCAAATGTTTAACTTGTAAAGAGACTTTTGATGATTTTCACGAAGTAAAATTCCACCAACACCAACCAACATGCAAGTATTTCTGCGAGAGGTGTCGTCGACATCTTGACACTAAACTTGCCTCTATTGAACATAATATGGAAGATGAACCGGAGCCTGAATATAAATGTGAATAATGTTTTTTGGAATTTTACAACTTGAACGAATATGAACATCACCAAAAGAGATGTCTCCGCTAACCGATTTGAACAGTTCAGGCTCAAATTTACGTTCAATACATCACAGTGAAAGTGAACAACAAAATTCACATACTGAACGTAAAGATCATCTGAAATACTGTGATTCGGATAATATTCCTGAGAAAACGAAATATTGTTGCAAGCACTGCAAGATAGGTTTTCATTCATAATCTAACCTCAACAACCATTAGACGGTCAACAGTACGGCTGTAACAAATGTGGAAAGTTTTCTTGAAGAAAAGTTCTCTTATAAAGCACACACGGCAAAAATGTATTGCAAAAAGTAGTAATTTAAATGATCATATTAAGATGGCAAAAGGCCTTTTAAATGTAAATATTGTGACCAATGCTTTACGATCAGATATAGTTTAAGGGTCCATAGAACGCACCAGTGAAAAGCCTTTTAAATGATTGTTGAACATGTTTTGCGCGTGCTTTTTATTTAAAAATCCATATTCCAATTTACATTGATGAAAAACTATATGATTGTAAATATTGTGACAAATGTTTTACAAATACACCTAACCTATTCAAAGCCGCAGTTTCCAAAGTAAGAATAATAGCAATGATGGCAGCCAACCTCCGACATGAAGAAGAAGAAGTAATTTAAGTAAACATATTTTAAATATTTAAGTAAGCTATTTAAATGTAAAGTGTATGAAAAATCTTTTTCTACAAAAATCTACTTTGATGTTTCATACTTGTGGATAGTCATTTAAATTTAAGGATTTTGGGATGTGTTTTGCATACAGACCATGTTGACCACCACCCACCATGTGACCGGGAGATGAACACCGTCATGCTGTTACTTGACATGGAAAAAGCTTTTGATTCAGTATGATACGCTGGATTAATATATAAGCTTTTCTTCAGTTTTAACCTCCCACTTTATATTAAATTTTTAATTAAAAAAAAAGAGTAAAGGAGTGCTTTAGCCATAACTGTACATTCCAAGTCTGCATCGAAGAAAGTCTTTCCAAGCATTTATGTGCAGCTGTATCACAAGGTACCGTCCTGTCCTTTCAACTTTACACTTCATATACATCAGACATCCCCAAACACTACATGACAAAACTGGCATTATACTAGTTTAGGTTTTATGACCTCTCTTTCAATTTCGACCAGTTGTAATCTTTTGTTCCCAACTCTAAATCTATTATTTTTCCAAGATTTCTAGACCCCGTAGAAGTCCAGGATTATCATAGGGTCATTTGATCTTTAATATCCAACACAACATTTCCTCCTGCGTTCACCAGGATGTATGATTTTTGCTTCCGATCACTTCCAGTAAACTTTTTAATCTTTTTATACACAGTATGGGTAGGTAATAAGGGCTCTGCAGATTTTCTATCTCGATGCATTTCTCCTTTAGCCTCTCCTCCTTAGTTTGGCGGCATCTGTATTTGATGTCCTTCTGTACTTCTTTATATTTCCGTCTGTTTGTATTTTCAGGTTTCCTCTTTCCTCTATAAGCATCAATATTTCATCTAAGCCTTTTGATCTTTTTTGTTTTTCAGGTTTTAGGTGCTTTCTGCAGGGTTCCATAATGGCCATTTTAAGATTCTGCCACATGGTTAACTCTGGGTTGTCGTATAATCACTCACTAATTTGATTAAGTTTTTATTCACTGCTTGGTGTACTTCCATTCTCACATTGTTGCTTCGTAATAGGTTGGTGTCAATAGGTTTTTTATGAAACTTGCAGCCTCTTTAGCTTCACCACTATTTCCGCCACAAGAAGGTGGGAATGATGTGAGGAAATGATCCGAGCCCACATCATCCACATCACGGATTTTCACTACACTTCTATTGTTGCAATATCTCACCTTCAGATTTTTGCTATCACTGTCAATTTTGATTTTTGTTCCAATTGTTATGGTTCGCTCGCTCATTTACTGAGTCGCGATTTTTAAAATCCACATCGGCTAAGTCACAGTTCTTGTAAAGTCCGTAATCACTGGAACACTAATTGCCGGTGGTTTAATTGAATCAAAACATATTTCTGGCACTTCCACTGCAGATATTTCTGTTACTTCGTCAGAGACTATCCCTTTTATTTTCAAAGTCACTTGCCTACAATCTCTTGCTGGCGAAGCAGTGGTAGTTCCAAACGTCATTATAGAGATTCTGTGATGGTATATTACTTTTAAATTAATTTCTCTAGCTACATAATCTTTAATAAAAGTTGTTTGATTACCACCGTCATAAATTAATCTTAATTTTGCTTCACTAGAGTCACAACTTCTAATTGTAGCTGTAGCAGTTTGTAAATAACAAGTGTTCACGTTTTCTTTAGTAAAAACGGTAATTTCTTTATTTTTGAGAAGAGTTTCTTTTTTATCTAATCTTCTAGGATCACACAATGAAGTCGATTACTGCACACATCATCATCATCACTGTCACAAAAGCATCTTCCATACTGGCCCATCAGCATCCAGTTTCCAGCGAGTTTCCCTATGTCGTCACCCATCGCGCTGGTGGGCGTCCTCTTTTTCTGTATTTTTCCACTTTTGGTCTCCATTCTAATATTTTTTTTATCCATCGGCCATCGTTACTTTGTTCTGGTTCCCCTTCTTACCTTGCATGACTTGGTATTTTCTGAATGTTGTTCTTGATCATTATTAATGTCTCTGAACCGTATGTTAAAACCGGGAGAACGCATTGGTTAAATACCTTCTTTTTTTAAACACCTTGGAAGACTGGATCGGAAAGCTGTTCTTAATTTTTCATAAGCTGTCCAGGTTAAACCTATTCTACGCTTTATTTCGTGTGTTTGATCCAATACTTATCTCGTGTCCCAAGTATTTGTATAGGCCTACTTGTTCTATGTTTTGAGGTCTGTTCGCAGACAGAATTTCCAACTAGTAATCGGAGAAATAGGTACATCTATTGGCCAGAAACCAGAAAACATAATAGTCACGTGAGCATTCAACCAATGCAACTTGACATTTACGGTTTCTGAGTTGGAAACCAGTCAGGGACTGCCTCTGCGAACAGACCTATAGCTGAATCAATTACGAACTGGAAAATGGTTTAGTCGGTTTTATGATGAAGGAATCTAAAATCTGGTGCTCCAGCTTGACAAATGCTTTAAAGTTGATGGCGACTATGTTGAAAAGTGAAAAAATATTATATCTTATGATTGCAGCGCTCGGCTTCGCCTCAAGCTGCAATTTTTATGTGCAAGCGACAAAAGTACTTTTGGCTCGAAATATAGACGATATTTTTTCGACGACTGCTGTGGGGTGGAGCAAAAGGACAATTCACATCATTTTCGTAGCTCGAACTTATTGTCACCGATAAATCACTTTGACGGAATGGCTTTATTTCAAGTTTGTGTGAAGTTATCCATAAACCGTCAGCCATAAAACCGTCTCGGTCAGAACAGGCGGGCGTAAGGCCTACTATGATATTAACAGGCCCGAATACATCTTTATTTATAAGGAAGCGAGTTGTTTACAATTTTTTTGAGTGAATGCTTCCATCGGACATTTCTGGTTAATGGACATTCCTAAAAATGTCTCACACTCATAAATTGCAACAGGGTCTGCGATGTTGAAAAAAAACTAAACGCAATTATCGTAATTCATCGCTTAGAGCATCCTAGACAATTTTTAAGTTTGAGTGCCACAACTTGACAGTACTAAATCGACGTAAGGGATGTCCCTGGACAATTCTAAGGACATCTCATAGAATGCTTCACCGTCTGAGGGGTTGAAAAAAATTAAAAACGCATGCTAATTAACGACATTCGTCGTTTAGTCTGTCCTGGACACTTTATAAGTCCGAGTGCCACAACTTGACAGTGTTAAATCGATGTAAGAGATGTCCCTGGACAATTCTAAGGACATCTCATAGAATGCTTCACCGTCTGAGGGGTTGAAAAAAATTAAAAACGCATTCTAATTAACGACATTCGTCGTTTAGTCTGTCCTGGACACTTTATAAGTCCGAGTGCCACAACTTGACAGTGTTAAATCGATGTAAGAGATGTCCCTGGACAATTCTAAGGACATCTCATAGAATGCTTCACCGTCTGAGGGGTTGAAAAAAATTAAAAACGCATTCTAATTAACGTCATTCGTCGTTTAGTCTGTCCTGGACACTTTATAAGTCCGAGTGCCACAACTTGACAGTGTTAAATCGATGTAAGGGATGTCCCTGGACAATCTTAAGGACATCTCATAGAATGCTTCACCGTCTGAGGGGTTGAAAAAAATTAAAAACCTATGCTAATTAACGACATCCGTCGTTTAGACTGTCCTGGACACTTTCTAAGTCCGAGTGCCACAACTTGACAGTGTTAAATCGATGTAAGGGATGTCCCTGGACAATCTTAAGGACATCTCATAGAATGCTTCACCGTCTGAGGGGTTGAAAAAAATTAAAAACGCATGCTAATCAACGACATTCGTCGTTTAGTCTGTCCTGGACACTTTATAAGTCCGAGTGCCACAACTTGACAGTGTTAAATCGATGTAAGAGATGTCTCTGGACAATTCTAAGGACATCTCATAGAATGCTTCACCGTCTGAGGGGTTGAAAAAAATTAAAAACGCATTCTAATCAACGACATTCGTCGTTTAGACTGTCCTGGACACTTTATAAGTCCGAGTGCCACAACTTGACAGTGTTAAATCGATGTAAGAGATGTCCCTGGACAATTCTAAGGACATCTCATAGAATGCTTCACCGTCTGAGGGGTTGGAAAAAATGTAGTCTGTGTGCCTTTTAGTAATTAATATTTACTATGATTTTATACCGGGTGTTTTAGGTTTTAATACGCAAACTTAAACCGCGTATTCTACGTCTAAAAATAATTCTGGTTTGCTATATACACCTGATCCAAAAATGCTTTGTTAAAGAAAAACAGAGTGTTTTTATTTTATTTTGTTTTAGTTTTACGATTGAATATCCTTATTTGGTTAAACGGTCTTTAACTTATTCATTAATTTAGAACTGTTGGCATAGGTCACATATACCATAAAGAAATTCGTCTTTAGTACTACCATTTTGTATGTGAGCAAATCTTTTACAAGTTTTACATCTAATAATTTCTTTGTCGTTTACCATATTTCCGCAATAAATGCACTTGTTAGAAACATTGTCGGAATTTTCTAGTATCATTGAAAGCAGGTCTTTTCGAAACGCATCTGGATCAAAATGTTCGTTTATACTAGATTGCGCACAAATTTGTTGAAAAAAATAGATTATATAGACTCCGCAATTGTAATCATCTTTTTGAGTTGTGTGATGTTTATGAATTTGAGTAAAATGTTTTGCTGAATTTTGTGTATTTGGCATGGAATAGAATTTAATATAAGCATCTAAAAAGTTTTTAAATTTATCAAATATATTCTTACTAGTAGCTGATTGAATTTCTGCACCAAACGGATCTAAAAATAAGAAGGTACTTTCCTTGAAGTCAGCTACTACGAGGCAGAAGTGATTATTTTGGATTAAAAACGGCATGATGAGTACGTCTGTATCTAATTGAATTGTAATTTTTTTTAATATAAAATTATTTACATTTCCATGAAAAAGGATTTGTGTAGATATAGTGCAGGAAAAAAGGTTAAATCTTTTGTTATTTAAAATGTGAAAACAGATATCGACATCAAAATTGCTTAACCATTTTACCTGTCAACGTTTCAAAATCTTCTTTTGTTATTTCTTTAATTTCACATTGTGCTTCAGAAAAAAAGCTGATATATACTGTTCTTTCAACTTTTGGCAAATAGTAAGAGTAGTATTTTACTAAACCATTAGGAAAAAAATCTAAGTTTCTTGTAGTGGTCCACTTTTCAAGGTGAGTTACTAAGGAATACTTTGATAGAGATGGAATTAAAATAAAGTAACAAAATGATTTTAATTTGGTAAACATATGATCCCAGAAATCTTTGTTTCTGAAAATTCTTTGACAATGGTGACCTTTGTTGGTGTAAATAAAAAAGTCGCACCAATCCCTGTTTGTAATTTCTAATAAACATTGAATTTGGTAGTAATAATCACTATTTAATTTAAGATTTCCTTTATTGTCACAATATGGTATTTTTCCAAGTTTAACAGCTTCCAACGGCTCCTCGTTTTTAATTAGGAATGGGCATTTTACTTCTAAAATTCCATTTGATCCAATTAAGGAATCAGGTGATGCAGCTAGATATTGATGATCGGGATGAATCCAAAGTCCAGAAGCTTTACACTTTACTTTAAAAATGTGCTCATATTCTTTAATTGCTGCATGTTCTTGATTGATGCCATGCCGAATAGAGGGTATGTACTCCAAACACTTAGGACTTAATATATTTGCAGCTATTGAAAGTAATCTTTTCTCATTTCGGGCTTTACACACTGGTCCAAAGACAGAAGATGTCAACCTACACTTTCTCTCATTTTTCCATAATTCATTATATCTCTGACCTCTCGTTTTAAACTCAATATCTGCTAGTTCAGATGTATTCTTCAAATACATTTTTTCTAACAGTACGGTGTATTTTACTGAACACAAAGAGCTCGAATCAGTTTGTTTTCCAACTTTTATTGGTACTTCAGTTTCTTTACTTTTCACAGATGCTGTTTTGTCAATCAAACATTTAGGACATTTGAATGTGACACTATTAATATCTAAACTACATTTTAAAGCACATAATTTGTGTACGCAATTATTACAGTCGTCGCATAATAACCAAGTAATAGGTCCGTCATCTTGTTTGTCATTATAATGGCGACAAATGACGCAACGCACATTTTCGATCTCATGATGCACCACTGGTTCTTTATTATTGGTTTCATTTAACATGCTGGCAGATAAGAATTTTTTTAATTCATGACCTTGAAAATTGGAAATTTGGGTAGGTCTACTTTTTTTCTTCCATACTAAGTGCATTTAAATCACTTTGCAAACTAGTACTAATTTGATGTGATTCTGACTTTGTGCACCTTTTATTCCTGATTTGAAGTTGGACTTCTTTAGCGAGAAAAGTTACATGCTCTCTAAGTTTTCTAACTACCCGACTACATTTTTGATTCATTTGGCCATCGAGGATATGGTTCTTGACAATACCAAACCAGCGCTCGACCGGACAATTACTATATCGCCTTCTATTAGACAGAATGGTACTCCATAATGGAAGGTAAGGAATATATCGTTTAAAAAATATATCAAAAAATATTTTATTTTGTAATGGATTGTTTTCTTGAGATTCTTCACAGTCGTTGACAATATTTATATACTTTATGACCCCTAAAAAATGTTGATAATAAGCACTGGTTTCAAACTGAGACAAATTTTTCGAAAATTCAGTAAATTTACTGTCGGCCGTAGCATCAGTCGTTGAGTCGGTTTCTTTGATGAAATTTGTATCAGGCTCTGTCATATTAGCAATTTCAAACAGAGCTTTCTGAACAGCTGCATTTTGTTGTTCTGACATTGTTATGATATAAAAATTGACAAACCACCTAGACAAATTTGGCCAGTCTACGTTATACGACACTGCCAATAATTGCTTCATAGTTTTTCTATGTGCTTCCTCATAATGTTCACAAATTAACGTTGACATTAATTTAAACATATTGTTACGGTCTGGGCCTACTATGCTCGATACTTCTTAACGAGCGCTTGCCTCGGGATGAAACCGATGCGCCGCAAAATCTGGCCGGGCGCGTATTAAAGTAGGCCACAGTTAGGAACCGAGTTTACCTGGAAGATTCTTGAATGATCAAGGCAACCCGCGAAGCGTTTCGCGGTCATTCTAGAACGTGGTTTGCGAATATAAAAAGACGCGGTCTCGACCGCAGTAGTAGTGAATTTGGGAACGCGGATAAGTTTAAATAGCGGAATAATTGTGGAATTGTAGTAGTGTTTTTAGTAGCTGTGTTAATTATTGTACAGGGTGATTGATTGAATTTTGACCACCCCCTTAACTTCCATAATTTTGATTTTAGCAAAAAACGTTAATTACAAAACTAGTAGATATTTAGGTCTACTTTATTCTTAGCTAAACAGTTATTATACAGGGTGTCCCAAATCTGAGTAACGAACCAAACTTATGTTTTTTTAAATACAATGACTAACTTTTTATCCGATATTTGAATTCTACGTGAAATTCTAGGCCTAATTGATGTAAAATGTCTGTATCAATATTCAACTTTTTCCGCAGCAGCATCTGTTATACTTATTGTATATTAATAAAATTGCCTCGACTATGTGATTAAGGGTTAATTTGGTTACTCAAATTTGGGACACCTTCTATAATAATTGTTCATCTAAGAGTAAAGTAGACTTAAATATCTACAATTAAGTTGTTACAACTAGTTTTTTAACTAAAATCAAAAATAAAGAAGTTAAGGGGGTGGTCAAAATTCAATCAATCAAGGAGGCTGCTGCAGAAACAGTGTAATATCTATACAAATATTTTACATCAATTAGGCCTAGAATTTCACGTAGAATTCAAATATCGGATAAAAAGTTAGTCATTGTATTTAAAAAAACATAAGTTTGGTTCGTTACTCAGATTTGGGACACCCTGTATAATAACTGTTTATCTAAGAATAAAGTAGACCTAAATATCTACTAGTTTTGTATTTAACGTTTTTTGCTAAAATCAAAATTATTGAAGTTAAGGGGGAGGTCAAAATTGAATCAATCACCCTGTACGGAGTGTTTTGAAGTGTAATAAATTTATTAATCGTTGAGTTAAATTGACTTTGTGTGAACCCACGGGAAAATCGTAACAATATGAAAGCAGCAAAGATGAAGTTTAATGAAGTCTTCTGGCAATGTTTGGTTATAATTCAAAAAATTGAAAGTTAATTGCAAGTAAGTATTTAAATCTATGTTATTAAAAACTAAAAGGGAAGCATTGATTAAGGCAAAACTAAAATCTGTTACAATATCCCTGAATATTGGCCACCCACTTTTTTCTGACAAACAGTAGCTTTTAAAACCAAATAGCCAGTTGGATATTGATTTTGCATCGTGAGATGATGATACCATTTCAAAAATGGAACATACCCTATTTGATGAAGGTATCTGTATCACACCGGCATAGTAATATACTCTTTTATCTCCATCGTTAACCTTTCTTATAAGACTTCCAGTGGAATCAAGATGTAATGGTTGATTCGGAAAATATTTTACTAAATTAATTTGTTCTCGGCTAAATAGGTAAACATGAAAAGGCACTCCGACACAACTTATATACTCTGGATGATCATTTTGCATTTGTATCATATCTAGGAAATCATCTTTGTTTCTGTCATTTTTGGCTAATTGTTCTGCTCTTACTCGTCGATATACAGAATCAGATTTAACATTGCCTAAGTTTTTGTAAATTTTGCTTTCCGATTCTTTTAACGCCAGAATGTCATTTTGACGAGCTTTAAGCGGTTTTGAATGAACTAATTGATTTCCTACCAGTTTCCGTTGAATTCCCCTGAGTTGTGAAGTTATGGTATTCACGTGATTGTAATTTAATGATGTGCTGTATACGTTTACTTTGATGATTTTGCGTACATGTTTGGATAACTCGAGAAATATTAATTTAAATTTTTAGCATCTCTTATGTATGCAATAAGCATAAACGGTAAGAGAATCTTTTTTTTCAGAGTAAAATGTTTCTTTAAAGTAAAGCTTACAAGTGGAATTTATTTTTTGAAACTTCTTATTTATTAAATAAGAATACTGAGCGGGTATTAAATTGTTGTTACAGGAAATAAGATTATACTCTTCAAGGGTAATTTCAAAAGTTCCTTCAAAAAAATTGCAAAGTGAAAATGAAGGACAATTGTAACTAGAGTCACACATGTTTGTGGTATTCTTTGGAAGTGGACTTGCATCAAATTCAGCGTCAGTAAACTCTAATATTTGAATCTCTTTTGGTATGTCATACTTATCAGAACTGATCGGTTGACATTTTTTATGTTTATTTTCGTCTAGTTTATCTGCATTCTGGATATTCTTACTATGACATATGTCTACTGTTTCATTTATCTCAAACAATGATTTGGAAGAAAAGGGCTTTATTGACACAATATCAGATGTATGTGCCGCTTCCTTCTTCAAAACATCGATTATTTCAATTTCATTTACGGGAATTAATCCTTTAGTGTTTTCTGACGTTTCCTTGAACTTGAAAATTTCTAAGTGGTTTCTATAACAAAAAGCTTTAATTTTTTTTCGGTTTCGTAGAGAATTTTTTTTGTTCAGTAGCTTACACAAAGTTGAGTAAATTGCGTCATTTTTGTAATAAGAATCCGCAAATAAAATTTGCATATTGATGTTAGCCTTTCTTATTACATCTCTGAAATGTTGAATATTGATGTTAACCGCATTCGGAGGGTTTGAATGACGTATAATATCAGTTTTTAATTTATTGGTAAGTAATTGGCGTATGTTTCCCGTGTTTCTTTTAAAATACCACTTAATGTATATTTTGCTCTTCCGGTCCACATTGTTAAACATTTTAACGCAAATGTCATGAATAATTGGGCTGTTACTATCTAATTGTTTAAAATCATCAAAATGCATATCTGCGTATTTCTGATTTAGAAACTCAGATAATTTATGAACGTCCAATACAGTTTTTTTGAATTTTTTAGATGCCATAATGTTTAAAAAAACATATAGGAAATATTAAGAAATAGAGTAAAGCTCAAGCCACCTGCTACAAAAAGATCAGTCGCACAAGCGTAACCTATCCAGCAATCAGCAAAAACGCGAAGTCAATTTGAAAGCACGACTCGGCCGCTCGCTTTGGGATATTAACTTTTAGCCCGACCACACTCGGACCCGAAAGCTTACATCATGCATCTAAATCCAATTTACCGGCTTTTGCTTTCGAGCCACCGTGGCGATAACATCGCACTGCAACGACAAGGCGCGGCGGGGCGCCCGGCCAGTGGCCAGTACTTATTTGTTAGGGAGGCTAACGTTGGACTGTTCTTGGACTAAAAATTGTCCAGGACAGTCCAAACGACGGATGTCGTTAATTAGCATGCGTTTTAAATTTTTCCAACCCCTCAGACGGTGAAGCATTCTATGAGATGTCCTTAGAATTGTCCAGGGACATCTCTTACATCGATTTAACACTGTCAAGTTGTGGCACTCGGACTTATAAAGTGTCCAGGACAGACTAAACGACGAATGTCGTTAATTAGAATGCGTTTTTAATTTTTTTCAACCCCTCAGACGGTGAAGCATTCTATGAGATGTCCTTAGAATTGTCCAGGGACATCCCTTACGTCGATTTAGTACTGTCAAGTTGTGGCACTCAAACTTAAAAATTGTCCAGGATGCTCTAAGCGATGAATTACAATAATTGCGTTTAGTTTTTTTTCGACATCGCAGACCCTGTTGCAATTTATGAGTGTGAGACATTTTTAGGAATGTCCATTAACCAGAAATGTCCGATGGAAGCATTTACTCAAAAAAATTGTAAACAACTCGCTTCCTTATAAATAAAGATGTATTCGGGCCTGTTAATATCATAGTAGGCCTTACGCCCGCCTGTTCTGACCGAGACGGTTTTATGGCTGACGGTTTATGGATAACTTCACACGAACTTATTTCAAACAGGTATGTCAAGCGTTGTTATAAAAACGCCGAAAATGTTGGTGGGTAGATTGTTAGCAGGAAGCGAAAACGCTTGAGGACAGAAAATGATTCACTTTCTGTACACGTGCGGCAAATAACCACTTTCTGCTTTGAAATGGAAGCGTACATGAGGTACTTTCAAAGTCAGTAGTCAAAAAAATATTTTTTTTTTAAATTTTACAAAATGGTTTTTACTTAAAAAATGATTTTCTTAATTCATGTCAATCTATGTAAACATGGATACATTAAAAAATATACATTTTCTAGACAACATAAATTAGCTTTTCTACATCCTTATTCAATTTACTGTAGTATATGGAATTTGTAGCAGTGATAGTAAACAAAATAATATTGCGTGTTTTTGAGTTGATAATTCATAATAATCTAGATTTTTTTTAGGAACAGTTTGCTGACTGAAAATGTGGTTGGTCATAAAGGAAAGGAATCTTATTACAAATGTTTAACTTGTAAAGAGTGTTTTGATGATCTTCGCGAAGTAAAATTCCACCAACACCCACCAACATGCAAGTATGTCGTCGACATCTTGACACTAAACTTGCCTCTATTGAACATAATATGGAAGATGAACCGGAGACTGAATATAAATGTGAATAATGTTTTTTGGAGTTTTACAACTTGAACGAATGTGAACATCACCAAAAGAGATGTCTCCGCTAACCGATTTGAACACTTCAGGCTTAAATTTACGTTCCATACATCACAGTGAAAGTGAACAACAAAATATACATACTGAACGTAAAGATCATCTGAAATACTGTGATTCGGACAATATTATAATAATAATAATGGCGTTTATTTAGCATAAAAAAAGCTATAAATATAAACATTTACATGGTCAAGCGAATAAAAAACAGGAATTAATGACACTCAAATAAAAACAATATGACATGAACATTACATTAAAAGAATATGTTTTCTTAAAGATTTCCTAAAATCGGTAAGAGTGTTGCAGTTTTTCACATGGTTAGGCAGCATGTTAAAATCATACAAGCCTTTATACAACACAGAATTGTGCATCTGACTAGTTTTACATCTCTCACTCAAAATAAAATCGAAACCGTTTCTCGTGTTGTAACTATGCACATCCCTAAAAAACTTTATCTTACTGCAAATATAAGGCGGTAAAAGTTCGTGCTTTATTTTAAAAACAAACACATGAGTGGCAAACACGATCATTTGTTTAATACACAACATATTCAAAACATTAAGGGTGTATCTATTACACTTCAATATACATCTCATAGCGTGATTCTGGACAATCTGAATTTGATCGATCTTGAAAGCAGGAAGACTGTATAAGAGGGTGGAACAAAACTCGAGATGTGGAAGGGCAATGCTGTTGTATAATAGCAATTTAGTACTTGTTGATAACTGACTTCCCACTCGAGCAATCTATCCAACCTTTTTCGCAAATTTTCTTGTTATATAATCAGCATGTGCGTAGAATGTTAAACTCTGATCAAAAATTACACCCAAATATTTTATTTCACTTTCATGGATTATTTTTTAGTTGTTAATAACTATATTCAGACTTTGAAAATTTACAGATTTTAAACTGTGTTTCTTACCAAACAAACAAAATTTTGACTTTGACGCATTTACACTGAGCCCGTTTTTACAGAGCCAGTTGAATAAACTGTCGAAGTCACTATTAACAGACCTCTCCATCATATCCAATTCACCTCCCGCCATGTACAACATTGTGTGGTCAGCAAATAATTCCAATTTACACCCTCTCACCGCCAAGACGATTCCTTGCGGTACGCCATGTCTAATACATTGCGACTGTGATATGTAACTTTTAAATTTAACTTTCTGGTATCTGTCACACAAATATGATTTGAACCATCTCAGAACCGTACCGCCGACACCCATGCACATCAGCTTTCTCAGTAGTATCTCCCTATTAACTGTTTCAAACGCTCTACGAAAATCCAGAAACACTGCCAACACAAAATTACCCCTGTCCAGCTCACTCTTGAAAGTATCACATAAATTCACTACCACAGACTCACATGAATGACGCTCACGAAAACCAGACTGATTGACTACAATGTTATTTTTGTTACAATATTCCTGTAGTTGCTTTTAGACTGCAATTTCCAGTACTTTTTCGTACAACTCTATAGTGTTGATTGGCCTAAATTCGTTATATCGAGTAGTATTTGGTACCTTAGGAACAGGAACAATAGTAGACTCTTTCCACTTACGTGGAAATTCTCCACTGGATAGTGACGTATTGACAACATTCAACAAACGATCACACGCCACAAAACAGACATCACACAGAACCTCTTTAGATATGCCACTTACACCTTCCCCAACATTTTTCATATCCTTCAAAATAGATTTAATATCTCCCATTGATAAGCTTTCGAATCTTGTAAAATTGTAGCAAGTGTTGCAGTCTTCGATCGCCACCTCGCTCAATGCGGAACTCACAGGAATACCCATTAAAATGTCATCTATGCTTTTTACAAAATATTTATTGAATTCCTGAGCAATTGTATGATCATCTGAAACCCTACGATCTTCAAATTGAATTTCAGTCGGTAATGAACTGCATTTGCCTGGCAACAATGACTTAAGTTTTTTCCACATTTCACGAGGGTTGCTTCTGTTGTCACCAATAACTTCTTTGTAGTATCTTTCTTTTTCAATTTTGATCTGCGCCACCACGTAATTACGGATTCTTTTATACTCATTCCAAATTTCTTCATCTTTTTCCTGTACGGCACGAACGTACAAATTGTCCCTTATTTTCATGTTATCTTTTACATTATTTGTTATCCAGGCTTTGTTTAAATGCTGCTGTTTAACTATTCTTACATTTCGTGGGCACATACTATTTAAGATACCTTCTACGTCATTCACAAAACTATCTGCTAAGATATTTACATTCCCACTATCCCTATTCCATACAGTACTCAACATACAATCATGCAATTTATCAACATCATAATTTCTTAAAGACCTACCATAAACCACAACATCAGCATCCCCACCGCTTCCGCCACCCAAACGGAAAGACAATATGGCGTGATCACCAATTTTCGGCGTGAGATGCACATCGAATGCAATATTCCTGAGAAAACGAAATATTGTTGTAAGCACTGCAAGATAGGTTTTCATTAACAATATAACCTCAACAACCATTTGACAACTAACTTAGACGGCCAACAGTACGGCTAAAAGTAGTAATTTAAATGCTCATATTAAGATGGCAAAAGGCCTTTTAAATGTAAATATTGTGACAAATGTTTTACAAGTACATTTAATGTAAGTGCACATATTAGGATTCACACAGGTGAAAAACCATTTAATAGTTATTTATGTATTAAGCGCGCAAACCATGACTTTTATGTTCTGAGAATGACGTTTATTGTGACGTATATAGAAATAATAAAATATTATTAGTTTTTAATCTAATTTGTGTTATAAAATATTTTTTTTACATTTTACAAAATGGTTCTTACTTAAAAAATGATTTTCTTAATTCATGTCAATCTATGTGAACATGGATACATTAAAAAAATATACATTTTGTAGAATATAAATTAGCTTTTCTACATCCTCATTCAATTTACTGTGGTATATGGAATTTGTAGCAGTGATAGTAAATAAAATAATATTGCGTTTTTGTGACTTATGAATTCATAATAATCTAGATTTTTTTTTAGGAACAATTTGCTCACTGAAAAAGTCGTTGATCATAAAAGAAAGGAATCTTATTACAAATGTTTAACTTGTAAAGAGTGTTTTGATGATCTGCGCGAAGTAAAATTTCACCAACACCAACCAACATGCAAGTATTTCTGCGAGAGGTGTCGTCGACAGCTTGACACTAAACTTGCCATTGTGATCCATGTTATTGAACATAATATGGACGATGAACCGGAACCTGAATATGAATGTCAACAATGTTTTTTGGAATTCTACAATTTGGACGAATATGAGCAGCACCAAAACAGTTGTCTTAGAGAAACTGTTGCTTCGCAAACTAATTTGAACAGTACAGACTCAAATTTACGTTCAATTCATCACAGTGAAAGTGAACAACAAAATCCACATACTGCTGAAATTAACGGTCATCTTAAAATTCTTGATTCAAATAATATTCCTGAAAAAACAAAATATTATTGGAAGTACTGTACCATAGGTTTTCATTCACAGTCTAACCTGAACAACCATTTGACAACTAACTTAGACGACCAACAGTATGGCTGTAATAAGTGCAGAAAGTTTTTTTCAGATAAAAGTTCTCTTATAAAGCACATAAAGATACATAACAGTCGAAAACCCTATAAACGCGATACACGCCAAAAACGTGTTGCAAAAAGTAGTAACTCAAATGCCCATGTTGTCACGATCTAATTTTTAGTCGTAACGCGGGGACGTGTAGGCTGGGGTCGTGGTCAAGTTAAACTCAAAGATTGGATAACAAAAACAACAACGTTTATTCATAGAGAGAAACTAGTAAAGTTGAAGACTGATTTTATACACATTGTCAAACACAAGTTGGCTTATTTATAAATTACAAGATCGTACCTACATGATAATAAATGCACAAACCATTTTGGACCGAGGGTAAGTGTCAGGGTAGAGTTCCCTTCACTTTCGCGACCGAACCGTTTAGTTTCGCGGATAATTTCTAACTAACTTCTTTCCAAATTTCTCGGCTATTTATTGTAAGGTATTGCGATCCCTTAGTCAGTTCAATTTCTTAATTGCTTGTCTAAGCACTTGGATCATTGCCCGAACAATTGATGACTTATTGCTGACTGGCGATTGCAACACCTTAGCTAGCTTCCGTTCTAAAAGGTTCGATTGCTTATTTTGCAATTCAAGTGGTCGACGACTTGTTTCGGTCAGTGGCCGATTATTTGCTGACTAACTAATTAACGTATTAGTAGTATTAAATTAATTAGCGAAAATCTACTTGTGACACATTCCCCCGGCCGTAGTCCCTAGCTTTTCACAATATTAATTATATTGACAGAAAGTTCACTAGGCAAATCTTCTAAACAAAATAACATTAAATTAATGATACTTTTAAGTTTTTAATCATGGTGGCAATGTAACAGAAATTTGACACCACATATTTTAATCTTATAGCAAACGAAAAAAAAAAAAAGAGAAAAAAAAATATAATGATAATATAGAAAAAAGAGATAATGTAAAAATATCCTTAATGGATTTTCCCCCTTATTACAACAACACAAACAAAACTTATCATAGGTACATTGAAACACTAACCAACAATTTAAATTAACAACAATTACATTAAAAATAAATTATTAAATTCAGTATCTATGGACACAAGTTCCGATAGGTTGATAAAAAAAATTTCTGTTATTTTCGCTAGTATCCCGTTCATATCCCAAAAGAAAAATTATAAAAGAAAACATATAACAATTAGAATAAAAATAAATGTTTTTGTTATTTTCTTACCTCTAGAGTTTGTAAAAAAAACTTAATGTCTCTATGCTTTAACACCGGGGGGGGGGAGGCTTTTCACTCGCGATTCACTAATATTACGCGCACTATTGTTTGTTCGGGGATTCTATCTTTTTTTCGCGGCACTTCACTGCACTAAACACGGCTTCTGAAGACAATTTGGACGGTGTCTGGAGCCTGGAACTACATATCTGTTTACTGCTCTGGATGTGCAAGTGGAACAATTCCCAGAACTGTATTTTCACGATTGCCATGGTGTGTATCTAATTTTCGTTGGTTCGTGATCTAATTAGTGACGAGCCGGAACGGGACTGAATTATATCGGGGTGACCACAAGGGTACACCGCAGGTATCTATTTGTTAGTTATATGGGGCTGAGGTGACCGCATGGATACACCTCAGGAATTATAATTTATATAAAGAAGAAGAGGGTATGGGACCTGGAACCGATGATGGTATGACTGGCCGATGACAAAGATATCACTAGAGCAACATAATTTCTGCCTAGTTCAGTACGCATGGGGACTGCGAAAGCATGGCCTATCGATCCTTTTGGTTTGGAGAAGTTTCAGTAAAAGGTGGCAGAAAAGTTACGATAGGGGTAACTTACTTTTGGTGACCCTGGTAGAAGACGAGCATCCAGCGGACATTTGATTCACGCACTAGCTCGAGCGGGCTATGGTGCGAAACTATGCTATGCTCCGTTGGTTTATGCCTGAGTGCCTCTAAGGCCGTATCCTTTCTAATCAAAGCTGGCAACGACATCTCTCTGACCTCTGAAGGTTTTTTGAAAGATGAGTGACCGTGGTAGCGGACGAGCATCGTGAGGAAGAGCGGGCGGTAACCCACAAGGAGTTTGGGCGAGTCGGGCTACTCCAACTTCTTCGCTGTCGGTAGGACATGGTAGGCGACCAAGACCTGGTGAAAGGGTATCTGGTGGTGGTCCTCATGGTCGCGGGGTGCGCGGACGGACCAATCGAAATGAAATAATTAACACAACGGTGGCTTGAACCGATGCAGCGTAGGTATTAACGTGGAAAATTTTTTTTCTGGCTGTCGCCATGCGTCAATATAATTTGACGGGAGCCGATTTGGGATCATCCCCCGCGGCAGGTTACGACGGCTTAGTGTGTCTATTCCTACCGCGGCCACGATTACAAACCGACTCAACTGTGGTCGCGGTCTGACGTCCCGTGGCTGGTTTTTCATCGTCAGCGTTTCCAGTCTCCTTAGAGAAATGCCCGGACCTTTAACTTTTGCTAATTCTAGTTTCCATTTCCAGTGGCGTGTATTAGTTTTTACCGAGTCTGATCCAAAGCCTTGTCCGCTTTTGATTTGGTAGTGGCTTCTTCGCGTAGCTACTCCCGTCAGTGTTAGATGCAATAAAAAACGTATTACTACCTACTGCTATTTTAATCTTAATGTCTAACATTCCCGTTATAATCATAAAATCCCTTGTAAAATATATAGGCATATTGATAATAGCCTTAGTTAAGTTATACACTAAAAAAAAATCCCTTTGTTTTTCTTAAATATAATATAAACCTATATTATAAATTGTCCAATTGCCTGTCACTGGTTTTGTTTTAATACATTGTAAAGGCTTACTGCGATTCTTCGAAAACTTGCAATATGCTTATCAAGCGCTGCTTGCCCATATTATTTCATGTGAAAACAGTTAACGTACTAATATTGAAACTTTGTAATCTTTCTGTTACGTGCCCCGTTTGACTTTTATAAAGTCTTCAAGTTACATTTTGCAACCGTTTATTTATTACGTTTAGCAACTCATATAATTTTTGAAATTGTAAACCCGTGGAATTTAACGCCCCATATTTTGACTACGGTACTTAATTACCGCATATGCTCGTGTGTACCTACTTTTCTCGCCTCAATATACATTTCTTTTATTTGCCCCTTTTTTTATATATATATATACCATTATAATAATAATATCGTTTATTTAGCTAGTCAAGCTATATACAAAAACGACAAAAGCAGTCACAACTATTACACCAACTGACTTCGCAAGCCAAATATTAACAATATGTCCTTATACCATCAAGTCAATGTCAATACTTTAATAATACATATTCTCTTAAATGTTGTTTAAATTTATCTAGGTTTTCGCAAATTTTAATATTAACAGGTAGACAATTAAACTCATACAGACCTCTGCATAAAACAGTGCTGGCTAATAATTCCGCATTACATTTGTTAGTTAAAACAAAATCGTTTTTGTTCCTTGTGTTATAATTATGCACATCACTAAAGTTAGTTGCTTTGCCACACAGGTAACATGGTAATAATTTGTTTTTAATTTTATAAATAAACACAAATGTGTTAAATACGGTTTTTTGTTTTACCGTTAAGAAATCTAACACATTTAACATGATTTTAATCGGCGTGTACCGGTTGCTTTTAAGAATTATACGCATTGCTCTATTTTGTATGGTCTGTAAATCATTTAAAATATATGCCGGCAAATTGTAAAAAAGTGTACTACAGAACTCTAAGTGTGGCGCCGCTATGCTGTTATACAATAATAACTTAGTGCTTACAGATAAATTTCTCCCAACCCTTGCTATAAAATTAACCTTTTTTGAAAATTTTCTTGTTATGTTCGTAAAATGTCAAATTGGCCGTCAAAGATCACTCCTAGATACTTTATTTGCTTATCATACGATATTTGTTGATTTCTTAAACTAATATGTACATTACTTATGTCTAGTTTAGACAGTAAATGTTGTTTTCCAAAAACACAAAATTTAGTTTTATTTACATTTACACTTAGACTATTACTACAAAGCCATTTGCTTAAACTGTTAATGTCATAATTTATATAATCTTGCAACTGACTTATGTTTGGTCCACAGATGTAAATCATGGTATCATCTGCAAATAGTTCGATTTTCGTGTACTTTACTGTCTTAACAATATCATTTATATATAAAAGAAAGAGAAATGGACCGAGAACAGTACCTTGTGGTACACCATTATTTATTACAATGCAATCAGGCTATTTTTAAATTTTACAGTTTGTGTTCTATTATGCAGGTAAGATTGAAACCATTTTAATACAGTGCCTTTGAAACCCATTTTATTCATTTTCTTAATCAAAGTATCTCTATTTATCGTTTCAAATGCCCTTTTGAAATCCAAAAACACTGCTAGTACATAATTATTTTTGTCAATGCTCTTACGGAATTTGTCACAAATATTTATAATTACTGTCTCACATGAATGTCCCTGGCGAAAGCCTGATTGATTACTTACAAGTATGTTATTTTCACTAAAAAAGTTTTGGACTTGTTCTTTTACTACCATTTCTAATAGTTTTTCGTACACTGGTACTTTATTTATAGGTCTAAAATCAGAGCATAAATTCGAGTTTGTCACTTTGGGAATCGGCACAATTGTTGAGCATTTCCATAACTCCGGAAACACCCCACTTGAAAGTGATGCATTTATCACATCTAAAATCCTATTTGCAGCTACGTCCATGACATCCTTAAATACTCTGGTTGATATTCCATTTTCATGTCCTCCGACTTGTTTCATAAGTTTAATATGTTTTAGGTCTGCCATAGAAATTTGTTTAAACACATCAATAGATGATTTATTTCCAGAAACAATCTCGGTTACATCTTCTAAATGTGCATTTGGTGGGATTCCATTCATTATATCTGCAACACTGTTCACAAAGTATTTGTTAAATTGATTTGGTATACATGACTCATCTACAATTGCACCTCCCTCAAATTTTATTAAGTCTGGCAGAGACGGATTTTTTTCTGGAAGTAGAGTCTTCAAATGTTTCCAAAGTTCATACGCATTATGTTTATTGTTATCAATCTTGTTTATATAGAATTTGTTTTTTTCAATATTAATTTGTTTGATAATTTTATTTCTGATGAACTTATATTCATTCCAAGTATTGTTGCTTTTGCTTAAGATTACTCTTTTATACAAAACGTCTCTATCTCTCATCATACTTTTAATATCATTAGTAATCCACTTTTTTTCTTCGTACTGCCTTTTTGTAACAATTTTTTGTATTGCACACATTTCATTCATGACATATGATAAATTGTCAATAAAAGAGTTAACCAGCACATTGACATCCGTTATGTCATTATTCCAGTTATTGCCTATAATGAAGTTTTGTAAGAAAGTTGGGTTGTATTTGTTCATGACTCTTTTGTATATTGTTACATAATTATCATCTTTTATTTTCTCTTTTAAAGATGTTGTAAGTATATTGTCACGTTTAGGGGTGCGTAGTGAGGGATGGTAGAGAAACAACTCTGGTTACAGGTAAGCCTTATTTATTATAAACAATGTAAAATAAACACTTAAGAGGGGTTATTCTTACCCCCAGACAAGAAGGGCCAACACGGCCGTAATTGTCGTAGAGTGCATGTGAGTTCGGAAGAGACGAGTGGGGTTTTAGCCCTTCGGCTACACCGTAAAGGGGCACGCAAAGGTGTTCTTGTACGATGTGACCAAAAGACCAAGTGAACAACTGACAGGGTTAAGGGTTCTAACGGTCACTTCAAGTTGCGAGAGAACCCTTCTCTTATCAGCCTGGGATCCTAAGAGGGTAGCGAGCCGTCCCACCACTTCAAGTTAGAGACTGTTGCTCGCCGACCGACCCGGAGACCAGTGAGTTTCGATGGCCAGCCTTGCTGAATAAATACTCGTCGATTGACCCAGATTCCAACTAGACTTGCTGACATACGCGATTATTCGGTGTATAGTACGATAGGTATGTAAATGTTGGAATCTGCGACATCTCCCTCCCCCAAAAAGTGTTCGCCCTGAACACTACTTACCCTAGTTTTATGTTGTAACGCCTTAATCTATCAGGAGGTGTGGCCACTGCCTTTATTTGCAAAATGATATAACCTAAATTGCACGCTCAGAGATTCTTATATATGACGCTGCATTGTTCCTGGACAAGCGGCTTGGTGTTGAGGTAGGCCCGGGTTGGACTTCGTTTGACTGGTACCCGAGCACCTGTTACTCAGTTCGCAGGTGGTGGTACCCTGCCATCTTACGGTTTGCTGGCACATTTGCATGAAGTTATCAGCTAGGTCCGGGTAGTTCGCTGTGTCGTTCCTCGGAGAGTCCCTGTTTATGCTGCTAGAGGCGCTTGTGGTTTAGTGTGGTTTGTTGTCTGCCTGCAGGAATGCATGTTTGTCATATTTCGTAATGTATAAACAATAATAATAAATGCCACTACAATATAATTTCCCTTAGCTTGCACCCTACTTTCTACCTATTTTATCCTTTAAGCTATGTCCATAATTGTTTGGTTCGTCGAGGAGTACTACGTGCGAAAAATGCAGTCTACCAGTAAGTTTTCAAATTTCCCACTCTTATGTGTTCCACTTCTTTTTCTTCTTTTCCTAGCTTATCAAGGGTTCCCCTGTAGTCCACGCCGTGTTAAGGGTCGGGTGAACTCCCTGTTACAGAAAGTTCGTCCGGACTTGCCAAAGGTCTGTTGGTTGCCTGTGGGTTTTTGGGTATGATGTTGATTTTGCCTTTCAGTGCACCACCGTGGAGGTCTATGTGTTCCGGGTTGCTCCGGAGGATTGGCCTCCCAGTCTGCCGATCGGACATGTAACCCTGCGAGAGGGACCCTTCTGTGGGCAACTTTGCCTGCTTACATTTACTCCTCGACTTCGCCGCCCCGTTGTCCATGTGTATTACTAGCCTATAATTAATAAAGATATATAAAAAAACAGTATCCTATCTAGTGTATGTTATTTGCTCCATGACAAATGGTTCCCTGGTCTATTGCCCGTCTAGAGGGCGCGCATTTTCTGACAGGTGTCGTTCCAATTGGTAGACCACGCCTTCAGTTAAGGCCTTTCCCAAATCTGATGACTCGTTGATTTTTACCACTAAGTTTCTTGGGTTCTGATGACCATTTTCCGATGCCAAGCCTTCGGTTTGGGGGTTGTTTTGCCTTAACCCCTCAGTTTCGGTGTCTCGGTGGGGTGCTTTGAGTGCTCTGGAGGTAAGGTAGTGCTTTATCAGACTGTATAATATTATTCCTATCACCATTCCACCGATTAGCCATGACGCGTACCATAGCCAATTTTCCCCTGAATCTTCGCTTGGTGCCTGAGGGGTGACTGCCCCTACGTGGGCGGCTTGTACCACAGCCATCATGGCTGGTCTTCTCAGTAGTATGTATATTACAGCTATTGACAGCATTACGTTCCATGTGAACATGAAAGTGTGGTTACCTTGTTGGATGGCCACGTGCAGGGGGTGTTGCGTTTTCTCCCACGCTTCGTCCAAATTTTGTACAATGTCCCTTTCGGAGGTAAGATTAAAATGTGGCAAATTGGTGGTCCAATTGCTGTTGAGCCATTCCGATAGGTTGTGAAAGGTGGGTAAAAAGGCTTGCTCATTAGATGGTTTTAACACAAATGTTTTTAGGTTCGTCCAGGCTGCTGGCAGTATGTGACGTATAGAGACTGAGGAGTCTTCGTTTTTGCATGGAAACCTCTTCTGTATCACTACGTCTTTTTCTACTATCAATTGGCATTGGCAGGGTAGGTTTATTTTTAATGCTCCAGGCAGATTTAACAGTTGTTCTCCAAGGTTAGTTGTATCTCTTGGGCATGAGACTGATGTATTGGGTCTAGGGTGAGTGATCAGGAATTCTTCTGAGCCTGTTTCGGAAATGATCATCAAGTTTGACTGATGACAATGCATGGGGCAGTGTTCTGCTATGTCCTCCACCGTTGCTCCATGGAATAGCTTTCGTGCACATGAAGGCCCCTGTGTTTGGTCTCCTGAGAATCTAGGTAAGTAACACAGTCGATCTTGATATGGCTTGCATTCGTGCAGTGCTAAACCTGTTATTTCTTTTAGAGTTGTACTACCCTGATTTGTTGCTACTGCCATCATGAGCGGCGCGTGTTTTATTGTGCAGGTGTGACCCTGCCACGCAAATGGGTTTGTGAGGAGCTGGAACAGCTGCCAATCTCTATTCCTGGTTACAGTTGGTACTTTGATGTGTACTATCAGCTGACCCTCGGAAAAAGTGCACTCGCTTATAGGTATGCGGAAGTAAGAGGCCAGTTCAGATACCGGTATGGCTAATTCATATTCACTTTTCCTTATCTCATTCCTGATATTTATTAGATCGCTTTTTAATGTCTCAGGCTGAATTAAAGACAGAGGTATCTGTTTCTGTCTACATTCCTGTATGGCCATTTGGCTACGCATCCTCCTGACTACCAGGATGATTCTTGTAGCCGTCCTTAAGTTGGCCTGCATATTAGCCTGTAAAAGCTCTGTTGACAGAATCGTCGTCCATAGTCATTGAATCCAATTTTTCCTGGGTGGCTACCCCACAACTGTAATTTAGCCCATCTGCGATAAAGCCCAGTGACAGTGCTCTTTTCTGGCGACTTGCCCTTTTGGTCGTGGTCCAGTTTGGGTTCCATGCCGCTTTATACGTGTCCATTTCCTTGTCTATTGCATTTTCCAGTTCCTCCAAGTGTTTTCTTGCCCTGCAGTACATGTTCTGACTGTCTTTTGTGCAAATCCCTGACTGAAGTGCCCTTGGTTCTGGGTCTACTTTAGGTTCTGACCACGGGATTACGTATGTCATGGGAATAGTACCTTCGTAAATGATTGTGTCGGGTAAGGTTTTCCATGTGGCCCCGGCTGTAACTTCTACATGTTGTGCGCCTGATCTGGCCCTGTAATAGTTTTTTGATTTTAGCTTTTATGTCAAATAGGGGCCCTGGCCGACCTGCGCCAGTTATTGTTCCCCCACCATGTTTTCCTCATCTGAGCTAACTTCTGACGCGTCCCCGAGCGTCCATTCATCGTAAAAAGGCAAGATTCTCCCTATGTGTACCACGTCTGTTTTCTTCCCTTTCTCTTGTTTCACCTCGTAATTCACCTCACTAAGTTTTTTCGTGATCTTATAGGGCCCAAACCACCGTAGTAGCAATTTCTCACTTTTACCCACTTTTCTAATTGGGATGAAAATTTTGACCCTGTCACCTACTTCAAATTCCCCTTCTCTGTGCTTGCCGTCATAAATGCCCTTGTCTTTGTCCTGTTTCTTGTGGATATTATCTACTGCTGTTGCCCTTAGAAGTAGTGCTTTTTCTCTTAATTTATGGGAGTTTAAGTCATCATTACTGTCCAGTAAAGATGCGTCTAGCGGCAGTGTGGGGTCTCTAGCAAACACAAGTTGAAAAGGACTGAACTGCGTCATTTCTTGTTTTGCTGTGTTATAAGCAAAGGTGACGAAAGGCAAGTATGAGCACCAGTCTGTTTGATCAGAGCTGCAGTAGAGTGACAACATGTCAGCCAGTGTTTTGTTCAGCCGTTCTGTGAGGCCATTGCAGGATGGATGGTAGGCAGTTGTAAAGGTACTCCTCATCCCCATGATTTGCTGCAACTCCTGTACTATTTCCGACTGAAAAACTTTTCCCCTATCACTGAGGATGCTCCGTGGGACCCCGTGAATCAGTATTACTTTTTCTAGCAGAAATTTTGCCACGGGGCCTGCTTTTCCATTGGGTAGGGCAGCTGTAATGGCATATCTGCTGGCATAGTACGTTACTACTATAATGGTGGTTTTTCCCTGGCTGCTTTTCCTGAATGGCCCCAGTAAGTCTATGCCTATTTGATCAAAAACCCGACCAACTTTTATGGGTTGAAGAAACCCTAGTGGTTTTCTGTTTGTGGGCCCCTTCCTAGCCTGACAATCCCTGCAACCTCTAATGTATCCGCGGACATCTTTAATCATAGAGTCCCAGTAATATTTAGGGACTAATCTGCTTAGTGTCTTCGTGACGCCCATGTGTCCACTGGTGGGTGCATTATGAGCTTCCCATAGGATTTCTTCTCTTAAAGCCCTTGGAATTACGAGTGCGTATTCCAATCCATCTTTCGTAGGGGTAGTTTTGAACAAAATGTCGTTTTCTAGTCTATAATTTTTTGCTTTTCTGCGTGTCAGTGCGTTAATACTGATTTCTTCAGGGTTGCGTATTGCAAGTTTCAAGTCCTGTAAATTCTTGTCTTGATCCTGCAAGTACCCCATATTAACTGTCGAGATGGTGAACGTTGGTACTTCGTCTAAGTCTTCTATGACGTACTCATCTGCACTACTCACTGGGTTCCGTGAAAGGCAGTCTGCATCCTGATGTTTACTTCCTTTCTTGTACACTACAGTGTAATCGAATTCTGCTAGTTTGAGAGCCCAGCGTGCCAACCTCCTTGAGTGATCCTTAATATTATGAATCCAGCATAAAGCGTGGTGATCGGTCACTATTTTTACCGGGTGTCCATAAATTAAATGCCTTAAGTAGGTCATTCCCCAAACTGCTGCTAGTAACTCTAATTCGCTGATTGAATAATTTTTTTCCGCTTTTGACAGCGACCTGCTTATATAGGCTATAGGGTGTTCTTGTCCGTCGTCGCTCTCCTGTAGTAGAATTGCCCCTATTCCTTCTGTGCAGGCGTCTGTATGCATTGTGCAGCCAATGTTGGGGTTGTAATGTTTCAAGACTGGTGCTGAAGTGAGTTTTTCTTTTAGTACTTGAAATGCTTCTTCTTGTTCCCTACCCCAGCAGAATTTGTTCTTTCTTGTTGCCTCATGCAAGGGCCGAGCTAATACTGCATAATTTTTAATAAACTTTCTATAAAAATTACATAATTCCAAAAAGCTTTGTAATTCCTTTGTTTTCTTAGGGGTGGGAAATTGCTTAATTCCAGCTAACTTATCCTCTTCGGGGCTTATTCCTTCACTGCTTACAGAGAATCCTAGAATTCTTATCTTTTGCTGTAAATATTCGCACTTGCTTGGCTTAAGGGTTAAATGTGCTTCTCTCATTTTTTGAAACACTTTCCTTAATTTTGTGATGTGGTCATCTAGGTTTTCTGAGTAGATTATAATGTCATCTAGGTATATTAGGATGTCTTTCCATTTCATGTCTTTGAATATCTTATCTGCTAATTGTTGGAAAGTTGCCGGTGCGTTGCACAGACCGAAACTCAACACATTGAACTCGTATGACCCGTGTCCTTGTGCCGTAAATGCCGTGTATTGTTTTGATGACTTTTCGATTGGTATTTGCCAATACCCCGAAAACATATCCAAGGTGGTAAAGTACTTGGCATTTCCCAGATATGTAAGAATGTCGTCGATCTGCGGTATTGGGTAGCAAGATTTTTTAGTCACTGGGTTTATCGTTCTTTTGTAGTCTACGCAGAATCTAGTGGAGCCATTTTTTTTCTTCACCAGTACAACTGGGCTTGCCCAAGGTGAATGGCACGGTCTTATTACGCCACACTCTAACATTTCTTGTATCTGTGCGTCAATGATTTCTCGCTCAGTTTGAGACACTCTGTACGGGCGACATTTGACTGGTTTATTTTCCGTGACTTCTATTTTATGCTCTATGAGTTGTGTTTTTCCCATGTACTTAGGTGATTTACAAAAAATGTCCTCATATTCGGTTAGTAAATTTTCCAGCTTCTTTTTGAATTCTTTTTCTGTAATGTGATCTAATTTATGGTCGTCTAGTGTTACTACGTCCTCTTCAGTTTTGTACGTTGTATAGAGGTGGCTTATGTCTTCATTTGTAGCTTCTAACCATGCTATCGTTGTGCCTTTGAAAATTACTCTATTTGTGGGTCCTATGTTTGTCAGATTTACCGTGATTTTCTCTCCGGCCTGATCTAAGCTGCACAAGAGGTTATTGCGGACCAACCACCCTTCGTTTGGCACCATGAGTTTTTTGTCGTTTCCTGGGGGCTGAGGTTCAACTTTTACTGCTTTTTTTTCCCCTGGATTAAGGACGCAATCTTCAGACATTCTTATTTTTTCAGCCATGTTTTCTTCGTCCTTTACGAAGTACGGCAGGGCGTCCCATGAGCTGCCTTTGCTCAGTTTATGGGGTTTTGGCCGCGGGTTCTTATCTTTAGAGACCCATAATGTTAGGTTTGTGTCTTTGAACTCTTCGTAGAGTGCATTTTTAATTTCTGTCCAGTCGGTTTTGTTATTTGCGGCAGTCGATCTAGGGATGGCTATGTTAGAGATACCGTGCCGCACTGTCCATTCTTTTAATTTAGTGCAGCAGTTTTTAAGTGTCTGGGCGGACGTGCATTCACCATTATTTTCTATTATCGCCATCTGTAGGACGTGCCTGTTTCCTTTTTGAAAGCTGGTCGTACTGCCTAACCTTATTTTGCCTGTTTCTTTTTCTGCTAGGTAATTTCTAATGGCTTTTCCGACTCCTCTGTCTTTGCTTGGCGTTGTGGAGCACGTAAAGGCCCATGCAACGTTGCTCGGCAAGCTGAAAATTGATCCGGGCATTTCTCGGAAAACTTCTTTCCAGCTTCGTACGCTGTTTTCCTGTCTTGGCTCTAATTTAAAATTGTGGGTGCTTCTTATATTGGCAATTGGGTGCAGCTTGTGGGTGCTTTTCGTATTCTGTCTTAGTGGTATAATCATGTTTTGTGCCAAGCTGAGTGTGTTCATTATTAAACATATGGAGGCCTTCATTTCCCTTAAAAATTCCATCCCTAATATCAAAGGTTGGGGAGGGCCTGACAATACTGTTGCTTTCACTTTCAATTTTCTTATTTTGTTGCCCCTAAGTTCAAGAGATGCCCATGTCTCTCCTTGACTAGCTATTCTTTGTCCTCCTGCTGTGAGTAGTAGGGTAGGGTGTTGGCCACGCTTGTACACCCCCTCTGTGAGGTGGTGGCTTATTATGTTTAACTCTGCACCTGTGTCGATAATTACTGGTACATAGTAACCGTTCACCACCGCGTTGATGTGTAGAATTTTGCAGCACGTTGGGCCCTGAGTGGAGAGGGTGACAGGGCTTAGTTTTGCCACCCCCTGGCGTTTGGGTACTGCTGCCTGCTTCTGCAGACTGCAGCAAAGTGCCCTAGTTTCCCGCAGTTATAGCACGCGGGTCTATTGTCTCTAGTTCTTGTTGAGACGTAGCGCCTTTCTGGCGGTGGCGTGCGCCTTATATCGTACGTCCTTCTGGGTGGTGGCGGGGTTCTTTCTTGATAGGGGCGATTTATTTCGTAGCTTGACTGTTGCCTGGGGGCTGAATTGTACTCGAATTGGCGCTGGGGTCTAAATGCTGGTGGCGGGGTGGTTTCTACAGGAGCGTTGTCTATTGTAATGCATAGCATCTTTATTTCATCTAAGTTTCGGGGGGCCTGGTTGGGAAAATGTGTTAGCCAGAGTAGTATCTTGCACTAGATTCATCCCTTAGGCCATTTTGAAAAATTTCTTGGAACTCGTCAAGGTCTAGCACTTGTCTGTACTCTTCGTATAGAACCCTTAAGTCGTAAAAATAGTTCTTGGTTGATTCCATGGGTCCTTGTTTCCTTTCCCGCACTTTTGAGAGTAGCCGGTAACTGCTGTTGCCGTCACTAAACTCGTTTCTGAAGGCCTGGCAAATATGCTGCCAGTTGCTGTTGGGGTTGGTTTCTTTATAACCCCTGTACCATATGTTTGCAACCCCCTGCAAGAAGGAGTGAAAGTACAGTATTTTTAGGGCATCATTCCAGTTATTAGCTACCGCTGTTCGATCGTAGGTGGCTATGAATACTGGAGCTGAATCCGTACAGGGGTTGAAAGTTGGGGGGCTGATAAACTGTGGTAGTGCGGGGTTGGTTCTCCCGTTTCCACAGTGGAAATAGTAACGTCTGCCATGGCGTGGGTGCCTGCTCCTATTTCCCTTCTCTTCTCTGATCGTGCTTGTGCTGGCGGGGGTGAGTTATTCTCTCTTATTGTTACTTCGAGTTCGTTTTCAATATCTTTGTTGCTTACTTTCTTTTCAACTAATGCTGTCTCTTTCTGTTTTACTATAGTGAGGGTGATGTATTCAGGTAAGCCCTCTGGCTCTTGTCTTCGTGTATCCCCCACACTCGAGCTTCTATGTCTCGGTTCAAAAGGGCTGTCTGGCTTTATTGACCTCGGGTTGTATTTCCCTCTATTCATTCCTTTTTTTTCCCCCTTCGCCTTCAGTGGCTTGGGTTGCGAGGGTGTGTCTACCAATATGGAGATTAATAGACGGGGATTGAACGGAGCGCCTCCACCATGTCACGTTTAGGGGTGCGTAGTGAGGGATGGTAGAGAAACAACCTAGGTCACAGGCAAGCCTCGTTTATTATAAAACAATGTAAACTAAACACTTAAGAGGGGTTATTCTTCGTGTCGTTGAGCGCATGGAAGTTCGGGGAGGGTGAGTTTGGTTTTAGCCCTTCAGCTACACCGTAAAGGGGCACGCAAGGTGTTCTTGTACGATGTGACCAAAGGACCAAGTGAACAACTGACAGGGTTAAGGGTTCCAACGGTCACTTCAAGTTGCGAGAGAACCCTTCTCTTTTCAGCCTGGGATCCTGAGAGGGTAGCGAGCCGACCCACCACTTCAAGTTAGGGAATGTTGCTCGCCGACCAACCCGGAGACCAGTGATTTTAGATGGCCAGCCTTGCTGAATAAATACTCGTCGATTGACCCAGATTCCTACCAGACTTGCTGACATAAACGATTATTCAGTGTACAGTACGATAGATATCGTGAATGTAAATGTTGGAATCTGCGACAATACCAACAAATTGAAATTGTTTATTATGTATACAAATGATTGGCGATTTTTAAGTAATGATTTTTTTGTCTCATATTGCATCAAAAAAAAAAAAAAAAAAAAGGCTCTTATCATTTTTTTTTGTTTTGTCATAATTAAAATATTAATTGAGTTTACTTTAAATGGTTACAATTTTTTTTTCTGTTTGGAATATCGACATAATTTCCTGTTTGAATATTACCATGACTAATATCAGAGTTTTAATGTATTGATTTCTTTTTGAAATTTAAACTCAGCTGATGCAGCGTTGCCACAAGTCCAATGGACAAGTCGAGCGATATATGCGAACTATTATGAATTTAGTTCCAATAGAGACAAAAGTGCGATCAGGATGGTCGAGCAGTTTATGGAAAATTCAACTTGTATTGAATACCACAATTCAGAAAACAACTGGGATCAGTCCGTTGAAAGTTTGTTACGCTTTGCATGGTATTTTGTTGAATGTTGGAAGCTTGTTACGCTTTGCATGATATTTTGTTGAATGTTGAAAGCTTGTTACGCTTTGCATGGTATTTTGTTGAATGTTGAAAGCTTGTTACGCTTTGCATTGTGTTCCCTTGAATATTAAATGCTTGTAAACGCTGCGTATGGCGTTCTGTTAAATGTTAAAAGCCTGTTGCATTTGGCATGATATTTGATTGACGAAGTTAGTGAATGTGTAAATCAATGGCTACGGGATATAAAAAAAAAAGGCTTGAAAAGTTATATTGTGAATCTTTGTTCTTTTTCTGTAAAATCTCGTTTTTTTTTAGTGACGAAGATGATGCGTGGGTAGACCGACCAGAGCAGGAGGAATGTACCAATAATTAATTAAAACATCGATGTTTGGTTTAGGATTGGCCGTGTTAGATAGAAATTGAAAGCAAAAGATCGATCCGGCAACGTTGCGTTTTAAAATCAGTGGCGAGGTACCACATATTTTGGTGGGGAGAAGAGGACACTTTTCGGTGGGAGGTGCTCGGTCGTGAGAGTGTTTGGCGTTTTCGTTATTTTTGGAGTATTTGTTTTGAGGGTTTCTTTTTGGGGATAATTTAAGAATAGTTCAGTGGACGTTTTGTTGTGTTTAAATTTATATTATTCCTTACACTAACAATATGTATGTACACGCTTACTTTACAAAAACCTAATTATCCATGATTATTTTTACCTTATTGAATACTCATAATATTACATGGTCCGATCGAGTAGTGCTTCTTAGGCGTCCTACAGGCCCCTCTTGATATTGCCCTACTCAGTTCAAGCAACTGTGGACCTGCAGGCTAGCCCTTCAAAATTCTCTTGTTTTTTCATGTCGCTATGTCTCTCCTCTTTTTGTGTTATGACTTTTTCCTTTTGAGGTATCATTCGACGTACTAATGGTATCTTTTTGGCCCTTGTCATAGCGTATCTTCTATACTTGAGCTTTTGTACCCTTTTTGTCTGTGCCCTTATTTAGCGTGAGTTTGCGAGGGTGTGTCTGCCAATGTGAAGATTAGCAGACGGGGATCCAACGACACGCCTCCACCATGTCACGTTGGACCCGGCACCTCCACCATGTCACGTTAATTTCACAATTTTATTAATTTCACGAATCAGTTCAGCCCTGGTATGTGATTTCTCTACATACACTAAACTCTTCATATCATATGTGCTTAATATACTAGAGATAATTATTATTATAGTTGTACTTTTTGCCACAATAACACTAGTAAATTTAAAAAAAATCATATCTTGGTACGGAAGCATTTGAGGACCCATGTTTATAGAACATTTTTGACTAAAATTTATCTAAAGAACACATAGTCAAATTTTGTTCTTTACCTCGCGGGACACTCTGTGCAAACTGGTTTGTGTATATATGATGTATATTGTCACGTTTAATTTATGAGCCCTTCTGGGTTCATCAATTAAACTGACTCACAACGGTAAATGTCGCGCCGGGATCTCAGTTTTAAGGATGGAATCAAACACTGAGTTTTCTATTAAACACTTATTGACCAAACATTTATAAGTGGATCCGTACAATACAGCCATAAACTAACACACTAAAAGTTAATAATTCAACAATTGTACTTACATGAATACATAAGCTAAGGACTTAGCATTTTCTGGCGGCTGGCTTGGTCACTTTCGTGTTGGAATAATTTTGAAGAATGGACTACTTAACTTGATCTTCTTTTCTCGAGGAGAGTCGACATCTCGACTTCTTGGTTCAGCTGGTCGCACTACTGTCGATTGGTTCACACTCATCCTATACTGCTGAAATCGGCGTGTTTTATACCCGATTGATCGTAGTTTGTTATTGTTTGTCGCCTATTTTTCATATTCCTGCAAAGCAGGTGGTGGTGACTCATCACCGATATGATGCACTCGGTGCATCATGGTGCGACCTTGCCTCGTGCGCTTAATATTTCGCAATCTTCGAATATTCTTATGTTTCTCTAAGTCAATAAGTCCATCTTTTGAATTAATGAATTTTCCATTCGTGACATATGCCTCCGCCCCAGAAAAACTGGTCCCCAGTTTTATATGGACAATAGTAAAAATATATCGTTTAGCCTAACACAAATTTAAAAGTTACATGTGTACATACGAAGACATTATAATAAATGGTTAGTAGGTTTACATATGTGAGTATTCCATAGTACTCAGTTAAGTTTGTCCAAGGACCCTGGTTACAATCATTTCTTAATAATAAGTACTTATTCTAACAATATTATAGAATAAAGTTATGCTTCTGTAATAAACATACATAGTTCAAATTATGAACTTTACCGTAATCGCTTTGCTTCCGGCAGAACAAAATAACGCAACACTGGGTTTGACAAGACTTACTCTTATGAGCAAAACTTCTCACCTCACATCACTTAACACCATCATCTTCTATGTCCTATTAATGTTTGTGATGTGGATTGTCCAATCGATAAACTCTTTACGTGTAGTTTATCAGTATACGGTCCAATGTCCAAGCCTTTCGTGAGTTCCAATAACAATAACGGCTCATCATAGTCTGCTTTGGCTTCCTTCTCATATAGTCCTCAGTGTTACATGAAATATAAGAACAAAGGTTAATATGTGCTACTTAAGGCTTAATATACAATATCATGTCTTATTTTAGCATCATTTTTAATTCTTATTTATGTGTTAGTATGTACGATCCATTTTCCATTCTCAAAATTAAAAATGGAACGTATGAATTGATCTCCTTAACGCTGTAAATCAAGGATTGGGATGTAATTTTCCGCGTACACAGCGCGAACAAAATTAGTCATGCAAACAACTCGAATTTTTATGTTAGTAGTTTAGCATCAACCAGCGAAGTTGCCGGAGCATTGGTACATCAACATCGTATATGGTTCGCACCTTCTCAGTGTAAAGCACTATAAAATAATCAGATTAATTTCATGGCTATATTATTCTCGTAAACATTAATGTATAATTTCCAACAAGAATAATCGATAAGTAGACCTTATTGCTGCTGATAAGCAGAATATGGCCCTATATTTCCAAAAGGCTCTAACTGAGTAACAAACGGCTGTGCTACCGATTGCTCAGGATTATCTCTAGTTTGAGAATTAATGGGCCCCCCTGCTTGCACTTGCGCCTGGTTATCCGGATTTGGGCACAGTGCCGGATTGCGGACAACCTGACTTGCGTGGGATTCAGGTGGTCCCATAAAAGATGGTGGTCTAAATGCACCTCCAGAAGATGCGCCAGCAGAATTTACTTCTGATGTTTCATTCCTTTGTTGTGTTTGGGGTACTACTGGTACCCGAAACTGGTGAAACGTAGCATTCGGTATACCAGGTGTCCAAGAGCACCCTGGACATAGGAGATTAACATGGGAAAACGGTTTTGATTTTTTTGCGCCTGTACGGTTGATTTGATTGAAAAATCGTAATAATGAAAGTTGTAGTACCTATCACAGACTAGTTTTCTGTATTTTTTTCGGCTCTCTAACTTGAGCCCTTTCGTCGTAAAACACGAACAAAAATAAGAAAATTTAAACTTTGGCCTGCACTGTATAGGCGGTTGTCGAGCAACGGGTAAACAGGTCATTGTTGCTGGTACGGTTGCTCGACAACCGCTTATACAGTGCAGGTAAAAAGTTAAAATTTTCGAATTTTTGTTCGAGTTTTACGACGAATAGGCTCAAGTTACAGATCTGAAAAAAATACAGCAAACTAGTCCGTCAGAGGTACTACAACTTTCATTAATACGATTTTTCAATCAAATCAACCGTACAGGCGCAAAAAAAATCAAAACCGTTTTCCCATGTTAATCTCCTATGTTTATGGGTGCTCTTGGACACCTGGTATAAGTATGCGTGTATTGGGAATGATTCGGTTGATTAAAAAATCACGTAATGAAAATCAATATGCACATAATGTAAACCGTCTTCCTAACTCGGACTATTTAAATAATTTCTGTAATTAGTCATTTATTTATGCGCGCAGCGACACATTCATTTCTCATCGCTCGTGAATTACATTCTTTGTCAAATGCATAAACAACATATATGCCTAAGGTAATACGTCTATTACCGCATTATTGTACAGACAAAAATATACTCTCTTTTTAACCATCAGTGGTTTATTTTTATACATAATTATAGGTAGGCGCCTACAAAAGAAAAATATTAAACATGCTTAAATTCAATCATTTATTTAACTATTTTTTAACATCCACGGAAAATTAAACTGATATCTGTTCTTGAATTTTCGGAATTTGCTCAATAACAATTCAGACGCAGATAAAAGAATGAAATCCTTGGGTTTTGCCAAAAAACAAAATATGTACACTACTCGATATGTGGAGCCGTACATCATAATTGTTACTTTGTTTGAACATTATGCTTTAATTGCATTTTGCATTTGATGCATTACTCGGTCTGTACTGAACAATGTCTGGTCTCATTGAAATAATATTCCAAATTGGCCAAATCAGCGAATCCCATGGGTTTAAGCATGGTGCACTTATTAACCGTTGGGAAAAATTTATAACTCTGATAACTTTAACATTGAGCCTAATATGACAAGTTCATTGTCTGGAAGTAATTTGCTAATCTCAGCATCTTGGTTTTCCGGTGGAGAGGGTTCTGAATTGCATTTTTTTTTTGCAATTGCATTTTTTCTACGAAACGGACCTAACAAATCTATTCCAACCTTTTCAAATGGGGTGCCAACTGGGATAGGATGTAACAGACCGATAGGCTTTTGATTTTTGTTGGCCTTTCCTGGCCTGACAATCCGGGCATCCTTTTACAAAACGTTCCACGTCCTTTTGCAACCCTTGCCAATAGTATCTTTGTTTTATTTTCGCTAGGGTTTTTGACAATCCCAAATGGCCACTCAGCGGTTTCGAGTGGTGGAAGTACAAAATTTCCCCTATTAACTGTTGCGGTATCACTAAAAGTTTAGTCCGGCCCACTCCATGCGGGTTTATACGGTACAAAACTTCTGACTCAAGCCTAAAATTTTTCGCTTGCTTGCGTATACCAATTGTAGCTTCTTCAGGATGTTTTATAGCCTGAATTATTTCCAAAATGTTTTCATCTTTTGCTTGAAATTCTGCAATGTTACGTATATCTAATAAAAAGGTTGGTATTTCGTCAATTTCTTGTACTTTCGTATTCGCTGGCAAAACAGGATATCTGCTTACGCAGTCTGCATCCCTGTGAGCAATTCCTGATTTATGATGTCCTGTGTAGTCAAATTCCGATAATTTTAACGCCCAACGCGCTAAACGTCCAGTAGTCTCTTTTAAAGTTTTTAGCCAACATAGTGCATGATGATCTGTCACTATTTTTATATGAACACTTCTTTAAAACTCATATTGTTAATTTTGATGTACCATTTGTCATCTCTTACAAAAATATCTGAACAAATCAATCCTCTTGGTCGTAGGTATTTATCGTTATCGATAAAGTAGTATTTTGTGAACTCGTGCGGAGATAAGGCGCACTTCAGTCGAACCGTTATCTGGCGACCAACCTTGACCATGTAGTCGGTTGCAAGTGTAACCTCAAAACTTCGCGCGGTTGACTCAATCTCGACGTTTGCAAATACTTTATTAGTATCTTCCATTTGTTCTATTTTTTCCGTGTTGTTGTTGACATTGTTGCCAAAATGTAAAATCAGTGCGTCAAGTTCATGGTATAATGTCACAGTATTGGTATTATAGTCAATTAATGATTTTTTACTAGCCAAGAAGTTATGTCCCAAAATCAAGGCTTTTGATAAATTTTGCACCACTAGTGCCTCAACGGAAATAATTGTGCCATTAACTTTTATAATTACCTCAGAATTGCCGAGAGGTTGAACTGTATAACCTCCTGCTGTTATCAGTTGTACATGGACTTGTAACCGTCTCATGTTACTGATATAATTTATGTCGACTACATTTTTACAAGCTCCTGTATCAAGTAAAACAGGGACGTTATCTTTATCGTTAACTGTGATATGTACTATTAATGTTTGTTTACTGATGCCCGTAGATGACAATTGGACAATTTCGTTCGGGCTTCTTAGTTTTGAAATTGTCCTCTGTCGTTTGGGTTTCTCTGACCTTGAGGTGCATTCCTTTGAAAAGGCCTGTTATTGAAGTTACAAGACACGTAACCGGTCCTACGGCAATCAATGCAAATAACCCGGCCGTCGTGCGTTCTCGTACGAGGCAAATAATTATTATTATTATTATTTCTCCAGTTTTGATTAGAAAACTGATTTCTGTCCCTATTAAAAGTATCATGGTTCTGGGGTTGTTGCGAATTGTTTCTTACAAATTGTTGCCCCCTATTGAATGAGTTGTACCTCGGACCATTTTGATTTGGCCTAAAATTATTCACCCTTGGAACATAAGTATTTCGTGTCTGATTTTGAACTGTATTTGAAAAATAGGAATAAAAAAATGTTCGTGGCCTGGTGTCATTCCGGTTCCTTTGCCGGTTTGTTGGGTTATTATTGCTACTTTGATTCCGACTGTTCACTGCCGCAGATACTGACAATAAAGCTGTACTTTGTGTCATTTGATTTACTAATGTTCTTTCTTTTATATCGCTTAGCTTAATCACCAATTGCTTTAAATCGTCAAAAATTCTGTTGCTTGAGCTAAGCAAATAATACATCTCATAATAAGATGGATGCAAACCATTTTCAAAATGATCCCTAAACGCATCAAAAGTCATTTCCGGCTCAATCTCGTTTGCGATTGCTAATAGATCATAATAGTACTTTTTTATATCCTCGACGTCTTGCTGTTTGCGAGTGTTTAATCGAAATTTTAACTTTCGGAATGGCTGTTCTCCTGAAAACTCTTTTAAAAAATCTGATTTTATATTTAGCCATGTTTTCATCTGATTTTCTGGCACACTAATATAATTACCAAACCATTTATGGGCTGGACCTTCCAAAAAATTAGCTAAATAAGATATTTTGTGATTTTCTGACCAGCTATTTACAATCGCTGCTTTTTCGTATTTATTCACAAAAAATAATGGGAGAGTCAATAGAAGGGTTAAATGTAGGTGGGCATGTAAACTTTGGGGTGGCTGGAGTTTTTGGCTCAGCCAAAGCTGCCTGTAAAGTCATGTTAGCCATTACTGAAGTATTGTTAGGGCGTATCACATGGTTTCTCTCCTGAATTACAGGGGGTGGGCAAGGATTATTAGAACTTTGTAATAATGCTGAGGGGCGGGATGAGGTAAGCTTTGGTGGCACTACCACTTCTAAGGGACTTTTTTGCCAAGGCCCTTCTGTTTCTCGCGGTTTAGGCGGAGTTCTACTTAATGAAGCTCTTGGTTTGAAATAAACTTCCGTGGATTGGGGGCTTAGAAGTTGAAGCCGAGGCTTGGGGAGTTTGAGCTTGAACGCTCACGACAGTATTGTCAAGAGTATTTTCTGCGTCTTCACTGCTTGTCAAACAAACAACTGAACTGGGTTTGTCAAGCTTTTGTTTTTGTGCAGAAGTTGCCGTTTGTGTCGGAGCAGGAGAACTCACAGTCGAACTGTGATGCTCGGGTTTGAAATCTTTTAATTCTTTTATCACCTTTTCTGAGTTTCGACCTCTAGCGATAGCTTCACGTAACACGAATTTTTCTTTTTCCGACAAACTTTGAGCCCTACTGCGAGTTTTTACTCGATTTTTGTCACTCGACTCTCTCATGGACAGTTTTTAAATGACTGTTTAAATTCATTTATGTGTTATATAAATTTTTTCAAATTATTCTTTTCTATTCAAAAAATCACTAAATAAATCAACGTTACCATCCCTAGCCAAAAGAAAATAATACTTCAAATTTCTTTTATAACCCACACATTACTTTCCTGAATCTGTATCATACCCCAAAAGATAAAATAAAAATAAAAAACTCAACCATTGTTTTTCATCCATCTCAAAACAAACCGGCGCCTCCACCAAATGTCACGTTTAATTTATGAGCCCTTCTGGGTTCACTGACTCACGACGTTAAACGTCGCGCCGGGATCTCAGTTTTAAGGATGGAATCAAACAGTGAGTTTTCTATTAAACACTTAAGTCTATTGACCAAACATTTATAAGTGGATCCGTACAATACAGCCATAAACTAACACACTAAAAGTTAATAATTCAACAATTGTACTTACATGAATACATAAGCTAAGGACTTAGCATTTTATGGCGGCTGGCTTGGTCACTTTTGTGTTGGAATAATTTTGAAGAATCGACTACTTTACTTGATCTTCTTTTCTCGAGGAGAGTCGACATCTCGACTTCTTGGTTCAGCTGGTCGCACTACTGTCGATTGGTTCACACTCATCCTATACTGCTGAAATCGGCGTGTTTTATACCCGATTGATCGTAGTTTGTTATTGTTCGTCGCCTATTTTTCATATTCCTGCAAAGCAGGTGGTGGTGACTCATCACCGATATGATGCACTCGGTGCATCATGGTGCGACCTTGCCTCGTGCGCTTAATATTTCGCAATCTTCGAATATTCTTATGTTTCTAAGTCAATAAGTCCATCTTTTGAATTAATGGATTTTCCATTCGTGACAATATTGCTGGTATATTTGAGATATCCAGTGTATATATAATGTACGAGGTATCCAAGAGCACGTCCAGAGTTTATTGTCCACTGTTTTCATCACTTTAAATCGTTTGGTAGTGTTATAAAGAGGCTTGAGATAGGTGATTCGGTCGTCCTTATTAAATATTTGCAAGCAAAACCAGTATTTTTTTAAAGAACTATGCTACAAACTAAATAAGTTGAGTAGAGACATTGAATGAGGTTATAAATGCAATTTACCAGATTTTTGGACTGTGGCTCCTGATAAAGTATCTTTATCACGATTTATTTTTATTTTCTTTTTAAATAAACTTGTTTTAAATGTTTTGATTAGAGAATGACTGACGGCGATTTGTTATGATTTTGAAAGGTTGGTAGCACGGCCGGATATGAATTTTACTTAACGACCGTTTGGCGCGAGATTTAAAATTTCCGAAATTTAGACCCTTTTTGCGTCTTAATGGTCAAACTTACGGTATTGAAAAAATTACAAGTTGATAGCCGAAAACGTGCTCTACTACTTTTATCCAAAGCGTTTTTTCATTAAATGAACCGTACAGGCGCAAAAAAATCAAAACCGTTTTCCCATGTTAATCTCCTATGTCCAGGGTGCTCTTGGACACCTGGTATATTATATGACTGTCCATTTGTTCAGTAGCGTATATTAATGAAATATATCAAAAACTACATAATTCCAAATTTACAGTTTGTATACAGGGTTGCTCTAAAATTAAATAAAGTTAGTTTACTAGCCTACTAACCAATGTCTGATTTATCAAACTCAATATAAAATATTAGAACTTTATTTAAGTTTATTTTACTACTTACGGCTACAACCAACTTGATTGAGATCCACCATTTAAATATTACGACATAAGCTCCGACGAGCAATAAAACGCTTAAAACAATTAGGATTAGATAAATCTGACACCACTTCCCAGTGCACCGCCTTAGTTGCAAAACAAACAAACAAACAAACACATCTAAACCTTGATTGTGGTGTGACTTCTAACTTTGCTAACCTTAACGGTAAAAGGACCTGCATAGTCAACCCCGCAATTCAAGAATGGTCGACAAGGAGTTACTCGATCTTTTGGCAAAACGCCCTTCAACTCTTGATATATTGAAGGTTTAACCTTGAAACAAGCTATGCAACTTCTCAAAACGCTTCTGATAGTTTGCCGACCACTGAGCGGCCAATATCGAAGACGAACATGCGCGAAAAGTGCTTGCGGGCCAGCATGTAAAAACTTACAGTGCTCCTGTAAAATTATTAATTTTATTACCTTATGGCATTTGGGCAATGTGTATGCTGTGGATTCCTCCAGCCTGCCGCCCACCCTGATCAACCCCCCGTTATCCAAAAAAAGATTAAGTCCCTTCAACTTACTACTCTTGGGTACAGACAGACCAATGTTTCAAAAGACCCAATTCAGAACTGAAAGCTTGAGCTTGATTATCACCGTCCACGCATGATTCAACTCCGATACCGTTAATGAATTATTAACCCTATGTTCCTTATTAACCTTACAATTATACACACATCTTAAACAATATGCTGTTATCCTATTTAACTTAGTAAAATTCGAAAATCTATCAAGGTATTTTCCATAGCCTGTAGAAAAGAAAACCCTTAGTAACCGCTCTATGAACCTACATGAATAGATCTAGGCCATTTACGAGTACTTTCATCAACAGTCAACCAGTCTGATCCATTCCACCAATCTGTGCTTTCTTTTAATCCTTGACAATATTCCCCTAGAAACTATATCAGTTGGACTATATCACGAGTATTTGCCACAAAGGTAGTCCATCGAGATGGTTCATTTCTGTCAAAGCAACTTTTGGACCATCCCCACCACTTCATATGAAGAGATCGAAAAAAAAGTTAAATAGCAAAATTGCTCGTTGAGAACAAACAATTACGTATCATCGTCTTTTTGCTATACCATTTCATTTAAATTTTTAAAGTTTTCGGACATTTTTCATTTTAGTGGTATGGAAACGCCTCCCACCGGTGGATTTAGACAGCTGAAAATTATTTCCAGCATTTTCTCATGGCTACATTTACTACACAGATTTTTTTCCCGAAGCCCTACTATATATAGTTTTTGAGAAACAACCGCGTCCGTTTTTTTAAGGCGCAACATAGGATTTCACGTGTTAAATTTTTATGCCTATGTTATTTTGGAACTATACAGTGCGTTTTTTTTAGCGCGCAACATAGGATTTTACATGTTAAATTTTTAAGAACATGTTAGACCATGTAATTTTGGAACTACAAGTGTAAAACTTGACCGGTGTGTCTTTAGTACCCTGAAGCTTAAGTAAGTTTACCAATTCGGTCTAAAATGTGTAACAAACTAACAAAAAAACTTCCTTTTTCGAGATTTGATCTTTCCATACTCCCTGCATGCATGGTAGGTGCTTGTTGTTTTTGATACTGGCAGGGCAGGTAGCAGATAGAGTGACATATTTATTTATAACGTCAAAAGGACATTTTATAATCGTTTGAGATACTGTTTGGTTTCAAACGGAGGTCACTTTGAACAGTTTATTTAAAAAAATTCTTCTGTACTTAGTTCTTGATATAAAGTTATTATTTGCATTTTGACCACCCTGTTTTACTTTCTATACCAAATTTTACCTGCTACCTGCCCCGCAAGTATCAAAAACAACAAGCACCTACCATACATACAGGCAGTATGGAAAGATAAAATCTTTTCGAAAAAAGATGATTTTATGCGAGTTTTGAATCACTTTTTAGACCGAATTGGTAAAACTACTTAAGCTTCAGAGTACAAAATAGCCATCCGCCAAGTTTTACACCTGTAATTCGAAAATAACATGGTTTAACATGGGCTTAAAAATTTAACACGTAAAATCCTATGTTGCGCGTTAAAAAAAACGCACTGTAGGTGTAAAACTTGACGGGTAGATGTTTCGTACTTTGATGTAAAGATTAGAAATCCAGTACCTATATAGGAACCAGCTCTTCAGTTCTAGTTCCTCAAATAGAGTAGTTCATTTTATTAGTTCTTTAGTTCATGTTAGTTCGCAGTTCAAGATTAATTTATCAGTGACCAGGTCTAGGTTAGTCTATATTATTTTCATTATATTACAACACGGTATGCGTTTATGTGTAAGTAAAAACCCACGTAAACTAATGTATACAAGTACTACGAATAATAAAAAATAAAACCCAAGTTTAATAAAAACTCAGTATCAAAAATATAGCTCAAATAAATAACAAAAAAAAACAAAGAACAAATAATACATAAAACAAACAAAGTTTTATTAAAGTTACTGTTAAAAAAAATATCTGAGACACTTTTTTGGATTTAATTTGCCAACGTTTTTCAGTGACAACTTGTCCTGCTTATACCTGATGTTCCAGGTTCCGGTAAACTCGTTGCCGGGGGGTCCACTTCCATCCGAACATGGGAAGCTCCTTCGACAGGAGCCAGGGATACTCCGCGGAAATGGTTTGTTGCGCTGTTAGAACAGCGGATTTTTTGACAACTTGGATCTCCTGAAGAGCCATTTCTTCCAGTTGTTGCTCCACCTCTGACGCCAGGCGGGTAGCGGACCGTGTCAACCTCTTACTCATTTCGCCTCTCTACAGCAACTGTATCAAAGGAAACACTTGTTAGAACACGTAATCACATGGGCCGGCCTATATCCGCAATGGCCCCCTAAATCTGCATAGCCTGCACGCCAGCTCTTGGTTCCTAGAGTGGCCAAGTTATTAGACGTCAGATTTATTAAAATAGTTTTCTTTAAAAACTTTTTTCAAATTCAGCCTGTGATTGCAGAAGTTCTTCCCATGAAGTGGAGGAAAAAGTGTAAGCTTTATGTCGGGGATCTAGAATGAGGACTACACGAGGACTACACAGTAAATCCATTTTGTTTTGTTGTAGTGCCTTACAATTTTATCTCTCGCAGCCTGAATACAGTACAGCATCTGCTCGTCGGTAGTAGCCGTTTCAATTTTATGGTCCAATTCGTGCGCCCATAGTTCCAGTTTATCCAAAAGCATGTTGACTCTAATTACAACCATGGAAAGTGTGCAGTATTTTTCTCCTTTATTAGAATCCATTCTCTGTTATCTTTAAATCCTTCAAGTTGCTGATATTATCGTAAAGTATATTTAATGCCTCTTTCACACTCAAACTCCATGCCAGCATTTTAAAAGTAGAATTCGATCCTGTGGGCATTACCAATTTTGGCTGTCATCTTGCAGTTTACCGCTTCACAAAAACTTTTAAGTTTAAGCTGGTTTGTTCAGAAAATTTGATTTTTCACAAGACTTCTGATTTTACTTATAGGCGAAGTAAGATCTACACTGCTTTGGCTTGTCTCTGATTCAGACTCAGATTCTACATCACTTTATGCAGGTTCTTTTTCCAAACTTCTTATTTGGTTCAATAATTTTCATAAAATCCTGTACCGCTAAGTTGAGAATATGCGCAAAACGTACAAAGTGTTTCTTTTTGTGATCAAGACCTGATATCAAGTTCTCCAAGTAGCGCATCATGGTGAAGTTAGAAGCCGTATTGTCCGTTGTAACACCTTGAATGAAATCCAGTATTTCGTACGATTTTAGAACCTCGAAGAAAAGGTTGGCAACTGATTCACCTGTATGTTTTCCGTCTGCAGGTATAAAGTCAAAACAATTGATTGAAGTCTCCATTTCTTGTCCACGAAGTGAGCTGTAATCCCGTAGTATCCCTTCATAAGAAATAACGACCACCCATCAATAGTAAATTAAATTTTTGATCCAGATGCTTTGAGAAACTTTGAAACAGAGATTTTCATTGTGTCATATTTTTGTATAATTTCTCTTTTTAAAGTATTACCACAAGGTAAAACTACATCTTGATTTAAATATGAAAACAGCTGCTTTGTCACATCATCTTCAAAGAAACTGAAAGGCAGATACTTGTTGGTAACAAATTCGATGAGAAGGTTATCAACAGTGTCCTTGTTTAGAGACTGAGTTCTTGCTCTTGCCTGGAATTGAAAATCGAGTAATTAATACCGGTGCCAATGGAATAAGTACTTCCATTCCGTGGTATTTTTTTTATAGAATGGGTTCATATTATGATCTGAGAAATATTTTATTATTCAAATGTCAAAATTCGACCCCCTCCCCACTTCAAACCTATACCCTTAACACTTTTTCAATTTTTTCATTTAAAAACTTTTTTGTGTGTTAGAGAAATCCATAAAATCGACAAAAAAATTAAAAAAAAAACAAAATTCTTACAATTTAAACTTTTTTTCACCTTCATCCTTTTAAGTGATTTTGCTCAAAAACAATTTAGATCTAAGATAATTCTTGAGCCACAATATACCCACATTTTTTTTTGTGAAAACTGCTTTTTCTACGTCATGAAATTATATGCCATTTAATTCAAAAAAGAAAACATTTTCTCGATTTCCATCACCCACAACATTCCCTAACTGCTACCTACGAATTGGAAGAATTGAAAAAATACACTGTATTTCGGCTTGTTTGGACTTGTATTTGGGTCGTTTCGACACTATATCGGTGTCATCCTCAGGGCTAAAAAAGATATAAAATTCATAGATCGTTTTTAGCCGTTAGTGATATTGTTGAGTACGCATTAGACTTTCTTTTTTGAACTTCGTTTCATTAATTTTAAGCAATATTTATAACAAATAATATGGAGTATCGTATTTAGACGTGTGTATTGTCTCGTGTTCGGTTTCTGTCTCCCCGCCCTGGTGCTTGCGGCGTTGCCGCTCCGTTTTGTCATCCCCAACATGCCCCCCGCCTTGAAAGGGTTGGCTTTCAACAGTATCCAGTGGCAGTGGACAGATTCTGTGTAGAGCTCGCTTTACGGTACCATTCAGCGTTTGAATCGAAACCACTCTGGTAACGCCATCATTCCCTGGATGCAAACATATAATCCTTCCTTAAGGCTCCCTCAGCAACTGTAGCGTGGTTTTGGCGCCACTTTGTCCTTTGTTGCAACTCGGATACGTATTCTTTTGACCACCTGGACCAAAATTGTTGACGACATTGTTCTAGCAATTGGTATCTATTCAGGCGTCCTGGAGGTAAATTGCTAAGGTCCGCTTCTGGTATGCAAGTCAGCAGTCTTCCGACCAAGAAGTGGGCGGGAGTTAAAGGATTTAGGTCGTTGGGATCAGCAGTCAAAGGGGAAATCGGACGTAAATTTAACACGGCCTCAATCTGGGCAACTCCTCAAAAGTGAGAATATTGACACCAATTACGCGCTTTAGATGGTATTTACTGGATTTGATCCCAGCCTCCCAAAGGCCACCGAAATGAGGAGAATTGGTAGGAATAAATTGCCACTCTATATCGTCATTAGCACAGGATTTAATGATTTTTTGCTCATTATTTTGCAAGAATTCAGCGAGGTTCTTCAATTACGCGTTGGCACCTACGAAGTTGGTTCCATTGTCAGAATATATCACGGAAGGCTTGCCTCGTCTGCTGATAAACCTTTTTAAAGCAAGAATAAAAGCATCGGTGGTCAAATCGGATACAAGCTCGAGATGTACCGCTTTTACAGAAAAACATACGAACAACGCTAAGTAACATTTTGTAGTCTTGCAACCGCGACCTTTCCGATCTTTAATAGTAAATGGACCTCCATAATCCACACCGCACACTGTAAATGGAAAATTTGCTTCTAAACCTCCGTTTGATAAATCGCCCATGATGGGAAATAGTCCTTTCGGATTACACTTAAAACATGTTATGCATTCCCTAACTGTCGCCCTAGCCAGGTTACGCCCGGATACAGGCCACAACGTTTTACGAATAGTACTCAGTAGTAGTTGGGGTCCGGCATGTAATAATCTGAGGTGTTCATGTTTAAAAATCAATTTGCAAAGAGGATGCTTAGATGAAATGATTAAGGAATGTTTTTTATCTTTATGAAACTCAGAATTTTCTAATCGGCCACCGACCTTTAACGATCCATTCTCATCAAGGAACGGATTTAAACTGAAAAGCTTGCTTTTTGAAGTCAATTGTTTTGCTTCTAATTTTATTTTAATTTCTTCTAGAAAAGAGTCATATTGAGATATTTTCACTAATTGTAAAAATGCCTTCGCAAGTTCACTGGCTGTCAAACTACCGCGCTCTCTATTTTGTTTATATTTAGATTTTTTGTCAAACCTGAGGAAATATGCCTTGCAACGTTTTAATCGAGACGAACTAGAAAATCTGGTGAAGTCTATAAGATAATTTTGATCTTTAGGGATCAATAAAGTGTTTTCAGCTCAGGAAGATCGGTGGTGCAGATCACAGAATTAGGCCAATAGCTCTCATCACATTTCAGCCAGCTTGGCCCTTGCCACCACAAATCACAGTTTTGAATATCCTTTGGTGACATTCCTCGTGAGAGTATGTCAGCTGGATTATCTTTGGTTGATATATGCCTCCAAGAACAATCAGAGGTCAATTCCTGAATTTCAGCGACTCTGTTTTCCATGAATATTTTTAGAGTACTAGGAGGTTTTTTAAGCCATCCTAACACTATGGAAGAGTCAGTCCAACAAACGACACGGTGTAACTTGATTCGTAAAGAATTCCTGATTTGATGCGCCAGTTGTGCAGCTATCAAGGCGCCACATAATTCAAGCTTTGGAATTGTGATAATTGAGTGGTGCAACTTTAGTTTTTGAGCAAATTAGATGCACGTGTGTAACTCCGTTACGATCTTCCGATCTAAGATATGCACAAGAACCGTATGCTTGTTGACTCGCGTCTGAGAAACAGTGCAATTCTATGGACTTACGATTTGTACAACTTACATTGCGTGGAATGGAAATTTTGTTTAAAATTGGAATTTTGTTCTTAAAATTAAGCCATGATGTATGAATTGCAAGTGGAACGGATTCGTCCCATGATAGTTTTTCTAACCAAAGTTTTTGAAGTAGTATCTTGACAGATATGATACATGGACTCAACAGACCGTGAGGGTCAAATATTTGACTGACACAGGATAGAATCACGCGCTTAGAAACTCTACCGTCTTTTTCTAGCGCTATCTCCCCGCACTGGTGCTTGCGGCGTTGCCGCTTCCGTTTCGTCATCCCCAACAGATATCGAACCACTATAATTCACATAACACACAAATATAAAAACACAGACATTGTCCACATCTAACGGTGTTCAAATACAATAGTTATCACTTCTACTTTCAGGATTGGAGGAATATTCGGTAGTAATTGCACGAGCGCATAATTTTATTTTGCTCTTTTAGAAAAAAATAAGAAAATGACCGAATGCGGTTTGCAAAGAAAATCATTAAAAACAGAAAGAACCACCCAACATATATTAAAATAAATTTAAAAAAAACCATAAGGAAACTAGTTGAACCATGTTTTTAACTGTCGTTACCGTCGTGATATTATCGATTTGTGTTATCGGGGGCAATACCATAAGAGCTCAGATTTAGCCGGATAATTTTTGTGCTTGTCTTAGAACACTTTTTTTTCGGTGCACCTGCACGAGACCTGTTGTAACTAAATCACGAGAGCGCAGCTCGAGTGATTTTGCCAAACAGGTCGAGTTTTGTACCATAAAGAAAGTATGAGAAGACAAGCGGAAAAATTATCCTGTTCAAAATCTGAGCTCGAATGGTATTTGATAAGACAATTCCATGAATATAATCAATAATATAATATGACTGCGACTTCCTTGTACTTGCAGAAATAAATGTTTTTGGTTCTTTTGATTTTCTGCAGTAGATCTCTATCCGAAGCGAGCCATAACCAAAACAAAACGAACAAACATCAAAATTGACAGTGCCATCAAAAATCTCAAGGTGAGACATTGCAACAATAGAAGTGTAGTGAAAATCCGTGTAAACCATGAAATCAACAGCAAAATTTATCCGATTTTTTTATCCGCTAGCAAACTCTCTTCCTTCCTTATTAGCCGATAGCAAACCGTGTTTTGATGACGTATATGTGGCATTTTTTGTAATTGAGTGGAATTGTCGCTGTAATTTTTGATAATCTTCATATGGGAGATTTAACATGTAGCGTGGTGTTATCGATTTGTATTATCACTGTAAGTTTTCGATACCACCCCTCCTCATATGTTAGCGTGATGTTAGTCATAACGCTCCAGCCATAAAGCGTACGGTCCGGCGAGCGGGCCTACTTTTCATTTCCAGGCCGGAAAACTATGAAGAGGACTTGTATCTCAGTTAAGGCTTAGCGTTCCAAAATGAAAATGTACAGGAGATTAGGAAGACATCTTGGAAGTGTTCTACTGGTGTCCAAATCGTTTGTCTCACCGTCTAAGATATGGAAAAAAAATTAATTGTTGAAACAGCCGATTTTGTATACAACTCTGTCTTTTAAACACCCTGTAACTCAGTTAAGACAGCGTTCTAAAATGAAAATGTTAAGGAGATTAGGAAGACATCTAGGAAGTGTTCTACTGGTGTCCAAATCGTTTGGCTCACCGTGTAAGTTATGGAAGAAAATTATTAAATGTTGAAACAGCCGATTTTGTATACAATTCTGTCTTTTTAACACCCTGTAACTCAGTTAAGACTTAGCATTCCAAATTGAAAATATACAGGAGATTAGGAAGACATCTAGGAAGTGTTCTACTGGTGTCCAAATTCTTTGGCTCACCGTCTAAGTAATGGAAAAAAATTATTAAATGTTGACAGCCGATTTTGTATACAACTCTGTCTTTTAAACATCCTGTAACTCAGTTAAGACTTAGCGTTCCAAAATGAAAATGTAAAGGAAATTAGGAAGACATCTAGGAAGTGTTCTACTGGTGTCCAAATCGTTTGGCTCACCGTCTGTTATGGAAAAAAAATATATTAAATGTTGAAACAGCCGATTTGGATACAACCCTGTCTTTTAAAAACCCTGTATTTCAGTTAAGACTTAGCATTCCAAAATTAAAATGTACAGGAGATTAGGAAGACATCCAGGAAGTGTTCTACTGGTGTCCAAATCGTTTGGCTCACCGTCTAAGTAATGGAAAAAAATTATTAAATATTGAAACAGCCGATTCTGTGTATTTGACTCAGTCTTTTTAACACCCTGTAACTCAATTACATAGATAATAGGATTTTCTTCATCGCCCAATAACCGAAAAATAAATATTTGAATGTTTATTGTCCGACATAATGTTTAAATTTGCCGTGTGTCTGCCGGTGGCCGGGTGGCCGTCACATAACTGATTTGGTCGCGCGGCCGAGCGTCTTTCCTACCGGGCTTCTCGTCTGCGATTATACTCGAGATCTCGGATAAGAAATTTATTATGTAGCATCACTCTGGGGACCCGTTTAAATGGTCTGATTCTCGCAGTGGATTTTGTTTACATGACTCGGACGGAATTCAACGCGCATAATTGCCGATGTGCTTTTGGTTGGCTGTCCATAGAGTACATTTGTATGTTTCTTCTGTTTACTGTCATTTTAAAGTTGGGTTAGTGCTTTTTGGTTTCAAGACGCTCCCTATTTTTTTTATAATTGGATTTGTATTAAAAAGTTTGTTTAACATTTTGACATTTAGTTTTTTGAGTTTTCTTATCATAGTTAAGTTTTATTTATTATTTAACTTATAAGCACTTATTTTGCTTTTGAGTAAAAATAAGATTTTAGTTTCCAATATTATTTTTTAACCGCAACGTTTCGAAATCTTGAAAGATGATAACGTTAATAGATGTGGATAAATTGAGTATGTTACTAAATAAAAGTTATCCCCATTTGACTTTTTCTGACTTGCAACGATTGCAAACTGACGATCCTGTTTTCAAATATATTTGCTTTAAAATATTTAACAAATACGACCGGAAATCCAAACATGCTCTTAAAAATTAGTTTTTAAGAAATACCGGAGGTCTCAAAGATAAGATCATAAATAACAATGATATTTTGCTTAAACCAATTCAATTATCCTCAATTTCCAAAAATCGTCAATTATTTGAGGATAAATTGTTGGAATGTCTCCACAAGACTAATAACAAAGGTTTGGTTCATCATTATTACCAACCAGAAACTTTAATCTATTCGAATATTTGTCAGGAACTTAAATTAAAAAAATCAATAAAAAATAGGAAAAAATTGCATTATTTTTGGAAAAGAAATTTTGGCGAAACAGTTAAAAGCGAGGTAAATCAAAACTATAAAAGGCATGCAAAAGATAAAACCACACCCAACAAGAGCGTGTACAACGATCTGTATGATTTAGAAGACGACGATAAGCGAACAATAATGTGTGTGAAAAACGATGTAGACAAGAATAATAATTTGGAAGAGCATAACATGGTATCTACAGTAAAAGAATTTGTTCCAGTTAGTTCCGAGAAATTCGATGTACCGAAAGAATTCGCGACTCTTGATGATCTGTCAAACTTTGGAGATGTTTTACCAAAAGGCACCGTTAATTTGAGAAGCGAGCATAACCAAAGACCGTCCTATTCACATTGCAATTTCTATGAAGGTAGTTTTACGGTCACATTAGCAGAGTATAACCTAATGACTAATGAAAATGATTTGTTGCCATCAAAATATTGTTTCTTAATAAATAAGAAATTTCAGAAAGTAAATATTACATGTAAGTTATACTTCAAGCAATCATTTTTTTCTGAAACTAAAAATGTTTTATCGGTATATGCCTACTGCATTCAAAAAAACTGTAAACGTTTTAAGTTGCAATTTCTCAACCCGACAAGTTTGTCTGATGAAATAAAAATTAACGTTTTTAGTACATCGCTAAATTTTAATCACGTTAGGGGAGTAGAGAGACAAATGGTAGCCAATAGTATGCTAAATAAAAAGCCTTTGATACGCCGACAGACTGACGTAACTTCGTTGAGCAGTCAATCCATTCAATTAGGAAATTACGATAGTAAAATCTGACTGTGTATACCGTAATGTAAGAAAAGAAATACTGTCAAAAAATGACAGGAACACAAATGATATTGTTACGATTTTCCCGTGGGTTGACACAAAGTCAATTTAACTCAACAATTAATAAATTTATTTACACTTCAAAACACTCCGTACAATAATTAACTCAGCTACTAAAAACACTACTACAATTCCACAATTATTCCACTATTTAAATTTTACCGCGTTCCCAAATTCACTACTACACTACTACACCGTCGTCGACACCGCTTCTTTTATATTCGCAAACCACGTTCTAGAACGCAAACCGCAAAACGCTTCGCGATTTGCCTCGAATATCAAAGATGCTTCCAGGTGTCGCTTCCTAACTGTGGCCTACTTTAACACGAGCCCGGCCAGATATTGCGGCGCATCGGTTTCATCGAGTATCGAGCATAGTAGGCCCAAACCGTAACACTGCCCCCCTCTTAAAGCTGATCGTCCCGATCCGCTTCATCTAATTCCTGGTATTTCTTGAGTCCAGATGGACAATTTTCATCTTGCCCTTGGGGCTGCGTTGGACTCTGTACGCGACGTCATTTAACCTTTTTTCCACATTGTAAGGTCCCTCCCAGTGTCGTTGCCATCTTTGACTTAATCCTTTGCTCCTCCTGGGTTGAACATCCACACAGCATCACCTTCCTTATAATTGCCACCAGTTAGTCTGTGGTCCAGTGTCATCTTCAAACGGCCGTTGTTTGGTTTCATTTTCTCTCTCTCAAGTTCCCGAATTGTGATGGATCCCTTCTGTAACGAACACTGGTCACACCGTTTACACCATTCCTCAACGTCCTTTCTGAAGTTAATCCAGTAAAATCGATCTCTTACTCTAGCCAAAGTCTGGTTTACTCCAAAGTGTCCTCCTCCGCGACTGTCATGTAGTTCTCGCAGCATATTCTCTTTGCAGGAATTGGGCACTATTGTTTGGTAAACAAAGCGTTTTCCGTCTGGACTTTCCCATTTGCGAGTAATTAAGTCATCTCGCAGTCGAAGCGAATTCCACTGCAACCAGTAACCCATTACTGTTGGTCCATATCTGGAAATCTGTTCCCAATCCGGTTTCAAATCCTTCTCCAAGCATCTTCTGATTACTTTCAAATCAGAGTCTGAGCGCTGTCCTTTTATTAGGTCTTCCTTAGAAACGCTGCTCTTCATTCTTTTTGTAGCCTCTTTATCTGTCACCATCCCGATTTGACCAATCCTCCAACCATTATGAATTTGTCCTTTCCGGTACCTTAAGTCACTATCAAAAGCTTGACGATCCTCTACAAATCGCGGTAAATGTCTTTCCGGATTCTTCATTTCCTGCTCCTGGTTACGCCAATTCTGAGGGGTCGGTAGACGACACAGCTGTCTGCAATTCCAGCGGTAATGTCTTTTACGTCCACAATTATAACACGTAATGTTTCTTTTAACAGAGGAGTTCCGGTGATTTGTTCTAATGTCCTGATTTCGTCGGCACTGTGGGTTTGGAGAACAAGACCGCTGTCTGCAATTCCTTCTATAGTGTCCTTTGCGTCCACATCGATAACATTCCACTCTAGTGATCGGACGTGACCGTTCTAACTGTATGGACTGACCATTTCCTAATGCTGCCATTTGTTGCACTAATTGGCCGAACATTTATTTCATGTATCTATTAATGTAGCAACATGATCGGCTGGCGGTACTCTTTCCTCTTGAATAGTCTCTGGCTTTAAGTCATTGCACGCAGCTTCAACTTCCAGCGCTCGAACCAGTAATTCGCTGTTGTTGCTCCCTTTGAACATCTTCAGCCATTTCTTTACCTACGGATCTCGAATCCCATCTACAAAATACTGTGCCACAAGTTCTTCTTGGATTTCATCCGGGACGGCTGGGTAAGCCAGATGCACAAGGCGACGAATTTCGGCCTCAAACTCTTCTAGATTTTCACCAGTTTTCTGCTGTCTTGCCTTTAATTGCGTTTGATACACTCCTTTCTTATGTTGATCCCCATAACGACGTTCTAATGCAGCTACTAATGCTTCATAGTTGCTTCGTTGGGCGATAGGCAGAGTCTGTAACAGCTCCAATGCAGGTCCTCGTAATGCCACTATTAGTGCCTCGTTACTCCTCGTTACTCCATCTATTTGCATTTGCAGCGGCCTCAAATTGGAGTTGGTACGTTGCCCATGAAGTTTGACCGTCGTATGTGGGAGGCTTGATCTTGTTGAGCCCGTTTCCGGTGATCACTGTAGAGCTGGCTTCTCTGCTGTCAATTTTCTGCTCTAAGTCACGTAACTTTATCTCGACATCATTCTGGATTTTATTAATGTCCTCCCGAACATCATTTAATTTTACCTGAACATCACACTCCATCTTTTTGAAACTATGGGTTACATACTCTTGAATTTCTGTCTTGGTCCCCGCTAGAACGTTCAATATTTCTACGTTACGCTTTTCTTGCCGCTCTCTATCTTCTTGACGCATTTCTATATCTTGTTGTCGCATTCTTTCTTGTTGTTGTCGAATCCTTTCTTGTTCTTCCTTGTCTTGTTGTCGAATTCTTTCTTCTTGTTGTCCAATCCTTCCTTATTCTTCCTTGTCTTGTTGTTGAATTCTTTCTTGTTCTTCTTTGTCTCGTTGTCGAATCTCTTCTTGTTTTTCAAGCAATGCCATAATAGCTGCAAATTGGGCATCCATATTTGCATTTTGACGTCTTGTTATTCTTCTTCTTTTTGTCGCGCTACAACCCTGGGTGGGTCTTGGCTGACTGTACGACTTTTTTTCCAATTTGTTCGGTCTTCCATCAACCTAGGGTCAAATGGAATGTTCATTTTCCGAAGATCTGCTTGGATGTTATCTTTCCATCGTATTCTGGGACGTCCGAGTGGTCTTTTGCCTGTGGGAATCTCCTCCCATACCAGTTTTGCAAGTCTTTCGTTGTGCAGTCTGTGCACGTGGCCTGCCCATCTTAGTCGCTGTGATTTAATTTATTGGACAATATCGGCGTCGTTGTAGAGTGCTTTTAATTCGATATTGGTTCTGATCTTATACTGGTTTGTGGCGATGTCATGGTGAGGTCCGAAAATTTTTCTAAGTATTTTTCGTTCAAAGCGCCTTAGCTTTTCTTCGTTTGCTTTGGTCATGGTCCACGTTTCAACAGACAGCGGTTTGCAGATTGGATTCTGTTTTTTATTTCTTCGGTAACATCGTTGTCCGCTGTGATTACGGCCCCCAGATACTTAAAACGTTGTACTCTCTCGAAATTAAAGGTGTTGATCGTCACATTTTGCCCTATTCTGTCTCTTCGTGTCGTTCTATTTATACACATATATTTCGTCTTCTCTTCATTGATCTTCAGCCCTACTTTACTTGTTGCTCCTTCCACCTTGTTGAAAATGTCTTTCGTGGATAGGGTGGAGTCTCCAACGAGATCTATGTCATCCGCATATGCGAGTAGCAGCTTGGGACCTTGAGCCGATAGCAGTTCTGTTTTTATTTCGGCCGACCTCATGGCTTTCTCCAATACAAGGTTAAAAAGTAGTGGAGACAGCGCATCGCCCTGTTTAAGTCCACTGTTGATTTCAAAGCTGCTAGAGAGTTTATTATTTACACGCACTTTAGATATTCCACCCTCCATACAGACTTTGGTCATCCGAATGAGTTTCTTTGGTATTGAGAACTCCGCCATGGCATTCCATACTTGGCTTCTTTCTACGCTATCATATGCCTGTCGAAAGTCTATGAAAAGATTGTGTATGGGTCTGTTATACTCCCATCCTTTTTCTAGAAGTTGTCTCAGCGTGAATAGTTGATCTATTGTTGATCTGTTTGCCCTAAACCCGGCTTGATATTCGCCTAGGACATTTTCAGCATAAGGGATCAGTCTACTAAGAATGATGTTTGAGAGGGTTTTATATGCCGTGTTTAGGAGTGAGATTCCTCTATAATTCGCGCATTTGGTTTTGTCCCCTTTTTTGTGGATGGGCACTATTATGTTTTCCTTCCATCGTGCTTGTGTCCTTTCTTCTAACCATATGTGCGTTATTAGCTGGTGGATTTGGCAATGTAGTGCGTCTCCCCCATATTTCAGAAGTTCTGCTGGTATCCCGTCCGTGCCCGGCGCTTTGTGATTTTTAAGCTTATTTAAGGCCCTTTGGGTTTCTTCAAAGGAGGGATTTTTGACGGGCATGTCCGCTGTGATATAGATCTCTTCTTTGTGTTGTTCTTCCTGTATGATGTTTAGGAGGTCTCTAAAATACTTTTTCCATTCTTCAGTTATTTCTCTACCGTCGATTATCATGCGGCCTTGGTTGTCTCTCAGTGTATGGATGGAATTGGTTCTATGCCCTCTTTTCTCAGAGGAGATTGCTTTATAGAATTCCCTGGAGCCTGGTTTGGGCCGGTCTCTCTCCATATTTTCATATTTTTGTTGTTCGTAGTTTCTTTTCTTTGTGCGTATTATTTTCCTTGTTTCCTTTCGGCAGTCGTCATATTCCTTTTTACTTTGGTCTGTTTGCAGTTGTATCCAAGTCTTTCTTACTGTTTGTCTCTTTTCCAGTTGTTTCCGACATTCCTCGTCATACCATGTTTTTGCCCTCTTCTGTTTACTCCTTCCAAATATCTTGTCAGCTGTCTTGGTTATTATCTCGGCAGTCGCTTCCCATAGCTGTTCTATATCATTGTCTTCTCTTTCAGAGTTCAAGGTTTGTTCAAGTTGTTCTCTATAGTTTCGCTGATTCTCTGCATTGTGTATTTCGTCCATGTTCCACTGTGGGTTTATTGTTGTTTTATTGTATTTGTGGCTAGATATTCTGGATTTGACTTTTGCTCTGACTAAGTAATGATCTGTGTCTCCGTCTATTCCTCTCAGGCTTGTTACGTCTATAATATTACTATGACGGGCATCTACTACTAATGATGTGGTCAATTTGGTTGCGCGTAATATGGTCGTTTGAGACCCAGGTTTGCTTATGGATGTCTTTATGCGGAAACATGGTTGACTTTATTAGCATGTTATTAGCTGCTGCAGTTTCTGTGAGTCTTAGGTGTAGGCTAGGCTCTTTGCCTATTTTAGCATTAAAGTCCCCACAGAGTATGCGCATATCATGTTTGGGCATCGTATCTATCTCTCTTTCTAGGGCATCGTAGAATTCATCCTTGATATCTTCATCCTTTTCTTCCGTTGGTGCAGGCGCTGAGATAATCGAGGTGTTGTATCGCTCTCCCTTCATTCGTATGTAGCATATCCTTTCATTTATAGGTTTAAAATTTAGTATATTCTGTACTAGGTTGTTTCTAATCACAAAGCCCGTTCCGAATTCATGTCTTCCGTTTTTGTTACCGCTGAAGAAGATGGTGGATTTACTTATTCTTATATTTCCATCGTCTGGCCATCTTATTTCTTGGACGGCTGTTATATCCATTCCTATGTTTTCCATTTGTTCCACAGCATTTATAGCAGCTCCAGGTCTGTACCAACTCTGGACATTCCAGGTTCCAATATTCATAGTCCTTTTACATTGCATTTGTCGTTTTTTGTGTTTATCTGTCCGGTTCCGAGGCAAAGTTGCAGTTTTCATAACTAGTTCCTTTTTTTCCGAGGGTGGGTAGTTAGCCCTCCGCTCAACCCTCCTCTTTTATCCGGGCTTGGGACCGGCTGAGGTAAGGTGATTTCCGGGCTATTCAATCCACCCGTTCCTCACCCTACCCCAGGCAGAGTTGTCTTGTTATTGGCATAAAATAAATTTAACACACCACTGTTCCAAAAATCTCTAGTCCGGTTCTGAACACCAGTCTTTAACCCGAAGTTTAGTTCAAATTCACGTCGCACTAAAGTCTGATCCCACTTCTGACACCAATTTTTACGATTTTCCCGTGGGTTGACACAAAGTCAATTTAACTCAACAATTAATAAATTTATTTACACTTCAAAACACTCCGTACAATAATTAACTCAGCTACTAAAAACACTACTACAATTCCAGTATTATTCCACTATTGAAAAAACTTTACCGCGTTTCCAAATTCACTACTACACTACTAGACCGTCGTTGACACCGCTTCTTTTATATTCGCAGACCACGTTCTAGAATGACCGCAAAACGCTTCGCGATTTGCCTCGAATATCAAAGATGCTTCCAGGTGTCGCTTCCTAACTGTCGCGCACTTATAATAATAATTAACCTAAATTCGGAACACACTCTGTTTGTAAAGTATAGTGTGTATCGGGCAAGACGTCATTCTTGAAAGATCGACATTTGACAGTGCATGTGTGTAAAGCAGACTGGTAGAGAACCTAAAAAATAATGTGTCTTTTTTTGGCGGAAAAAAGTAGAGGTTGCAGAAAATAAAGAATTTAGTAATTTTCCTCGTTAAATTTAAATAGTGGAGTTTTATTTGCCTCAAACCGGTGGTTTGTGTTCGCGAAGTCCACATTTGGCGACCGTGACAGGACGGGGAAAATTGACTATTGTGTTGGAGACTTCAGGTCCAAAGTTTAGCGAGATTTCATTTGTGTAAAGTTACAGTCTGTGGAAAGATGGATCTCGAAATCAAGAAAAAAGGCCGTAAAGTTCTTCGGGCATCCTTTACAAGGTGCTGTACAGAGTTAGAGACTGTATTAGCAGAGCCAACTGAAGACCAGTTACAGAAGGCACAAGTGTTGCAGGAGTTATTAACTGGGAAGTTAGCAGAACTGCAGGTGAAAGACGCCGAGATATTTGAAGCTATGTTAGTGTGTGATGTTAAAGAAGAGGACTTAATTAAAGAAAAAGACATGTGTGATACATACTTAAAACGTGCAAAAGCCCTTGAATTGTGCTATTTGAAGCTACGTAAAGTGGACAGTCCTCAAATTGATGACTTAAATGAAAGTACTAGTTCCATTGCTGCTATTACAGGTAAGAGGAAGTTTAAATTGCCTGTAATACAATTTAAAAAGTTTGATGGAAACATAAAAGATTGGCTTTCCTTTTGGGCACAATTTAAGAAAATCTATGAAGATATTGACATGGACCCTGCTGACAAGATCGAATATCTTATTCAGTCTACTGTGCCAGATAGTAGGGCTAGGCGAGTTGTAGAAAGTTTTCCTGCTATAGGAGTAAATTATGTACAAATTGTAGATAGTTTAAGAAGTAGGTTTGGTAGGGAAGACCTACAAATTGAAGTATATGTCAGGGAACTATTAAAGTTAATTTTAAACAACGCCCTAGCCAAGACAAAAATTGAGTTGTTTAACCTTTATGATAGTCTCGAAACTCAGTTAAGGTCACTTCAAACTTTAGGAATTACAGCTGAAAAGTATGCTGCCATTCTTTACCCATTAACTGAATCTTGTCTTCCTGAGGAATTACTAAGAGTATGGCAACGTAGCACTGTAGGACATTTGAAAGAAAATGAGGAATATGAAGAAAATTCTAATAGTGTACCAAGTGGTTGTAACAACAGCTTAGAAAGTCGACTTAAAGCTTTAATGACATTTTTGCAAAGTGAAGTACAAAATGAGCAACGAATCAGTCTTGCTGCTGAAGGTTTTGGACTATGTAGTGTAGGAAATCGCTCGAATACTCCAGGTGGCCATGTAGAACGGAGGAAAAAGGTGTCACTAGAATATCCATCAACTGCAGCTGACTTGCTTAATAATACTACAGTCGTTAAGTGTCTCTTTTGTGAAGGTGGTCATGAAAGTGTAAATTGTTTCAAGGCAACAAAATTACCTTTAGAGAAAAAGAAGCAAATTGTTAATGATAAAAGAGCATGTTTCTCTTGTTTAAGGAAAGGACATCAAGCTAGAAAGTGTAGAGGTCATGTAAAATGTTTGGTATGTGAAAGGAGTCATGTCACTTTGATGTGTCCTGAGATAAAATCAAATAGGAATACACCAACTGCCAGTGAACAACCTATTGAAGCTCAACACTCAATTCACCAGGAAGATTTGGTAGCAACTAACTGTGTTAGCCTTGGTATTGCTTCTCGAGTTTTTATGCAAACTTTACGCGTTGAGATGGCTGCCCCTAATGGTTCCTGTAGTGTTCGTGCTCTAATAGACACAGGATCGCAACGTTCTTATGTTTTGCAGTCTACTGTTCAAAAATTAAAGTTAGTTGAATTATCTCGACATAAAATACTGCACTGTTTATCTGGAGGTCGTTTAGTGGAGCAGACCCACAGTCGTTTTGAGGTAGAACTAGTATACAAGGGTCATAGATGCAAATTAGAAGTTTTGAGCCAACCTACTATATGCAATGAAGTGATTCCTGTACCTCCAGGACTCTGGATTGATGAGTTGCATAGCCTAGGCATAGAGCTTGCAGATACTGCGGAAAACTCTGACATTGAGGTAATGATAGGGGCAGATGCGGCAGGTTACTTAATTACTGGAAGGAAACATCTACTTGACTGTGGACTGGTGGCTGTAGAAACGCTACTTGGGTGGACTTTGATGGGCAAATTGCAAAATGAGTATTGGAAGGACCATCTGGCTACTTCAACCATAAATTTGTATCTTAATGATCAAGTTATTGCCAATTTGTGGGAGTTGGATATATTAGGCATAACTGAACCCAGCAGAGACAAAAGTAGAAGGGAATTGGAAATTTCAGCAGAGATTTTTTTCAATGAGACAGTAAAAGCAAAGTTTACAGAATAAACTATAAGTTCCGTCACTCCTTGTCGGCACTTTGAAGTTCGGCGATCTTAAGCGTGCCGACTGCCGGCAAACGCGTCAAAAGGACGTGCTGACTGCCTGGAAAACCGCAGGGGAAGACGGAGTAATAATGCGGATTTATGGTTTTACCAAATTACCAAAATTTTATTGGGGAAGGTGGAGTTAATTTTGGAATATCTGGGGTAAAAATTATTGGAAGAAAAAAATGAATGATTTCGTATAGCATTAAACGAATTTAATAATTCTTATTAACTGAATGTGGTTAATGATTATTTAGGTTATGTTATGATTGCTAACATGCGCAATTAAAGAATTAAAACACTTATTCCGGAGAAAAAAATGGATAGATATGGTTGAATATATACCTTACTTCATCTACGGGACATCTAAAAAATGATAACCCAGTACCGCGTTTTGTAACACAACTTTCAACCGAACAAAATTCTACAGGCATTTTGCGCAAAATATTTGGTCCACCTAGTTAGATACGCCGATATTAACACTGCGCGTGCCGAAAATCCACTGTGTATGCTCGGGCGCTGGGACCGGTGGTCTGTGGGATCTGAGAGGGACGAGGAGCGCGGAAAAGGTAAACCGGCGCTTTGGCGAGAGTGACGGAACTTATAGTTTATTCTGTAAACTTTGGTAAAAGTGGACAGTGAAGGCCGCTATGAAGTAAGACTACCGTGGCTGGAGGGGCATCCTGTACTTCCCAGTAATCTGTTAGTTGCTCAGAAACGTTTGACATCCACTTTGAGAAAGCTGAACTCAATGGATTTGTATGAACTATATAACGGCGTATTACTGGAATGGGAAGAAGCTGGAATTATTGAGCGAGTACCCAAGGGAAATGTAACAACATATAGTCACTACTTGCCCCACAGACCAGTTGTACGAGACAGTTCAGCGACTACCAAGATCCGGCCAGTTTTTGACGCTGGTGCAAGACAAGGTCAGTGCCCTTCTTTAAATCAATGTTTGGAAAAGGGCCCCAATTTGATAGAGATTATACCTGATGTTTTGATTGGGTTCAGAAAGTACCGAATTGGAGTAATATCTGATATTAAAAAGGCGTTTCTTCAAATAGCAGTAAATGAAGCAGATCGGGATTTTCTTAGGTTTTTGTGGATCAACAGCAAAGAAGAAGAGATTATCTACTAGAATGGTCTTATCAAATGAATACTTTGGATAAACTTAATGGTTGTTTCTATGTGGATAATTGCGTTACAAGTTTGCCAGATGAAGCATCAGTGGAGTCATTTGTTAAGGAATCTTTTGAAATCATGCTCAAGGGTAAGTTTGAACTTACAGGGTGGGAGAAATCTTGTAGTAAAAGTCCTAGGATGAACAAGAATCAGTTAGACATTAATGTTTTGGGTCTTACTTGGAACTTGAATCGAGACACTCTGTCCTTGAGGAACAGCTTGAAGGAGGTAGACATACCCGAGGATCTGACGATAACTAGAAGACTCATATTATCCCACACTCAACGGATTTTTGACCCTATTGGGTTGGTGAGTCCCACAACATTGTGTCCAAAGCTATTATTACAGCAAACTTGAAAGCGAGGACTAAACTGGGATTCGGAAGTCAATGAAGAGATTGCCAATGAGTTTAGGGTATGGGTCAGTGAATTAAAATATTTGCACGAGTTAGAGATCCCACGATGGGTGAATTCAAGACCTGATTGCCAAGAAACTTACTCGTTACATGTCTTCTGTGACGCAAGTGCAAAGGCTTACGCTTGTGTAATTTTTTTAAGAGTTGAACAAACCAAAGAAGTATCAATCAGTTTGCTGGCGTCTAAAGCAAGAGTTGCACCTTTAAAGGCGATAACCATACCACGGCTAGAACTGCTAGGTGCTACAATTGCAGCAAGGTTGTATACCACTGTGCAGTCCAATTTTGATGTGAAGATGCGTAGCTATTTTTGGACGGATTCTACGACTGTTCTTTCATGGATACGAAGGAAAGAAGAATGGTCTACCTTTGTTCGAAACAGAGTTAATGAGATCCGTGAATTAACCTCAGTGTCATCCTGGAATCAGGTGCCTGGTCGTCTAAATTCGGCGGACTTACCTTCTCGAGGATGCTACGCAAGAAAATTATACGAATCAAAATGGTGGGAGGGACCAAGTTGGCTTTATGAGGACGAAAAGAATTGGCCTAAATCAGAACCGCCTTGTTCTGACGAGGAGATTTTCAAAGAAAGGAGAAAAACTGTGGTTGCCTGAGTTAACGCCCATATTGATTCAATAGATGAATGGCATCTTAACTATTTTTCAAAATATATAAAAACTATTCGAATGATTGGTTGGATTTTCAGATTTTGCCATAAGGCACGTCATCCTACAAGCAAGCAAGAAGGAGGTATAACTGCCAAAGAACTAAACGACGCTGAAACGTTTGTTCTAAAGACATTGCAGCAGTCCAACTTACCATTGGATGACCCAAGATTAAAAGCTCTCAATATTTTTGTCGACGATTTAGGTCTTATTCGATTGAAGACGCCTATTATTAACAGGGACGACACGGAATGGTTTCGGTTGCCGATTATCCTACCTTCAAGACAGCCAGTAGTGGATAAGCTAATATTCGACTTACATGTGAGAGAGTGTCATGCCGGTGTTCAAATGTTAATGAGCTTTTTGAGAGAGAAATATTGGATTTTGAGTGGTCGAAAATACATACGTTCTGTTTTAGCAAAATGCGTGAAATGTAAGAGGCATGGAGGTAAACCATTAAATACATTAGTGCCACCTTTGCCGCTCGACCGAGTAAGAGATGCTGTTGCCTTCGAGATTGTTGGTGTTGACTTTGCGGGCCCCCTTCATCTAAAAAATGGCGATAAAGTGTGGGTTTGTCTCTTTACCTGTGCTATTTTCCGAGCTGTTCACTTGGAGCTAGCCACCTCTTTGTCTACACCTTGTCTTCTACGCGCTTTGAGGCGTTTTATTTGCGAGACGTGGTCGACCAAAAACTATTTACTCGGACAACGGGACAAACTTTGTTGAGGCGAATAACCTGATGCAAAGCCTGAATTGGGATGAAATCGTGGAGAAAACTGCTATTGATCGTATCATATGGCGGTTCAACCCCCCTGCTGCCCCATGGTGGGGAGGCTTTTGGGAGAGGATGATAGGAATTATGAAATCACTTCTCAGAAGAACACTAGGTCGAGCTTCACTCAGCTATGAAGAATTGTTAACGTTGCTTTGTGATTGTGAGGCGATCATTAATTCAAGACCTTTAACGGAGATGACTGGTGACAAGAATGAACTAGTCACTTTAACACCGGCTATGTACTTAAGAGAGCAAGCAGAGAGCGGAATTCCCGATTGTGACCAAATTGATCGTGTTTCATTACAGCCAAGAGTGGTGCGGTTACAAACTCTGAGAGATGCTTTGCGAATGAGATTTCGAAGCGAATATCTGGGACAATTACGAGTGATATATAACAAACACCAATTATCACGCCCTGTGAAGATCGGGGAGGTCGTCCTCATTGGCAGTGATGGTAGTAAACGACTAAATTGGCCGCTTGGACGGGTCACTGAATTGTTACCGGGAGGAGATGGTCGTGTTAGACTAGTCCGACTGGCGACTTCTGGAGGTCATGTTCTGCGTCCAATCCAGAGAGTGTTTTCTTTAGAAGTGGATGCTACAGATGAGTTCGAGAATACTCCGGCTGAAGGCGCCGCCCAAGATACTCAAGACTACTGTGAAAATAGTGAATCGGTGTTCGCGAAAAGCGGGAGTGATGTGAAAAGCAGAGTACCCGTAACGAAAACTTCGCGGAGTGATAGGCTAATAAAGACGCCGTCTAGATTATTAGATTAGAATAAGGTTTATTTTTGTAGACTTGTTTTGTTAAAAAAAAAGGGGGAAATTTTATAAGTTTGCTTTTATGTTGTGAGAAACTTTTATGTTGACAAAAGTTTCTCAGGTGGGAGAATGTCGCGCACTTATAATAATAATTAACCTCAATTCGGAACGCACTATGTTTGTAAAGTATAGTGTGTATCGGGCAAGACGTCATTCTTGAAAGATCGACATTTGACAGTGCATGTGTGTAAACCAGACTGGTAGAGAACCTAAAAAATAATGTATCTTTTTTTGGCGGAAAAAAGTAGAGGTTGCAGAAAATAAAGAATTTAGTAATTTTCCTCGTTAAATTTAAATAGTGGAGTTTTATTTGCCTCAAACCGGTGGTTCGTGTTCGCGAAGTTCACACTAACTGTGGCCTACTTTAACACGCGCCCGGCCAGATATTGCGGCGCATCGGTTTCATCGAGTATCGAGCATAGTAGGCCCAAACCGTAACAATATGTATGACTTAATAGAGCTCCAAAAAGATCATCCAGAATATGTTGTGTATGTACAGAGTGGGGGTACCATTTTTTGCTTACATTTTTAGCAAAGAACAAAACTCTCTGCTTAAAGGTTTAAGCGAAGTAGTATTGCATTTAGATGCCACAGGTAGTATAATTAGAAAAACGCACGAAACCGATAAACGGGTTTATTATTATGCAGGAGTGATTCAACTTTCCAACAACCAAAGAGTCTGTCCAGTATTCGAAATGGTGTCATCAGTTCATGATGCAAGTGCTATAGCCAACTGGTTGTTACATTTTAAGACATATTATATCTCAAATAAAAATCAATGGTCGGAATTTAAAAAAGTAGTAACTGACTTTAGTTTTGCTTTTATAAACGCTTCGGTTTTGGTTTTCAATAATATAGACCTAGCAGAGTACCTTCAAATAACATTAGATCATTTGCATTTCAGAAAACCATATCCAACTTTATTCAAATCCATCTTTGTTGCCAAATTAATGGCCGATTTGATATGTGAATGTGATAATGCAGAAGAAGATAGGCAAGTTGTAAAAAAATTAGTAGCTGCTGCATTTAATTTAAATTGGTCCGAGTTTTGTTTGTGGTTTAAAAATTTTCACTTACTAACAGTATGTAAATTTGATGGAAGGTGTATCTCAGATGCCCTCCGTGAGATAGCAAGGATATCATTAAAAGAAAAATACGAATTGATAAACAACCCCGTAGATGTTTGGATTTACTCTGAGTTGGATCAAAACAATGATCTAAACCAGGAGAGAAGTGCGTTTTTGCAACATTTCAAGAACATTACTGATTCGAATGCAGAAATTATAGCAACTCTGTCGCCCAACACCGGAGAGGACTGCGTTAGGCCCAAAACATAACGAAAGCAGATTGCCGGTTTCTGATTTCCGGCGCCGACAACCAGCTGCTGGAAAACCTGCTAGGGTACGTACAGCGAACGCCGGCACCCGCGTGCTGGCTGGTGCGTTGAAGTGCACCATAGCATCACTGTCACTCTCTATTTGTGCAAAATGTCTTCCGATTCATCAGATGATGAAGCGTTAATGAACAATCCGTTCTTGAAATTGATAGAAAATATAAGAAAGTGCATCCTATAAATAAAGAACGATCGGCGTATGGTGAATATCACCATCTATTTCCTCAGTTGAAGGAACATGAGGACCGTTTGTTTGCATATATGCGTATGGGGCTTGAAACATTTATCTATATTCTGAATAAAATTCAGCAAAGATTGGTAAAAGCGTGGAACAACTGGCATCAACAACCGATTTTGGGAAAGGAAAAACTTGTTATTACTTTAAGGTAAGTGACAAAAATATATTTTAATTATTTGATAACTGAAAATATACGTAAGTATACAGAGTATACAAAGATACTATAGGTACAACGTTAGCTTACATATGTAAGCTAACTTTGTACCTATAGCTAAACTAGTAAGCAATTATTTAAAGATTAGTAAAATCATTGTTCAAAAAGGCGGAATAGTGTAGAATAGGATTTGATTCTGAAGGTTGTCTTGAAGAAGACGAAGAATAATGTAAGCTGGAGCTGGGTGATGAGTCCACCGGGTTATTATATGCAAATTCTTCAACAGCGTTCTGTACCCGCGCTCTGAACGCCAATTTTCTCCAAAGAGATATTTTTCGAACATGTGGAAGCAAACTTTAAAAAAAAAACAAATCTTCGTCTTCTTCTTTTGGCTTCTGATACTTTTCTTTCAAGCACTCTAGCTTCTGCTTCTCAATATTTATCATTGCTGCATTCCAGAGATCCGCCTGTGAGCTTTTGCAAACTCGTTTGCTAGCAGTAGATTCTGATTGTTTTTCATGGTTATGTCATGTATGTCGGTTGCATCAGAGTCCTCATGCTCAACTTCACGTTTAGTGTTCGCTGCCTCTCGTTCGTTGCTTCCTACTTCCTGTTCAGTGTTGGCTGCTTCAGGAACTGTATCTTCCTCCGCAGATAGTTGATCTGAAGATTCATCATCCCGGCTATCACTAGACTTGGAACAGGGCCCTTTTGAAACTCTTGGCTTAACAGTTCTTCTCAAGAATGACAATGCATGGAAATAAGGCCATCTAGAAGTATTTGTCAAATTTGCTGCGTCTCCGGAATGTGCAGGAACAATTTTTCCCAATTCTACCGAATATTGGTCTCTTAAGTACTTCCACTTCTTTTTCAGTACGTCTTCTGTAAATACAAGTCACAATCAGTCTACCTAAACTTAAAACGTATTACACTTTTAATTTTATGAAAAAATAATAAAATATTTTATGAGTCGCCCCGCAATATTTATTAACAATGATTTTAATTATGTGAACATAAGTAATCCGATTCTTTTGGTTACAGGTACTTGGCAACAGGATGTTCTTTCAAAACTCTTGCTTTTTATTTTCGAATGGGTGCTTCTACTGTTGTAAATATTGTAACAGAAACAGTACTGGTACTTTACGAAGAACTTCAGCCTGTTTATATGCCAGTACCCACAGAAGCCAATTTCAATGAAATAGCCAACGATTTTTATAAAACATGGAATTTTCCAAATGTAGTTGGTGCCATCGATGGCAAGCACGTCCGCATAAACTGCCCGAAAAACAGCGGTTCAATGTTTTTCAATTACAAAAAAATATTTTTCGGTAGTTCTACAAGCTATTGTCGATGCAAACTATCGTTTTATAACTATTGATATCGGAGGTTATGGCAAACAAAGCGATGGAGGTACCTTTCAGGCTTCCAGTTTTTATAAAGCTTTGATGACAAAACAAGTGAAAATTCCCGGACCAGCATTCTTACCAGGCACGAATATTAATGCACCGCATGTATTTCTTGGAGATGAAGCTTACCCCCTTCTAGATTTTCTTTTAAAACCATATGGAGGACAAAGCTTACCAATAGCTGAAGAGTGTTTTAATAGTCGCCTGTCAAGGGCCAGAAAAACAGTTGAATGTGCTTTTGGAATGTTGAACTCCAAGTGGCGTATCCTAACCAAGCTAATTGAAACTGCAGTGGACACTGCAGATAATATAATAAAATGTGTGTTCGTCCTGCACAACACCATTTTAGCAAGAGAAGGGTTAGAGCATCATCTAACTGACGTGGAAATAGTTCAAATAAGAAATCCAAGAGGAGTTACAGGAAGGCCTGCAAATTCTGCAGCAATTGCCAGGGAAACATTTAAAACTTATTTTATGAATAATCCCTTGAACTATATGTAAACAATTAAACAATGTGTAAGAATAAGCGCAAGTATTTGGCTTCAATAACAAATATTGTACACCTACCCTCTACACCTCAAAAAAAAATTTCTTACCGTCAAAACCCATTTCTTTCGCTACCCGTTTCCAACACTTTGCCACTACCACGCGGTTGCTGTGGTTTTTCTTGGTTTTGTCCCAAATCGGTGTTTCTTTAAATACCTCTGCAATCAGTTTTTCGCAATCCATACTCAAAAGTAAATAGAACTACTTCCTGCTTTGCCTGATCGCTGGTAATTGAAAACAAGTGACATTACCAGCGCCGGTCGGCCGGTAAGCCGGCAACCTGGTTTCGTTATGTTTTGGGCCTTATTCTCGATTTTCTGGAAAAGTGCACGAAAATTTTACTCAAATTAGGTATTTCAGTTCGATTTGAGAAGCGGTCAATCAAGACTGCTTGAGCAGACATTTTACATCAAGTAGGCCTAAGATTTGACGTAGATTCCAAAAATGTAATAAAAAATGGGTCATCTTATTTAAGAAATTATAAGTTTGTAATTTGAAGTAGAAGTCCATCATCTCGCAGTGAAGGAGTAAGAATACAGGGTGCGGAATGACACACAGTCTTCTCCAGTATAAATTTATCATAGTCCACTAATTAAAGGGGACGCGCTCGACTAGTTTTGGACATAGGCATGTCCATCATCAGGAGCTTAAGTGTTACTTAATAAAATTAAAGTAATGCTGTCTTTCTATACAGGGATAGACAGCGAGACCCATTGATTGATATTATTAAAACATTAATATCGGGCAAACAAGCTTATACTGGAGAAAAAGAAGAAAACACTTAAATAACTAATGACACACTCATAAATCTAAACCCAAATTAATGGGGGTGACAGGGGGTCCCCATTTTGAGAGTATGGGAGCACAAATAGTGAATTTTTTTTTGTTTTTTTAGCTTACTATCTCGATTGGTTGCTGAGGGCAGATCAAGGTAAGCTTGTTCGCCCCGTATTAATGTTTTAATAATATCAATCAATGGGTCTCGCTGTCTATCACTGTACAGAAAGACAGCATTACTTTAATTTTATTAAGTAACACTTAAGCTCCTGATGCCTTTAATTAGTGGGCTATAATAAATTTATAGTGGAGAAGACTGTGTGTCATTCCGCAGACTGAATTATAAGTTTGGTTTCTTGCTCAAATTTGGAACACCCTGTATACTAATGAGTTCTCTAGGAAAAAAACAAACTTTGCGACAATAATCCAAACACAAGCTCGATGTGTACGTTTTTTCTTTAAATATATTTTTTTCAGCATAGACATAAGATATGTTACATGAAAAATACTCAGAAATTTACGTAGAATCCATAAATGCAACAAAAATTAAGGTTCTCATTTGAAAATGTCAACTGGAAGGTCGTATCTGAATTTTGAGACACCCTGTACGTCAATATTTTTTTTTATTTGCTAAACACGTGTTGTTATATACCTACAGTGTGACCCATTTAGAATGGAAACACCCCTATAAAATTTTAGGTTATTAACCGATTTCAATGTTTTTTTTTTTCATTAGAAAATGGAGAATTTTTATTAGCGATTTTTTTATTGAAAAAATTACTACGCCACTGGATCTATAATGCTTTCAAATAGCTGTGACCAACATTTTTTTTTTTTTTTTTTTTTATTTATTTTTTTTTTTTTTTTAGAAATTAATCAATTAATAATTAATAATAAACAAGTAAGTAGTAACAGCATTTCTATGGCAACAGTTGATGAAGGGTGTTCTTTTGTGACCGTTAGCTTAGAGGATTTTTGAATTTTAATTTGTCATAGCTTTGTTATTAATGAATGGATTTTTATGAAATTTTGGTCACAGCTATTTGAATGCACTATAGATCCAGTGGCGTAGTAATTTTTTCAAAAAAAAAATCGCTAATAAAAATTCTCCATTTTCTATCAAGAAATAGTATCGTAATATGACCTGAAAACTGAAATAAATATTTAAAATTTTCTCCCGTAATAGACATTTCATTCCTAATTATTTCAAAAAAAAAATCATTGTAATCGGTTAATAACCTAAAATTTTATAGGGGTTTCCATTCTAAATGGGTCACACTGTATATCACGTTTCTTGTAGATTCATTTTTATTATGAGGTTTTGTTTTAGTTAAGTGTGATCTTAATGTGTTTTGAATTCTAAATATTGTTCTGATGTAATATTATTTAGGTATTCGAACAATTTTTCTTTATTAAATTGTTCGTTATTGCAAATAATTTTGGCTCTATCAAATAAACTTACCTTATTTACCATTATTGGATGATTGGATTTGTAGTTTAAATATTTATTTGTGTGGGTTGGTTTTCTGTATACGTTTGTTTCAAATTTGTTTATGTCTTTTTTGATTAGAATGTCTAAGAATGGAAAGAAAATTTAAAAGAAATAAGATTCTTTTGGTGTAAAACCTGCTTAACAAAAGTTTAATACATGTACCTAAAAAGTCAAGAGCATCACAAGGAGCATCATAAGGTAGGGAATACATAGTTTTTATGGCATGAAAGAATGAAAATTCCATTGCTAATAGTAGAAAACGTTTCAGGGTGTTATAAGAGGGCGTTATGATAACCACTATAACCTACACCGTTTCCAAGGTATTGTTACGGTCTGGGCCTACTATGCTCGATACTTCTTAACGAACGCTCGCGTCGGGATGAAACCGATACGCCGCAATATCTGGCCGGGCGCGTATTAAAGTAGGCCACAGTTAGGAAACGCTATCTCGAAGATTCTTGAATGGTCAAGGCAACCCGCGAAGCGTTTCGCGGTCATTCTAGAACGTGGTTTGCGAATATAAAAGACGCGGTCTCGACCGCAGTAGTAGTGAATTTGGGAACGCGGTTAAGTTTAAATAGCGAAGTAATTGTGGAATTGTAGTAGTGTTTTTAGTAGCTGTGTTAATTATTGTACGGAGTGTTTTAACGTGTTAATAAATTTATTAATTGTTCAGTTAAATTGACTTTGTGTGAACCCACGGGAAAATCGTAACAATTGGTGTCAGAAGTGGGATCAGACTTTAGTGCGACGTGAATTTGAACTAAACTTCGGGTTAGAGACTTGTGTTCAGAACCGGACTAGAGATTTTCGGAACAGTGGTGTGTTAAATTTATTTTATGCCAGTAACAAGACGTCAAAGTGCAAACATGGAGGCCCAATTTGCAGCTATTATGGACATGCTTAAACAACATCGACAACAAGACAAGGAAGAACCAGAAAGGATTCGACAAGAACAAGAAAGGATTCGACAACAAGACAAGGAAGAACAAGAAAGGATTCGACAAGAACAAGAAAGGATTCGACAACAAGACAAGGAAGAACAAGAAAGGATTCGACAAGAACAAGAAAGGATTCGACAACAAGAGAAGGAAGAACAAGAAAGAATTCGACAACAAGACAAAGAAGAAGACAGAGAGCGGCAAGAAAAACGTAACGTAGAAATATTGAACGGTCTAGCGGGGACCAAAACAGAAATCCAAGAGTATGTAACCCATAGTCTTAAAAAGATGGAGTGTGATGTTGAGGAAAAATTAAAGGATGTTCGGGAAGACATTAATGATGTTCGGGACGACATTAATAAAATTCAGAATGATGTTGAGATAAAGCTACGCGACTTAGAGCAGAAAATTGACAGCAGAGGAGCCAGCTCTACAGTGATCACCGGAAACGGGCTCAACAAGATCAAGCCTCCCACATACGACGGTCAAACTTCATGGGCAACGTACCAACTCCAATTTGAGGCCGCTGCAAATGCAAATAGATGGAGTAACGAGGAAAAGGCTGTAGCACTGGTGGTGGCATTACGAGGACCTGCATTGGAGCTGTTACAGACTCTGCCTATCGCCCAACAAAGCAACTATGACGCATTAGTAGCTGCATTAGAACGACGTTATGGGGATCAGCATAGGAAAGGAGTGTACCAAACACAATTAAAGGCAAGACTGCAGAAAACTGGTGAAAATTTACAAGAGTTTGAGGCCGAAATTCGTCGCCTTGTGCATCTGGCTTACCCAGCCGTCCCGGATGAAATCCAAGAAGAACTTGTGGCACAGTGTTTTGTAGATGGGATTCGAGATCTGGAAGTAAAGAAAATGCTGAAGATGTTCAAAGGAAGCAACAGCAGCGAATTACTAGTTCGAGCGCTGGAAGTTGAAGCTGCGTGCAATGACTTAAAGCCAAGGATCAGGGCCGTGACTATTCAAGAGGAGAGAGAACCGCCAGCCGATCATGTTGCTACATCAATAGATAAAATTGAATCAATGGTCGGCCAAATAGTGCAACAAGTGGCAGCATTAGGAAATGGTCTTTCCACACAGTTAGAACGATCACGCCCGATCACGAGAGTGGAGTGTTATCGATGCGGACGTACGGGACACATGAAACGAGATTGTCGAGTAAGGATACCGTCCCGCTCTCCAACGAGGGACGTACAACCATCCAGAAGGGACCAGGAAAACTCCCACTAGTCAACATTACGGGGCGAATGTTGACTAGCGAAAACAAAGCCCCCAGAATTATCTCCATCAGAAGCCTGGGTAGATCAATGGGAAGCCTGAACGTAGATGGAAAGGTGGATGCGATGAACGTTACTTTTACTTTGGATACCGGTGCGGCAGTATCTTTGATCCGGTCAAACCTTGTGGATAAAAGTCAAATTAAGCCTTTACGAAGAAGTATTCTCCTGCGCACTGTGACTGGAGAATCGGCTAAAGTTTTAGGAGAAATAACAGTCAAGATTTGCCTTGGAAGGATTACGTTTTACCACACCGTGTTAGTAGCAGATATTGAAGATGAATTTATTCTGGGAATGGACCTGATTCGTCAACATGGATTTTCTTTTAATCCCGAGCAAAATATCCTAAGGTTTGGAAGTGAAGAGTTCATCCTGTCAACCAATCACCGCTATGAGTCACCCATTAATGTTTTGGCATCTCAGACAGTCGTTTTCGTTTGGCTATCGACCGGTAAACACGTATTCGAGTTATTGTAGTGCGAATTTTGTGAATTCGGTACCATCGGCGGCGAGTGGTACTCGATCGCCGTTATCGCTGACCAAGCACAAACAAAAACAAAGTCAACAACTAAACACAATGCTTAGCAATGCAATGTTGCACACTCCAAATAAACCCACTTTATCATTGTATACAACTAAAAAACAACAAGACCCGCAAGATGAATTAGCGCCTAATAATGGAAAGGATACAGTTGCACAACTGCAATCCCAATTAAATACGATGCAGAAGTTGTATGATGAACTAATGCTCAAATATACAGTATTAGAAAGAAAATTGTCACACACAGACACTGAAAAAATTGAATACTGGACAGACGAGTAAGAACTTAGCAAGGAAACGGAATGGATTAGAGTAAGGAATGCAAAAAAGCGAAAGGCAAGCAGTTCCCCAAAAGAACCGGTGCAGAGTAGCAGCATAAAAAACACTCGACAACAGCAGCAAAACCATACAGAAAGGAAACCTCCACCAGTAATTATCAGCAAAATTAATAATTATAATGCCTTAACTGAAGATTTAGTGAAAAATCAAATAAAGTTTCAGACAAGCATGCTTGCTGGAGGAAGGATAAAAATAAATGTCAATGACGAAAGTGACTATAGGAATCTAACAACTGCAGTCAAAAATATGAATCTAGAATGGCATTCTTTTCAAGACAAACAGACTAGACCAATTAAAGTGGTGGTTAGAAATTTACACCATACGTGCAAAATAGAAGATATTACTGCAGATCTAAAAGATAAAAAATTGAATATATTGGATGTTTGCCAGCTTTTGAGAAGCAAAGACAAAACTCCGTTACCCTTATTTGTGTTAACATTCAGCAGAGAAGAAGACATTAAAAAAATCTACGAAATTGGAGACATTTTACATATGAAAGTGAAAATAGAGGCATTCAAAAAACCCAAACTTATTCCGCAATGCAAAAATTGTCAGGATTATGGACATACCCAAAAATATTGTGGAAAAGAACCTAGATGTGTAAAATGTGCTGGCAAGCATCATACAATAGACTGCAAGAAACCTAGCAATACCCCGGCCAAATGCGTACACTGTGGCGAGGCTCATCCTGCCAACTACAGGGGATGCACCACAGCCATAACGCTGCAAGAGCTACGAAACAAAGCTAACAATAAAAAGTTACCAGATAGACAGCATTCCGAAGCAAGCAACAATAGAACAAATGGACAGAGACTAGTAGACGACCATATAACATATTCCCAAATAACAAGCGGACTAGAACAAGCTCAAGGAACAAGTAGTGCGGATTCTACAACAGTAATGCTACAAAAAATTATGAAACAGATCCAGCAGCAGGAAAAAAGACAAGAAGAATTTAAAAAATCTATACTTGATAGACTAGCCCAATTGGAAAACTTGCAAAGCCGCCGATTAAACCGAGATGGTAAGTGATTTGCGAATACTTGAGTGGAATGCAAATGGACTTCTGCAACACCAGCATGAGTTGCAAGTTATATTAGAAACCCAGCATATTGATGTATGTTTGATTTCCGAAACACATTTTACAAATCAAATGTATATTAAATTTAACGGATACCATATCTATCATGCACTGCACCCGCAAAATACTGCAAGAGGCGGAGCAGCCGTTATAATAAAACAAAACATAATTCACTATGAAAGACAGAGCTATGAGACAGAGGAAATACAGGCTGCGAGTGTGAGCATCAGAACAAAAAAATTTGAAATTACGGTAGCATCGATGTATTCACCACCAAGGCATATTATTGACAGGAATGCGTATTCCTTCTTTTTTAATACGTTAGGAGAAAAATTCATTGTCGGCGGAGACTTCAACGCCAAACACACCCATTGGGGTTCGCGGTTGACAACAAAAAAGGGAAAGGAACTGTACCAAGCTATCATCAAATTAGATGCCAAATGGCACTCAACTGGAAAACCTACTTATTGGCCAACGGATATCAATAAGGTTCCAGATCTCCTAGATTTTTTCGTCTCAAGAAAACTTGCAGTAAGTCATGTACACATTGAGGAAGAACACGGACTATCCTCTGATCATTCACCGATCCTACTAACGCTCAGTGAATACGTCATAACTAAAGGATCAAATCCGACCCTAACAAATAAAAAAACTGACTGGGAAAGTTTTAAAATGGAAATTCACGAAAGAATTAAGTTGAACGTACCTATCAAATCAATACAGCAATTAGAATTAGAATCAAAAAAATTCATTATTGATGTTCAGCAAGCAGCATGGAATAACACCCCAGAAATAAGAAGAAGAACCGCTGGAATAAACTATCCCAAGGAAATACGCGATCTTATAAAAGAGAAGAGGAGAGCTAGAAAAGAGTGGCAAAAGTCCAGAACGAGAGAAAATAAAACTGTACTAAACAACCTAACGCAACAATTAAAGAGGGAAATTCAAGAAATTAAAAATGAGTCAATAAACAAGTACCTTAGGGAACTAACTGATGATCAGAACTCAGATTATTCACTCTGGAAAGCCGCTAAAAGATTAAATCGACCAATAAAATCAATACCTCCAATTCGAGAAGAGAGTGGCATCTGGGCTAGAACCAACAAACAAAAAGCTGCTCTATTTGCCACTTACCTGCAAAATATTTTCCAACCAAACGAGAAACAAGCAGAATGTCCTCAAACAGAAACAACACAAAAAAGTTTAGAAATAAAATTAGTAACACCAAAGGAGGTAATCAAAGAAATAAAAGAAAACATAAACTCCAAAAAAGCTCCAGGTTATGATTTAATCACGGGAGAAATACTTAAACAACTCCCAAAAAAAGGGGTTATTAAAATTACCCATTTAATTAATGCTTCGTTTCGCTTGAAATACGTTCCTATGTTGTGGAAAACGGCAGACGTAATTATGATACCAAAACCCGGCAAAACCGTAAACGAAGCTAAATCTTACAGACCCATTTCTCTCCTACCTGTGCTATCAAAATTATTTGAGAAACTTTTTCATACAAGGCTGAAGAAAATCATTGATGAAAGACAGATGGTTCCTGACCATCAGTTTGGGTTTCGCAACAAACATTCTACAGTGGATCAAGTACATAGAATAACAGAAATAATTGAAGACTGCCTAGAAAAGAAGGAGATATGCTCCGCCGTCTTTCTAGACGTCGCCCAGGCATTTGATAAAGTTTGGCATGATGGCCTCATCAAGAAATTAAAGGTGCTCTTTCCATTGCAGTATACACAGCTATTAGAATCATATTTAAGTCAAAGAACCTTCAGAATCAAACAAGAGAACGAGTACTCGGAATTAAAAATCATAAACGCTGGAGTCCCCCAAGGCAGTGTCCTTGGACCAGTGCTATACTTGTTATATACTTGCGACATACCTGTAACAGAAAACATAAAACTAGCAACATTTGCTGACGATACTGCAGTTCTAGCAGTAGGAAATTCCATAGAAGAGACAACTGCCAATCTTCAATATGCAGTAAATGCCATAAACGCGTGGACTGCACAGTGGCGGATTAAATTAAATGAAAATAAATCTGTTCATATGAATTTTACAAATAGAAAAGTAAACCATCTTTCAGTGCAATTAAACAACAATATAATTCCTCGCAAACAAACTACTAAATATTTAGGTCTTAACCTTGATGTCAAGCTTAAATGGAAAGTTCACGTTAAAATGAAAACTGAACAATTAAAACTCAAATATAAAAGCATGTATTGGCTACTGGGAAGAGATTCGCAGCTTTCCATCAAAAACAAACTACTGGTTTACCAGCAGGTCCTTAAACCAGTGTGGACATATGGCCTTCCGTTGTGGGGTTGTACCAAACCAAGCAATTACAATTGCCTACAAGTGTTTCAGAATCGGGTACTAAGGAACATTGTAAATGCACCCTGGTATGTTCGGAATGAGGATCTGCATCGGGAGCTACAGGTGCGGACAGTCAAAGAAGAAATAGCGATAGCAGCCAGGAGACATGAAGAAAGACTCCACAACCATCCGAATGTTGAAGCGCTTCAACTGCTAGACAACCAGAACACAGTGAGGAGGCTCAAAAGAACTAAACCGTTTGAGCTTGTGAACCTGTGAAGTGAACTGTGAAAAAGCAGAGTACAGTGCGGGTTAGGCACAACAGTTGACCAGGTGCGAAACACGCGAAAACCTGTGATGGACCGCTGGGAATGTCACAGTTAAATCACTGTAGTAAATTAGGTTATATTTAGGATGCTTGTTAATCTTAAGATTAGGTGCATCACAAAACTGGAAAAAAAAAAAAAAAAAAAAAATCTCAGACAGTAAAAATAAGCGGCAATTCCGAGCAAATAATCATTGGACAATTGGAGCAGAATTCTGGGAGCTGTGTTGGACTTGTACGAAACCCGGACCGACCAGGAAGATGCCTCATTGGGAAATCACTTGTAAATGGAGGAAGTGAAGTCCCAATAAGAGTTGCAAACATTTTTCCAGACGACGTCAAAATCAACAAAGGCGAAATTATTGCGGTATTCGAGCCTGTAGTCAAAATAACCAATTGCGATGGGTTACCAGAACAGGAGGAGCAGTTGGGGGAAAACAAGCTCTTAAATGAACTTGAAAAGACCTGGAAACATCTGTCAACACCACAACTGAAGAAGGCTCGGAAACTGATTTTGGACCATGGTAGCATATTTGGAACACCGAACAATATGGGAAAAACTACCATTGTAAAACACCGAATTAACACCGGCAATGCACAACCGATTCGACAACCACCTAGGAGACTACCAATAGCCAAACAACAGGAAGTGCAGGAATTAGTGGACAGGATGCTTGACGACGGAGTTATAGAAGAATCCTGCAGCCCTTGGTCATCACCTGTTGTTCTGGTCACTAAGAAAGATGGATCAAGCAGATTTTGTGTAGATTACCGAAAACTGAATGACGTGACCAAAAAGGACAGCTCCACTTCCCCGTATCGACGACACACTGACGACTTTGGCAGGATCCTGTTGGTTTTCTACTTTAGATTTGAAGAGTGGGTACTGGCAAGTTGGCATTGAGGAGCAAGATAAGGAGAAGACTGCTTTTTCTGCTGGAAATGGGCTGTACCAATTCAATGTGATGCCCTTCGGACTTTGTAATGCTCCTGCTACGTTTGAAAGACTAATGGAAATTGTGCTTCGTGGCCTTAACTGGAAGACTTGCTTGGTTTATCTGGACGATATCATGGTGATGGGAAAAACTTTTGAAGAACATCTGGACAACTTGCAAGAAGTATTTGCTAGAATAGGTGGTGCCCATCTTCGATTGAACGCCAAAAAGTGTTGGTTCTTCCAAAAGCAAGTCGAATTCCTTGGGCATGTGGTGACGGTCGACGGAATCCAGACGGACGACAAGAAGATCCAAGCAATTAGAGAATGGCCAGTACCAAAGGATAAACACGAACTCAGAAGCTTTCTAGGACTTGCCACCTACTACAGACGGTTTGTGGAAGGATTTGCCAACATCGCAGCTCCGCTACATCAACTTACTGAGGACAAAACACCCTACTGTTGGAATACCCAATGTGATCAGGCGTTCAGAAGATTAAAGGCATCACTTTGCTCCAGTCCCATCCTCAGTTATCCACAACCAAAAGGAAAGTTCATTTTAGACACAGATGCCAGCAATTCTGGTATTGGAGCTGTATTGTCTCAAGTCCAAAACGGAGAGGAACATGTCATAGAATACTTCAGTAGGAAACTTACCAAAGCAGAACGGAACTACTGTGTAACGAGAAAAGAGCTACTGGCAATAGTAAAATCAGTCGATCACTTTCACAAGTACTTGTACGGACAGGAATTTTTGATAAGGACTGACCATGCGGCACTCAAGTGGCTCCTCGGAATGAAACAACCGGAAGGACAAGTAGCAAGATGGCTTGAAAAACTCCAGCAGTATAATTTCAACATCAAGCATCGACCCGGAAAGCTGCATAATAACGCAGATGCTCTATCAAGAAGACCTTGCGCCGAAGAATGCAAACATTGCCAGAAAGCGGAACAACGTGAGGGAGTTGTGTCCATCAGAATGGTTCAGCTGAAGACCGATGATTAATGGAGTCCCGATGAGATCAGGAAGGATCAACTAGAAGACAGCCACATAGGCCCATTGTTGTTGAGAAACGAACAAAGCGAGCCAAGACCAACATGGCAAGAAATCTCTAGCAAAGGCCTGACGTTCAAAGCACTTTGGGCTCAGTGGGACTCGCTTGTGGTTGAAGGCGGCTTGCTAAAAAGAGCTTGGGAGAGTGCCGATGGAAAAGAGATAAGGAAGCAGCTGGTAGTTCCCAGAGGAAGGGTCGACCACGTACTGGAAGAGATGCACAATGGAAAGACTGGTGCTCATTTGGGAGTAAATAAGACTTTGGACAAAATCCGGCAACGTTTTTACTGGGTGAACTACTGCCAAGACGTGAAATCATGGTGTCGACAATGTTCCATTTGTGCAGCTAGCCATGGACCACAGACGAGATCCCGGGGACCTATGAAGCAGTACAACGTAGGATTGCCGTTCGAACGTTTAGCCATAGACGTCGCTGGGCCTTTTCCTGAGAACAACCGAGGCAACAAGTACATTCTTGTTGCTATGGATTACTTTAGCGCAAATGGCCTGAGGTGTTTGCGATTCCAAATCAAGAAGCCAGCACAGTCGCTGATATTCTCGTCGAAAATGTCTTCAGTAGATTTGGTGTGCCGTTGGAGTTACACTCTGATCAGGGACGAAACTTTGAGTCCAAGCTCTTTCAGCGGCTCTGTGACCTGCTAGGCATTAGGAAGACCCGAACAACGCCGCTTCATCCTCAGTCGGATGGCATGGTCGAGAGATTTAATGAGACCATAGAGCAACATCTCTCAAAGGTTGTTGATCAGCATCAGAAAGATTGGGACCAGCATATTCCGCTCTTCTTGATGGCTTATAGAGCAGCAGTCCACAACTCAACGGGACAGTCACCATCTAAAGTTCTGTTTGGTCGAGAACTGCGACTTCCATGTGATGTGGTGTTCGGATCTCCAACAGGCCAAAGCACGAACATTGAGAACTACGTTGACGAGTTGCAAGACAGATTACTGAACATCCATGATCTGGTCAGGGAAAGTTTGAATCTAGCTAGCGACAAGATGAAAGCTCGTTATGATCTGAGGGCCAATTCGGGAGGGTTCCAGAAGGATGATAAAGTTTGGTTGTTTAACCCTCAGAGGAAGAAAGGCAAATCACCGAAATTAACACCTGTTTGGGAGGGACCTTACAATGTGGTAAAAAGGTTAAACGACGTCGTGTACAGAGTCCAACGCAGCCCCAGAGGCAAGATGAAAATTGTCCATCTGGACAGACTCAAGAAATACCAGGGATTAGATGAAGCGGATCGGGACGATCAGCTTTAAGAGGGGGGCAGTGTTACGGTCTGGGCCTACTATGCTCGATACTTCTTAACGAACGCTCGCGTCGGGATGAAACCGATACGCCGCAATATCTGGCCGGGCGCGTATTAAAGTAGGCCACAGTTAGGAAACGCTACCTCGAAGATTCTTGAATGGTCAAGGCAACCCGCGAAGCGTTTCGCGGTCATTCTAGAACGTGGTTTGCGAATATAAAAGACGCGGTCTCGACCGCAGTAGTAGTGAATTTGGGAACGCGGTTAAGTTTAAATAGCGAAGTAATTGTGGAATTGTAGTAGTGTTTTTAGTAGCTGTGTTAATTATTGTACGGAGTGTTTTAACGTGTTAATAAATTTATTAATTGTTCAGTTAAATTGACTTTGTGTGAACCCACGGGAAAATCGTAACAGTATTATGTATTCATAATGTATAGGTGAAACTTTTCTGAAAGATGATTCCCTGAATTTAAATCGAATTTATTCCATAATTTATGGACACACTGTATATTTGCCATCAGACATAAAGTTGGCAAAATACAATCTGCATTGCAAGTCAATACCAAATCCAACTTTAAGTTTATAAATTGACCTTTTTATTTTCTTTTGTTATGAATACTGATCACAGTTGTAGAAAAAGTATAGTATTCTCGAGAGTATTCTTCACACTTGTAATGACTATTACTCACTCAAAGATTTATGCAAACTTCATCTTAGTGAGTAATGATATTGTTACGGTTTGGGCCTACTATGCTCGATACTTCTGAACGAGCACTCGATTCGGGATGAAAGCGATGCGCTGCAATATCTGGTCGGGCGCGTGTTAAAGTAGGCCACAGTTAGGAAGCCCCACACCTGGAAGAATCTTGGACGTTCGATGCAAATCGCGAAGCTGGGAACGCGGTAAAGTTTAAATAGAGGAATAATTGTGGAATTGTAGTAGTGTTTTTAGTAGTTGAATTAATTATTGTACGGAGTGTTTTAAAGTGTAATAGTATATTCTATATTAAGAGCGGAAAGTAGTTATTTGCCGCTTGCACATGAAAATTGCAGCTTGAGGCGAAGCCGAACGCTGCAATCATGTAAAAGCGGCAAAAGTACTTTCGGCTCGAAATATAGACGATACTTTTTCGACGACTGCTGTGGGGTGGAGTAGAAGGACAATTCACATCATTTTCGTAGCTCGAACTCATTGTCACAGATAAATCACTTTGACGGAATGGCTTTATTTCAAACAGGTATGTCAAGCGTTGTTATGGAAACGCCGAAAAAGTTGGTGAGTAGATTGTTAGTAGAAAGCGAAAACGCTCTAGAGCAGAAAATGATTCACTTTCTGCGCACGTGCGGCAAATAACCACTTTCTGCTTTGGATTGGAAGCGTACATGAGGTACTTTCAAAGTCAGTAGTCGAAAAATAAATTTATTAATTGTTGAGTTAAATTGACTTTGTGTGAACCCACGGGAAAGTCGTAACAATTGGTGTCAGAAGTGGGATCAGACTTTAGTGCGACGTGAATTGGAACTAAACTTCGGGTTAGAGACTTGTGTTTAGAACCGGACTAGAGATTTTCGGAACAGTGGTGTGTTAAATTTATTTTATGCCAATAACAAGACGTCAAACAGACAAAGAAGAAGAAGAAAGAATGAGACAACAAGATATAGAAATGCGTCAAGAAGACAGAGAACGGCAAGAAAAGCGTAACGTAGAAATATTGGACGTTCTAGCGGGGACCAAGACAGAAATCCAAGAGTATGTAACCCATAGTAAATTTAATGATGTTCGGGAGGACATTAATAAAATTCATAATGATGTTCGGGAGGACATTAATAAAATTCAGAATGATGTCGAGATAAAGCTACGCGACTTAGAGCGGAAAATTGACAGCAGAGGAGCCAGCTCTACAGTGATCACCGGAAACGGGCTCAACAAGATCAAGCCTCCCACATACGACGGTCAAACTTCATGGGCAACGTACCAACTCCAATTTGAGGCCGCTGCAATTGCAAATAGATGGAGTAACGAGGAAATGGCTGTAGCACTGGTGGTGGCATTACGAGGACCTGCATTGGAGCTGTTACAGACTTTGCCTATCGCCCAACAAAGCAACTATGAAGCATTAGTAGCTGCATTAGAACGGCGTTATGGGGATCAGCATAGGAAAGGAGTGTATCAAACACAATTAAAGGCAAGACTGCAGAAAACTGGTGAAAATTTACAAGAGTTTGAGGCCGAAATTCGTCGCCTTGTGCATCTGGCTTACCCAGCCGTCCCGGATGAAATCCAAGAAGAATTTGTGGCACAGTATTTTGTAGAAGGGATTCCAGATCCGGAGGTAAAGAAAATACTGAAGATGTTCAAAGGAAGCAACAGCAGCGAATTACTGGTTCGAGCGCTGGAAGCTGAGGCTGCGTGCAATGACTTAAAGCCAAGGATCAGGGCCGTGACTATTCAAGAGGAGAGAGTACCGCCAGCCGATCATGCTGCTTACACCAATGAATGAAATGAAATCAATGTTCGGCCAATTAGTGCAACAAATGGCAGCATTAGGAAATGGTCTTTCCACACAGTTAGAACGATCACGCCCGATGACGAGAGTGGAATGTTATCGATGCGGACGTACGGGACACATTAAACGAGATTGTCGAGTAAGGATACCGTCCCGCTCTCCAACGAGGGACGTACAACCATCCAGGACGCCTATTCTTGAAAGCAAGAGAAGGGAGTGGTCCCTGGGACTTCCCAGGAGCATTTCCTCACTTCGTCTCCCCTACATATAATCAACATATTCTTGAATCATTGCCGAAGATGGGGAGTATCAGGGAGGGAACAAAATCAAGAAGCAATGTTGCCGACTCGTTCAACCAATAGACCAAGGCACCAAATTCCGACAGAAGACAGAACCCATGACAAACATATGACATATAACCCTAGTTTTGGTTTTGCTTTCTTTTTCTTTTGTGTTTGAAGTTTGAAAGTTTGAATCACGGTTTGAATTTTGAATGCTCAAAACTGTGAGAGAAAACTGTGAATTAGTAAGTTTATTTGGTGATGCTGTAAATTAGTAAGTACCTACCAAACATTCCGGATTCAGAAATGGATGCTAAATTGAGACAGTTAAGTGCTAAGCAAAAAGAAGTTTTGGTTAATTTTATATATGCTCGCCCGGATATGTACAAGGGAAAGCTAACAGCCACATACACAAATGCAATCAGCATTGTATTATGGCAAGAAGTAACTTGCATTTTAAATGCAATTCCAGGGGGGGCTATTAAAGACTGGCGGCAATGGTGAAAGGTAGGTATTTTTGTTCAATAAATCTCTAGTTACTTTTTGCTATATTAAAGCCCAATTGTTGGAGCAAAGCTTAAACCGGCCACATAAGATAAGCATTGCTGTCATGTTATGTTCATATAAAACAAAATCCAATGGTGACAAGAATGCTCTTCTTATGAGGTGTAGCAAAAGTTTTAGGCCCGGTTTACCTAACTTCATAGTCATAGTCATAATTATAAACTTAATTTTTATCCATAACAACCCATAGAAAACAGGTAAAATACAAAAATTAAATATATGATTATGAAGTTGGGTAATCCCGGCCTAAGCTGTATTTGAACAACTGGACCTGACTACATAACTTGAAAACTAAAAACCACACTTTAGCATTTGTTGGTCAGTTTTAATTTAACCTATTTTTTAATAGACATGGACTGACATAAAAAAGAATGTTAAAACTAAAATAAGCAAAGAAAAGAAATACAGCCAAGGAACAGGGGGAGGTCCTCCACTACCCCCACCTCTCATGGAGGATACAGATAAAAGTACCTATGAGAAAATATTTGAAATAATAACTCCAGTCGCTATACAAGGAGATCAAGATGTGCCAGAACCCAAAATTATTTTTGATGACAGTATTATTGAAAACCCTATTCTCACAGAACAGACTCTGAGCAATGTAAGTGTGTTGTTTGATTACAATTTTCAAGTATTTTAAATAATTTATCACAAGTGTAACAACGCTATAGTGTCCAATTGAAATCATCAACTATGATATTTTCGCAGTTTTAGGAAATTCTAGAAATTATCACAATACAAGAAGGTAATGAGGGTCAAGATGTGATAACAAATAATAACAAAGTTACGTCAAAGCCAAAGGATAATAGACAGTCTGATGAATCTTGCTTGCATGATCAAGGAAGTACATCTGCAGCAACACCTAGTACTTCCAACAAGAATGGCAAAGGTCACACGAGAACCAAGTACACAAAGTCAGCAAGATTAACTGATTCAATAAAAAATAATAAAAAGTTCTTGGATTTAAGCCAGAATAGCATTTCTTGTACAAGCAGTTACAAGAAGAGCAAATTAGAATTGATCCAAAAACATTATGAAACTAAAGGAAGTTATTACAAATCAAAACTTGAAGCCCTGCAAAAAAAGGATCAATATTATGAAAAAAAAATTGAAATATTGAGTAACATTTCTAATGCACTAAATAAAATTGCTGCAGCAAAATAGATATATTTTAGATTGATTGCTGTGCTAAGACAGTTTGCTGTGAAAACTTATGGTGATCTCTATAAGAAAATACATATTTTTTAACCTATGTTTTTTAGTTCATTTGTTTTGTTAGAATATATAATTCGTTTATACATACTTAGGGAGAGTTTCTCTAAGTAGGCAGTGTGTTAATATATTATATCTATTATTGAAATAAAATATTTCATAATAAATTTTGAAGTATTCTTTTTATTTTATATACAATGGTGTAAATAAAAACAATTAGCAAGCTACTGATTAAAATGATTGGCAATAATGTTTTGCTGTAAGGTCCTTGCAGCTGTCAAATCAGGATTCATTATGTTTGGCATATTTTCAAGAACATTTGGAGTGTTATACATGCCATAATCAGGGTCTTCAACATGAGGTTCCTGTACGTCTGGAATATTTCTTTCCAGACACAAATTATGCAGGACACAACAGGCATTCACAATTTTTGCAGCAGTTGTTGGGTGGTAATGTAAACTTCGATACTTTAACAAACATCTAAATCTGTTTTTTAATACACCATTACATCGTTCATTAATTGATCTTATTGAACATAGTCTTTCATTAAATCTTTGTTCACCATTATTTTGTGGATTTAAAAGGGGAGTCAGTAACCATGGCCGAGTAGGATACCCTAAATAATTTATTTAAATTGTAAATATTGTTACGGTTTGGGCCTACTATGCTCGATACTCAATGAAACCGATGCGCCGCAATATCTGGCCGGGCGCGTATTAACGTAGGCCACAGTTAGGAAGCGGCATACCTGGAAGAATCGAGGCAAATAGCAAAGCGTTTCGCGGTCATTCTAGAACGTGGTTTGCGAATATAAAAGAAGCGGCGTCGACGACGAAGAGAGTAGTAGTGTAGTAGTGAATTTGGGAACGCGGTAAACTTTAAATAGTGGAATAGTTGTGGAATTGTAGTAGTGTTTTTAATAGCTGAGTTAATTATTGTACGGAGTGTTTTGGAAGTGTAAATAAATTTATTAATTGTTGAGTTAAACTGACTTTGTGTGAACCCACGGGAAAATCGTAACAATTGGTGTCAGAAGTGGGATCAGACTTTAGTGCGACGTGAATTGGAACTAAACTTCGGGTTAGAGACTTGTGTTCAGAACCGGACTAGAGATTTTCGGAACAGTGGTGTGTTAAATTTATTTTATGCCAATAACAAGACGTCAAAGTGCAAACATGGAGGCCCAACTTGCAGCTATTATGGCAATGCTTGAAAAACAAGAAGAGATTCGACAACGAGACAAAGAAGAACGACAACAAGACAAAGAAGAACAAGAAAGGATTCGAAAACAAAACAAGGAAGAACAAGAAAAGATTCGACAACGAGACAAAGAAGAACAAGAAAGGATTCGAAAACAAAACAAGGAAGAACAAGAAAGGATTCGACAACAAGAAGAAAGAATTCGACAAGAAGACAGAGAGCGGCAAGAAAAGCGTAACGTAGAAATATTGGACGTTCTAGCGAGAATCAAGACAGACATCCAAGAGTATGTAACCCATAGTCTCAAAAAGATGGAGTATGACGTTCAGGTAAAATTAAATGATGTTCGGGAGGACATTAATAAAATCCAGAATGATGTCGAGATAAAGTTACGTGACTTAGAGCAGAAAATTGACAGCAGAGGAGTCAACTCTACAGTGATCACCCGAAACGGGCTCAACAAGATCAAGCCTCCCACATATGACGGTCAAACTTCATGGGCAATGTACCAACTCCAATTTGAGGTCGCTGCAAATGCAAATGGATGGAGTAACAAGGAAATGGCTGTAGCACTAGTAGTGGCATTACGAGGACCTGCATTGGAGCTGTTACAGACGGTGCCTATCGCCCAACGAAGCAACTATGAAGCATTAGTAGCTGCATTAGAACGTCGTTATGGGGATCAACATAAGAAAGGAGTGTATCGAACGCAATTAAGGGCAAGACAGGAGAAAACTGGTGAAAATCTAGAAGAGTTTGAGACCGAAATTTGTCGCCTTGTGCATCTGGCTTACCCAGCCGTCCCGGATGAAATCCAAGAAGAACTTGTGGCACAGTATTTTGTAGATGGGATTCGAGATCCGGAGGTAAAGAAATGGCTGAAGATGTTCAAAGGGAGCAACAACAGCGAATTACTGATTCGAGCGCTGGAAATTGAAGCTGCGTGCAATGATTTAAAGCCAGAGCCTATTCAAGAGGAAAGAGAACCGCCAGCCGATCATGTTGCTACATCAATAAATAAAATTGAATCAATGGTCGGCCAATTAGTGCAACAAATGGCAGCATCAGCAAATGGCCAGTCCAGACAGTTAGAACGGTCACGTCCGATCACTAGAGTGGAGTGTTATCGATGCGGACGTACGGGACACATTAGAAGGAATTGCAGACAGCGGTCTTGTTCTCCAAACCCACAGTGTCGACGAAACCAGGACATTAGAACAAATCACCGGAACTCTTCTGCTAAAAGAAACATTACATGTTATATTTGTGGACGTAAAGGACATTACCAATGGAATTGCAGACAGCAGTCTCGTTTACCGACCCTGCAGAACTGGCGTAACCAGGAGCAGGAAATGAAGAACCCGGAAGGACATTTACCGCGATATGTAGAGGATCGTCAAGCTTTGGATAGTGACTTAAGGTATCGGAAAGGACAAATTCATAATGGTTGGAGGATTGGTCAAATCGCGATGGTGACAGATAAAGAGGTTACAAAAAGAATGAATAGCAGCGTTTCTAAGGAGGACATAATAAAAGGGCAGCGCTCAGACTCTGATTTGAAAGTAATCAGAAGATGGTTGGAGAAGGATTTGAAACCGGATTGGCAACAGATTTCCAGATATGGACCAACAGTAAGGGACTGGTTGCAGTGGAATTCGCTTCGACTGCGAGATGACTTAATTACTCGCAAATGGTAAAGTCCAGACGGAAAACGCTTTGTTTACCAAACAATAGTGCCCAATTCCTGCAAAGAGAATGTGCTGCGAGAACTACATGACAGTCGCGGAGGAGGACACTTTGGAGTAAACCAGACTTTGGCTAGAATAAGAGATCGATTTTACTGGATTAACTTCAGAAAGGACGTAGAGGAATGGTGTAAACGGTGTGACCAGTGTTCGTTACAGAAGGGATCCATCACAATTCGGAAACTTGAGAGAGAGAAGATGAAACCAAACAACGACCGTATGAAGATGACACTGGACCTGTGTGCTGTGTGGATGTTTCAACCCAGGAGGAACAAAGGATTAAATCAAAGATGGCAACGACACTGGGAGGGACCTTACAATGTGGTAAAAAGGTTAAACGACGTCGCCTACAGAGTCCAACGCAGCCCCAAAGGCAAGATGAAAATTGTTGAACAGAAGAAAATTGACAGACTCAAGAAATACCAGGGATTAGATGAAGCGGATCGGGACGATCAGCTTTAAGAGGGGGGCAGTGTTACGGTTTGGGCCTACTATGCTCGATACTCAATGAAACCGATGCGCCGCAATATCTGGCCGGGCGTGTATTAACGTAGGCCACAGTTAGGAAGCGGCATACCTGGAAGAATCGAGGCAAATAGCGAAGCGTTTCGCGGTCATTCTAGAACGTGGTTTGCGAATATAAAAGAAGCGGCGTCGACGACGAAGAGAGTAGTAGTGTAGTAGTGAATTTGGGAACGCGGTAAACTTTAAATAGTGGAATAGTTGTGGAATTGTAGTAGTGTTTTTAATAGCTGAGTTAATTATTGTACGGCGTGTTTTGGAAGTGTAAATAAATTTATTAATTGTTGAGTTAAACTGACTTTGTGTGAACCCACGGGAAAATCGTAACAATATATTTTATGTACACAGGTTGTTAGAAAATTATGGTGATAAAATGAAACTGGTAACAGAAAATTTAGATTTTTCTTAATCAATATGTGTCCTAATAGTTATCTTTATTAAAATACACAGGGTGTCAAAAATAAAATGTATTGTCATAATATGCTTTTGAATTATTATTATTACCTTTTTTTATTACTAGCACTTACTGCTAGTAATAAAAAAGCTGATAAGGACATTTTATTTTTAATACCCTGTAACAATTTTTTGATATTCAATATTCCATTGTATTTTGACACGATTATTTTCTAACACCCTGTATAATAAATATAAGACAATTTTTTTTGGTACTTTGGAAGTACTACCATTCCTGATATTTCACTAAGCCTCACCTGAATCGCCAAGAAAAAAAAACATTTGCAGGATCCCTCCTGTATAACTCTTCCATTAAAGTGGATGCTGCACTCTCTCTCCGAATGTGGGAATTATGAGTGGAACCTGGGAATCTTGACACCACATTTAATATTTTCAAATTATTATCACAAATCTAAAAAGACAATGTATATATTTATAAATGGTTTAAGTATCTCGAACATGTCTATAACTTACCAGTTGTACATTCAAGGAATGATAGTTTTTCCTGTTTACATATACAGGGTGGCGCAACGAAAACGAAACAGCGACGTTTTCAGCCACCCGGTATATTGTTTCGAAAAACGCTCGGACACGTCAATGTTATTTTCGAGGGGGAAACATTTTTAGACTATAAAGGGGTTCCTACCTGTCACACTCTGGTCAGGGCGGAATCCACCCTCAAAATCTTAAATGGAATGATAGGTCGAGTTACACATCATTTGATAGGTCTTTCGATTCTCTTTACAAAAATACCTGGTTTAAGGACTTTTACTTCAGCGGTTCTCAAACAACAGACTATTTTATTAATTTACACATTTTATTGGAAGAAATATTTTTTACCTCGCCGCAGCAAAAAAATGACCATTGCAAACCTTCTTTATGGTTCCACTAACAAAACAAAACAGTATCGTTGGTATTTCAAATCCAAATAAAAATAGACGACGAGTAACAAAGCTAGTTTATTAATGATTATTAATGTTGTTTACCATAAAGTAATTTATCAAAAGTAAATGATCCAAAGACTCGTCCAAAGAAGAACAAAATATCTACCAGCCACTATCTTGAATCTTCATGAGGTAAAATTAGGTATTTTAATGAAAAATATTTACAATTAGCAATCGTAATTTAAAAGAAGTTAATTACAAACGTAACTTAAACCTAGTCCAACAGATGCTGAAAATGTCCTCCATTAACTTCCATACAATAATACAGATTTTGTACAAATCGTTCACGCACGTTTGATAACATTTCAGGAGTTATTTGTTGGAATTCAAAAGTTATTCGTTGACGTAATTCTTCTAGTGAAGCTGGCTCGGTAGCGTAGATTTTACTTTTAATATGACCCCAAAGAAAGAAATCTAAAGGTGACAAATCTGGTGATCGTGCAGGCCATTCGATAGTGCCTCTCCGTCCAATCCAGCGACCAGGGTATACCTCGTTCAAATAATTGCGGACAGCCATTGCATAATGCGGAGGTGCTCCATCCTGCTGAAATATCACCTCATCTTCGACGTATTGAAGATTATTATCATTTGCAATGATATTTGTTAGTTCTGGATTGATACTTTCTTTCAATAGTCTAAGGTACATGTCCCCATCAAGATTGCCATCGATGAAAAATGGTCCAACGATATGGTTTCCGAAGACACCACACCAAACGTTTAATTTTTGTGGATATTGCGTATGTGTTTCGCGGTAAATTCGTGGATTGCTGTCAGATCAATAACGGCAGTTATGTCGGTTTACAGTGCCATTTAAGAAAAATGAACATTCATCCGAGAAACAAGTATTAAATACAAAATTCGGATTATTTGATGCTCTTTCACTTACTGTTTCACAGAACTCTAAGCGTCTGTCATAATCATCTTCATTGAGCTCCTGCACCAGCTTTATTTTATACGGGTGAAAATGATTACTTTTTAGTATTCTTTGTACACTTCGGCGATTAATACCAGACACAAGTGCTAATTGCCGGGTGCTTAGCCTAGGATCCATAATAGCGTGTCCCAAAACCGCAACTTGTGTAACTTCGTTCCTTACTGGCCTTTGAACATTTCTTTTCTTATTAGTCACTGATCCTGTTGCCCTGAATTTTGCAATCAGTTCTAAAACATACTTCCTTTGCACATTTCTATTTTCTCCACGTTCGTTGAAGAGCTCAGCTGTCCGAAGAGCATTTTGGTTATTTAAAAAAAACAGCTCAACGATTTGGATTCTTTCTTGCAGGGTATAAACCATTTTTATTACTTTCTTTAAAAATCAAAATACAATAAGCAATACCTAAACTTCACTCAAAGTTTAACTGGTATCTGACTGAGAGGCTTTGTTACTCGTCGTCTATTTTTATTTGGATTTGAAATACCAACGATACTGTTTTGTTTTGTTAGTGGAACCATAAAGAAGGTTTGCAATGGTCATTTTTTTGCTGCGGCGAGGTAAAAAATATTTCTTCCAATAAAATGTGTAAATTAATAAAATAGTCTGTTGTTTGAGAACCGCTGAAGTAAAAGTCCTTAAACCAGGTATTTTTGTAAAGAGAATCGAAAGACCTATCAAATGATGTGTAACTCGACCTATCATTCCATTTAAGATTTTGGGGGTGGATTCCGCCCTGACCAGAGTGTGACAGGTAGGAACCCCTTTATAGTCTAAAAATGTTTCCCCCTCGAAAATAACATTGACGCGTCCGAGCGTTTTTCGAAACAATATACCGGGTGGCTGAAAACGTCGCTGTTTCGTTTTCGTTGCGCCACCCTGTATATGTTCCGGAACATTTGGGTCATTGACTGGTGGAGACACAATGCTAACATGGGTACAGTCAATGCATCCAATTATCCCTGGAAATTGGTATATTTCATAAAATCTAAAAATATATAAAATACATATGATAAACTAAAATAGGTAGGAGAAGGATGCAATTAGAAGATCGATGCGCATTTCACGAAGAGAAAGAATAAGAAACGACATCATAAAACAACGGATGGGAATAGAAGACGCAATAACACAGGATATCGAAAACAAGCAACTTACGTGGTACGAACACGTGGAAAGAATGTCAAATACCCGATGGCCTAAAAGAGTACTTCATTGGCAACCAACAGGCAGAATAAAACGAGGAAGGCCAAAACAGGAGTGGCAGAAAACCATGCATAAATGCATGAGTGAGAGAAATCTAACACCTGAAGATTGTGAAGACCGAAGAGGCTGGAAATTAGGTGTCGGACAACGTCGAAAGACGTTCTAAACCGGCCTATATATATATATATATATAAACTAAAATAGGTGTAGTTATAATAAATAGTAATATATCACCCAAATTTACCTAGTTCGAATGGTTTCCACCTGCTCAATATTTTGTGGAAATCTTATTACTGAATTTAAAATATCTGGTTGATTCAAGGCATTTGTGACCTCTTTGATAGCACGGCTGATTGAAGCCTGACTAATAGCTACAAAACTATTTGAACCAGTTATTTCTTGGTAGCTACCCGAAGCATAAAATCTTAAGCTAGCAAGTACCTAAAATGCAAAGTAGAGTTTAATTTTTTCATGACCACAAAATAAAATAAACTTGTTTTTTGCTTACATACTTTGGTCTGTATGGATAAAGCTGAAGACCTTGTGGGATGAATTAAAAATGGAGTAACCATGTCAATAATGGTTTCACAAAGGGATTTATCCACTTTAAATAGCTGCACAAATTTTCGATCGGATAATGCAAAGGCATTTCTTTGAGACAAAACGTCTCTCCCAATGGCTAATTCTTCTTCAGCTTCTTGAATATCCTCATTGATAATTTCATTCCACACCAATAAATTCAAATCGTCCATTTTAGTTTTGGATTTTACTGTTGGTTAAATGAGCAGACTAAACTTTTATGAACTTTCTTATCATTTAAAATTTAACAACACACTAAGTATGAATACACAGGAACACACAATCACAAAATTCTTTGTCTTCCCATTCTCAATTTATAATTTTAGGTTTAGGTTAGGTTGTTAGGAGGTTTGTCATTTCTCTCCGTGACTATTAGGGGAACTATTAAGCCTTTACATTTGTCATTACATCTGGTCACCTTTTTGGTTGCCGGAACAAGTGTTGAAGCTGTTTGTTCGTTTTCCCTGGTGTTCTCCTGTTTTCTGCCTTAGGTAGCTGTCACCAGTCTCTGGACCCCGTTTCCTACCTGGAAATCAGCGGTGGCCACTACTGACTACTGGGGAGAGGATACTGGAGGTTCCAGGACCCAAACATCGTCTTTGAGAACTGGTAAGGGCAGTTAGGGACAGCTTGGCACTGGAAAAACTTTTCCTGTTTTTTTATTTCAAATTTAACTTTGTAATTATTTTGTAAATTATTGTAAGTATTGTAGTTTTTCGTTCCCTGTAATATACACGTGTACATATACAACTAACGGTTCGTTTGATTTCCTGCAGAATATCCAAGTGTGTTCATTTCTAGCTAATTATTAACTCATGCAATTAATCCACGACCTTGAGCAATCTAATTTAAAAATGTTGAAATCTCATTAACGTGAGGTTTCATCTTAACAAATTGGCGCCCAACGTGGGGCCTTTTTGATTTTTAGTGGATTGAACACGCTTGGATTGTGGGTTATCAGACTGCCTTGTTTGTGCATGTGTATTTTTGCATGGCTACAGTATTTGCTTAATTTTTTCACCGTGCCAGACGTGTTGATAGTTTAAAATATTTATTATTAAATTAAAAAGTGTCAAGTTTGGAATTGCTGGTTTATCGTACTATCATTGAATTTTTACCTTTTGCTTTGCGTGTGAAGTTTCAGGTTTGCCCCGTTATCTTAAGTTTTTTTTGTAGTTTTACCCATAACATTGTGGTTCGGTTTTGCAGTTAAAAGTGCGAATCAATTTTCTCTTTTGGTAGAGAGTTTATTTGTACCGATTTGGACAATTTTAATTTTCCTTAATTTGATTAAGGGTTTAATTATTGATTGGCTTATTTATTTGATCAGTTTTGAGTAACTTGGATCACAGGTAGTGATCAAGTTTTTAATTGTTGTCCAAATCAGTTGTTTTTGTTGCACTTTAGCTGTAAAATTTATATATCACTTGTGTTTATTTAGTTTTTGGGGTTAAACTAGAAATTTTAATAATGTCTCTCCAAACTAATGCCTTGCAAGCCCATGAGCTAGATTATGAAATTTCCATCAGATCTATTAAGCCATTGGGTACTGTTGATCAGAGACGTAAAATTTTGAGGGGACTGTTGGCTCAAGAAAATGCCAATCGTAGTATTTGTCAAGTGTCGAACCCATTTGAATTTGATTTTGATGAAAAGAAGCTGGTGTTATCTATTGCATCAATTAAGGTTAAAATAGTAGGTTTTACCGGTACATCTACTGAGCCTTCATACAAGAACATTTCAACTCGGCTCTGGCATGTCTCAGGCCGACTTAATCGTATGAATCATACTTCTGATGAGGAAACTCAAAGGAAGAATGATTTATATGTTGCGATATTAACTTTGGAAGGTGATCTCGTTGCTAAAGTTTTTCCAGCTGCTTCGACTCCTCTCGACCCAAATTTGGGTTCTGTCAGTTTTAATGCTAATGCAGTTAGTCAGGTTGTTAGCAAGTCTGTGCCTGTACATAAATGGGGACTGCAAAAGTTTACTGGCGAGGGTTCATTAATGGCTTTTCTTCAAAAGGTAGAAACCTTTAGAATGTCTCGTGGCTGTTCAACAGATGAGGTTTTTGCTTCTGCTGGAGACCTTTTTGATTCGCAAGCTTGGACTTGGTGGTATAATCTTCATAAAAAGGGGCGTTTTATTGATTGGGATGATTTAGTGGGTAAATTAAAGGAGACTTTTTTGCGTGACCACTATGATAGAAACTTATTAGAAGAAATCAAAGCTAGGAAAAAACCCTAAAGAACCAGTTTGTTTATTTATTAGTTCTATGGAGGGTCTTTTTAATCGATTAACTGAGGCTCCTTCTGAAAATGAAGTGGTAGACATTATCAGGGAAAATTTAATGCCGGATTATGTTAGGACTTTGGCATTGCATGACATAACCGCTGTTAGTGACTTGACTTCTTTGTGTAAACGAATAGAGAACAGTATTTATGTTTCGAAATCAGTACCGACCAACTACACATAGAGGTAATTTAATGGAACCTGATCTTAGTAGGCCAGGCGTTTCTGGAAATATTAGTTCTGTTTCCTCCAGTGTGGTTTGTTGGAATTGTAGGAAACGCGGTCATATAAACACTGAATGTACTGCCGAAAGGAGTTTGTATTGCTACAGTTGTGGTAAAGAAAATTTTACGAAGTCCAACTGTCCTAATTGTTCAAAAAACGTCACAAGACCTGGCAGGAAGACCAACAATCCTTCTGTCAGGTCGACAAAAAATTCTCAAAAGAAAGAGAACCAAAAAGACAGTCAGTAGTGACTGATCTTTTGGATTGGCATGAATGGTTGGACCAAGTGAAATTTTTTATGTCTGAAAAAGTTCCTATTGTTGGTGATAGTCAGGTCACTGAAGACGGTGCGTTATCTTTGTACACGGAAATTTCCGTTAACCCTGTTTGTGCTAAAAAATCGTTTGATGACCGTCCATATTTAAATGTTAGAATTTCTGATTGTTCGTTTTTGGCTTTGATCGATAGTGGTAGTTCTATCTCTATTTTGGGTTTTGATGGTCTGCAGATACTTAAAGACGTAGACTTATGTTTGACCGAAGATTCGTCATTTCACGTCACTACTGCTGACGGAAACTTACAGAGTGTGTCAGGTTATTTTTGGGCTCCTATAACTTTAGGTAATGTTACCAGACTGTTGTTATTCCTTCTTTAAAACATGAGTTGATTTTGGGCATTGATTTTCTTAAAGCATTTAATATTCAATTAAATTTTAGAAACCTGTCATATCAATCAATCTTTAATTCAGTTTATAAATAAGATTCAGTCTGCTGAAGAGTTAACTTTGACACAGACAGGAAATTAATAAGATCAAGGATCTGTATAAAACTATTGCACCAAAAAATAAATTGGGTTTAACTCATTTAATTAAACATACCATTAACACCGGTGATGAAATGCCTGTCAAACAGAGACAATACCCATTATCATATGCAATGCAAAAGTGTCTTAACGAGCAGGTGGATGAAATGCTGGAACTTGGTATAATAGAACCTTCTAATTCACCTTGGTGTTCGCCTATGTGGCTTGTCAAAAAAAGTGATGGCTCATTTAGAGTGTGCTTGGATGCCCGGAAGCTTAAGTCTGTTAGTATTCCTAGTGCATATCCAATGCTTCTTATTGATTCTATTGTCACCAAGGTTCGAGATGCGAAGTTCCTGTCTTCAATTGATTTAAAGCAAGCTTTTCATCAAATTCCACTTGATGACACTTCAAAAGAGAAAACCGCTTTTGCAGTGCATGGTAGAGGGCTTTTCCATTATAAAGTTTTACCTTTTGGATTGAATGATAGTTCCCAAATTAAGTGTCGATTAATGGACATGGTTATAGGACCGGCTTTAGAGCCTTATGTATTTTATTATCTTGATGACATTATTATTGTCACACCTGACTTTGACACACACTGTGAGATTTTGAAAAAACTATTTATGCGTCTTAAGGATGCTGGTTTGACTATTGTTTGGACCCCTGAAGCAAACATTGCTTTTGCTAAAATTAAGGAGGCACTTACTACTGCTCCTGTTCTTGCCAGTCCTGATTATACCAAGCCTTTTAGTTTAATGTGTGATGCTTCTGACACAGGAGTTGGCTGTGTGTTGTATCAAGAGGAGGACGGTTTGGAACACCCTATTGCCTATGCGAGTAGAACTTTAAACAAATGTCAACGTAAATATACAACTACTGAAAAGGAATTGTTAGCTGTTTTGTTTGGCATTGAAAAATTCCGGTATTATTTGGAAGGGACACATTTTACGGTCCATACTGATCATTCCTCTTTAGTTTGGTTGAATAACATGAAAAATCCTTCTGCTCGTATAGCTAGATGGATTGTTAAGTTATCTCAGTATTCATTTAATATTGTGCATAGAAAGGGTGTTGCCAATACTGTAGCTGATGCTCTTTCGAGAAGTTTGGAAGATGTTGCAGTTTTAAATTTGACCAATCTAATTTTGGATAAATGGTATCGTGACATGTTAGTGAAAGTTGATGAAACAGCCGGTCATTTAGGCATCTCTAAAACGTTGTCTAGGGCTGCTGAACTGTATTATTGGGCAAATATGCGAGATTCTGTTTACCGTTATGTTAGAAAATGCACTATTTGCGCTGCTAGTAAATCTAGTCATTTACCCCAGGCAGGTCTTATGGGTCAATACCGAAATGTTAATTTTCCTTTTCAGTTATTGTCAGCTGATCTTATTGGTCCTTATCCAGGATCAAAATCGGGAAACCAGTACGTTCTTGTTGTGGTGGATTGGATCACTAAATTTGTCACCGCAATCACCGCTATGAGTCACCCATTAATGTTTTGGCATCTCAGACAGTAAAAATAAGGGGCAATTACGAGCAAATAATCATTGGACAATTGGAGCAGAATTCTGGGAGCTGTGTTGGACTTGTACGAAACCCGGACCGACCAGGAAGATGCCTCATTGGGAAATCACTTGTAAATGGAGGAAGTGAACTCCCAATAAGAGTTGCAAACATCTTTCCAGACGACGTCAAAATCAACAAAGGCGAAATTATTGCGGTATTCGAACCTGTAGTCAACGTAACCAATTGCGATGGGTTACCAGAACAGGAGGAGCAGTTGGGGGAAAACAAGCTCTTAAACGAACTTGAAAAGACCTGGAAACATCTGTCAACACCACAACTGAAAAAGGCTCGGAAACTAATTTTGAACCATGCTAGCATATTTGGAACACCGAACAATATGGGAAAAACTACTATTGTAAAACACCGAATTAACACCGGCTATGCACAACCGATTCGACAACCACCTAGGAGACTACCAATAGCCAAACAACAGGAAGTGCAGGAATTAGTGGGCAGGATGCTTGACGACGGAGTTATAGAAGAATCCTGCAGCCCTTGGTCATCACCTGTTGTTCTGGTCACTAAGAAAGATGGATTTGATGGATGGACTAATGAATCCGACACCGTCGGAGCAAACCCACCTCTAAATAGTATGCAGATGGCTCCAAGACACGCAAGGGAAGAGGAGCAGGAGTGTTTGGGCTAAGAACTCAATACTCGGAACCAATGGGAAAATAACCGAGTATCTTTCAGGTGGAAATTCACGCAATAGAAAGATGCGCTCAGTTCAGCATTGACAACGGCTATCGCAAGCAGGATATTGCAATTCTGACCGATAGTCAAGCAGCCATAACAGCGCTGAGCCTAACCATAGTCAGCTCTAAAATGATATGGGAATGTCTAGGCAAACTCAATGCACTAGGAAGAAATAATAAAATCGCCTTGCTCTGGGTTCCAGAACACAGAGGAATTGAGGCAACTGAGAAAGCCAACATTCTGACTAAAAATAGGTCCGAGACTCCTTTTACAGGACCAGAACCCTTCTGTCGCTTGGGGGATGTCACCCTCCAAGCCACTGTAATGATGTAAACACATGCTCAAATATTTTCTTCACTAATCAAATATTTTTTTAGTTGGTTTATTAGTTCAGAACAACCCTTTATTTTTAAAATATGACTACTATAAAGCATAAGTTAAGAACAGTAAATTATTTGTAAATACAAATTGTATTTGTATGTTATACGTTTCATATGTAAGACCAATATTAGAATATTGTTCAATTGTTTGAGTCCATACTAAAACAATCATGAATACACATAGGTTTGCAATCCATATTCTCAAATTTGATGTTATGAAAATACACAATCTTAAACCTCTAGAAAATCATAGGAAAATTGCATCCATTCTCTTGCTGTATAAATTGATACACAATTCTATAAGTGATTCTGAACTATTGGCTAGATTAAGTATTTGTGTTTTAACTTACAGAACTAGAAAACTATCAACATTTTATATTGACAATACTAGAACTAATTGCAATTGCAATTCTCCTATCAATGTAATGTGAGTATAACCAAATTCAAAGGATAATATTGATATATTTAGTGTAGGCTTGAATTCATTTAAAAGAAGAACAAATGAATTAATTTAATTTAATTAATTTAAATTACTAGTAGGTATAGATAGACAGTAGTTAAAACAAATGTTTTCCTGCTCTGTAATTGGATATTTATATCTGTAGAGTTTGTAGTAAATAAATAATACCTATACGTTAATAATTTGATTACCTCATTTGCACCCATGAACTTGAAGCCAACCTGTGAGCTTGAAGCCAAGTTGTGAGGTTCAAACTGGGACATTTTCACCCGTATTGTCACAGTCTGAACCACACTTAACTTAAAGCTTGGCTCAATGTAGTGCAAATAAGGGTACACAATAATGTTTATGTCTTGTTCTTATTTTGACTGTAGAATGTTGCTTTAAGAAACGAGATTTTTGTTTAACATCTGCTTATTATTGCTGCTTGGCCAATCTGAATGGAACCCACAGTTTACCTACATCAAACCTTGGTACCCATGCTTCCAGCCATAGACTTCCAGCTTCAAGTTTTTCATTAGGATAAATATTGATGTGATTACATTGGCTACTACTGAGAATAAATAAATCCATCTATTGTGCAAAGAAAAAGAAATTCTTTAATTTGCTGTGTTTGTAATTTTATTTATTCCTATTCCTAGGAAAACCTTGAATTCAGGTTTGTTTAAATTTGGGCAGCATAACCAGACAAAACCAGAAAGCTAGTGTTTCTACTAAGGAACTGATTGCAGAATTGATGTCGGCTGCTCACATTAGAGAATTACATCAAACTGCAACAATAATAGGAATTGATTTCTAACATATTGTTACGATTTTCCCGTGGGTTCACACAAAGTCAGTTTAACTTAACAATTAATAAATTTATTAACACTTCAAAACACTCCGCTATTTAAACTTATCCGCGTTCCCAAATTCACTACTACTGCGGTCGAGACCGCGTCTTTTATATTCGCAAACCACGTTCTAGAATGACCGCGAAACGCTTCGCGGGTTGCCTTGACCATTCAAGAATGTTCCAGGTCCGGCGCTTCCTAACTGTGGCCTACTTTAATACGCGCCCGGCCAGATATTGCGGCGCATCGGTTTCATCCCGAAGCGAGAGCTCGTTAAGAAGTATCGAGCATAGTAGGCCCAGACCGTAACAATATATACATTAAAGTAATAATCAAATCAAAATCAGGCGCCAAACCCCCAAACCGCCAAGATAAAAATGTTGAAAACTTCAGAAAACTGTCATCGTCAGCTGTTTTGTTTTATAGGCGACGTACCAAATTAGGTTAGAATCTAACCTGAGATAAGCTGTAGTAACTTAACATCTTTTTTCATCAGAATGGGTTAAAATGAGACAGGCATTGTAATCACTCCAGTAAACACTGACGCCAAAATACGTCTAAAGTTATCAGTTCTAATTTAAGTGAGATCTTCAAAGCTATTTCTATGTATCAGTTGATTGTTGTAATCCTAAAATGCAATATAAAAACGGATTGTCCTACGTAAACATCAAACGTAACATAAATAACAGATCACATGACCTGTTATCGATATACGGAAAAGCCGAAGACAGCACACATTATAATCTTAGTTGGATTGAAACCGTTGAATAGCTGTTCGTACAGCTTGATACAGTTTTCAATACTTGACTGTACAGTGGAACTAACTGACTGGGACTTACACAGAAAGATTTTTTAAACGTTAATTTCTTAAAAATTTTATTTGACAGTTTGACGTAACGCCGTACCGTAACCCTTGAATTCCTTTAAAATTTTGGTTTAATTTTAGCTTGTTTGAGTTGTTTCCTTGTTTCGTTGTGGTTTGTTGATAAGTGTTAGTGGTGCAAGTTTTATTTATTGTAATAATTGTTATTTTGGGTTTTTTTATCCCCATATTGTAAGTATTGTTTGTTAACCAAACCCCATTATAGTTTGTTAAGTAGTTTTTTTCTTTAAAAAAAACTTTCAGAATTAATTAATATGCAACACTCTAAATTGCCCAAGTTAGCAAGCTTAAAACCTAAGAATAGAGTTTTATTATCCAAAGCTCAGGAAGCTCCAGCTTCCACATATCAAAATGCAACTATGAGAGCCCCTTTAAGACGTTCGACCTCTGTCTCGGATTTAAGGGCTGTCAAAGATCAGCAGCCATTAAACAATTTACCTCAGGTCAAGCTTAATTTGAGAGCTAGGGCTGCACCCATCAAAACAGCCCCAGCCATCCCAAATACAGCCACTTCTAAAACCACCACACCAGCAGTGGGTGCAAAACGACCTTTGGACAGTCAAGCCGAAGATGGAGCAACAAAACCCAAGGTGTTTAAAAAAATCCCTAATTGGGACTATAAGGCCAGATTTAATCAATTAAAGGAAAAGTACCAAATTAGCCAAAAGGCACTGAACACTATGAGACAAGATGTTTTAGGTATGTTCAGGTAATCATTGCAACTCAAGTTTTAGGCTTTGTTTTCCAGAAATTGAAGAATTGAGAGCAGGCAATACTGAATTGACAGCTCAAGTAAAACGTTTGACTCAAGAAAACCAAAAGCTTTACCAAAAATTAGAGACTCAAACCAGCACAATCCAAAGCATAGAAGAGAAAAACAGGCATTTAATAAGTACAAACCAGGGTTTGGAGGCAGACTTAACAGATCGAGTAACAGATGCTTTGCATTGGAAACAACAATTACAAACAGAAAATGAAAAACTGTTGAAAGACTCCAAAGAGTTCTGTGGAAAAATACACAGTTTGAATGGTAAGATTACACTTTTCTACTAAATATTTTATCATAATTTGTATGATTTAAGTATTGATTTTACTTCTGTCTACTTTTTATGTTATACCAGAGTACTAAACATTTTTTCAAGTTCAGGATTAATATAGTAGTCAGTACTTTGACCAGGTCACACTGTTTTACAATAATATTGGCTGTTAGTGTAAAGCCATCATACATATATTTTGCAAAAACCAACTAAAATTGTATTTTTGACATTTTCTTGTTTAGCCACAAAGTTGTTGTTTTCACATTGTCATTTTGTTTGATTGCTTAAAATTGTATAATCTTGTTTAGGTAAAACCGAGGGGTATAATTTTTTGTACACCAAAATGCCTTTTTGCATACAAAATACCTTGAAATGCCTTTAAAACAGGGCTTGAAAATATCATGATATTTATATAAATATTATATCACATGATATATATCGGATATATATCAGATATATAGCCGATATACCAGGTGTTCAAGAGCACCCTGGACATAGGAGATTAACATGGGAAAACGGTTTTGATTTTTTTGCGCCTGTACGGCTGATTTGATTGAATCGTATTAATGAAAGTTGTAGTACCTATCACGGACTAGTTTTCTGTATTTTTTTCGGATCTCTAACTTAAGCCCTTTCGTCGTAAAACACGAACAAAAATGCGAAAATGTTAACTTTTTACCTGCACTGTATAAGCGGTTGCCGAGCAACCGTACCCGCAACAATGATCTGTTTACCCGTTGCCCGACAACCGCCTATACAGTGCAGGCCAAAAGTTTAAATTTTCTCATTTTTGTTCGTGTTTTACGACGAAAGGGCTCAAGGTAGAAATCTGAAAAAAATACAGAAAACTAGTCCGTGATAGGTACTACAACTTTCATTAATACGATTTTTCAATCAAATCAACCGTACAGGTGCAAAAAAATCAAAACCGTTTTCCCATGTTAATCTCCTATGTCCAGGGTGCTCTTGGACACCTGGTATATCGGCTATATATCTGATATATATCCGATATATATTATGTGATATGATATTTATATAAATATCATGATATTTTCAAACCCTGTTTTAAAGGCATTTCAAGGTATTTTGTTTGCAAAAAGGCATTTTGGTGTACAAAAAATTATACCCCTCGGTTTTACCTAAACAAGTTTATACAATTTTAAGCAATCAAACAAAATGACAATGTGAAAACAACAACTTTGTGGCTAAACAAGAAAATGTCAAAAATACAATTTTAGTTGGTTTTTGCAAAATATATGTATGATGGTTTTACACTAACAGCTAATATTATTGTAAAACAGTGTGACCTGTCCAAAGTACTGACTACTATATTAATCCTGAACTTGAAAAAATGTTTAGTACTCTGGTATAACATAAAAAGTAGACAGAAGTAAAATCAATACTTAAATCATACAAATTATGATAAAATATTTAGTAGAAAAGTGTAATCTTACCATTCAAACTGTGTATTTTTCCACAGAACTCTTTGGAGTCTTTCAACAGTTTTTCATTTTCTGTTTGTAATTGTTGTTTCCAATGCAAAGCATCTGTTACTCGATCTGTTAAGTCTGCCTCCAAACCCTGGTTTGTACTTATTAAATGCCTGTTTTTCTCTTCTATGCTTTGGATTGTGCTGGTTTGAGTCTCTAATTTTTGGTAAAGCTTTTGGTTTTCTTGAGTCAAACGTTTTACTTGAGCTGTCAATTCAGTATTGCCTGCTCTCAATTCTTCAATTTCTGGAAAACAAAGCCTAAAACTTGAGTTGCAATGATTACCTGAACATACCTAAAACATCTTGTCTCATAGTGTTCAGTGCCTTTTGGCTAATTTGGTACTTTTCCTTTAATTGATTAAATCTGGCCTTATAGTCCCAATTAGAGATTTTTTTAAACACCTTGGGTTTTGTTGCTCCATCTTCGGCTTGACTGTCCAAAGGTCGTTTTGCACCCACTGCTGGTGTGGTGGTTTTAGAAGTGGCTGTATTTGGGATGGCTGGGGCTGTTTTGATGGGTGCAGCCCTAGCTCTCAAATTAAGCTTGACCTGAGGTAAATTGTTTAATGGCTGCTGATCTTTGACAGCCCTTAAATCCGAGACAGAGGTCGAACGTCTTAAAGGGGCTCTCATAATTGCATTTTGATATGTGGAAGCTGGAGCTTCCTGAGCTTTGGATAATAAAACTCTATTCTCAGGTTTTAAGCTTGCTAACTTGGGCAATTTAGAGTGTTGCATATTAATTAATTCTGAAATTTTTTTTTAAGAAAAAAAACTACTTAACAAATTATAATGGGGTTTGGTTAACAAACAATACTTACAATATGGGGATAAAAAAACCCAAAATAACAATTATTACAATAAATAAAACTTGCACCACTAACAGTTATCAACAAACCACAACGAAACAAGGAAACAACTCAAACAAGCTAAAATTAAACCAAAATTTTAAAGGAATTCAAGGGTTACGGTACGGCGTTACGTCAAACTGTAAAATAAAATTTTTAAGAAATTAACGTTTAAAAAATGACATCTTTCTGTGTCCCAGTCAGTTAGTTCCACTGTACAGTCAAGTATTGAAAACTGTATCAAGCTGTACGAACAGCTATTCAACGGTTTCAATCCAACTAAGATTATAATGTGTGCTGTCTTCGGCTTTTCCGTAAATCGTTAACAAGTCATGTGATCTGTTATTTATGTTACGTTTGATGTTTACGTAGGACAACCCGTTTTTATATTGCATTTTAGGATTACAACAATCAACTGATACATAGAAATAGCTTTGAAGATCTCACTTAAATTAGAACTGATAACTTTAGACGTATTTTGGCGTCAGTGTTTACTGGAGTGATTACAATGCCTGTCTCATTTTAACCCATTCTGATGAAAAAAGATGTAAAGGGACTACAGCTTATCTCAGGTTAGATTCTAACCTAATTTGGTACGTCGCCTATAAAACAAAACAGCTGACGATGACAGTTTTCTGAAGTTTTCAACATTTTTATCTTGGCGGTTTGGGGGTTTGGCGCCTGATTTTGATTTGATTATTACTTTAATGTATGTATGTTAGTAATCAATTCCTATTATTGTTGCAGTTTGATGTAATTCTCTAATGTGAGCAGCCGACATCAATTCTGCTATCAGTTCCTTAGTAGAAACACTAGCTTTCTGGTTTTGTCTGGTTATGCTGCCCAAATTTAAACAAACCTGAATTCAAGGTTTTCCTAGGAATAGGAATAAATAAGATTACAAACACAGCAAATTAAAGAATTTCTTTTTTTTTTGCACAATAGATGGATTTATTTATTCTCAGTAGTAGCCAATGTAATCACATCAATATTTATCCTAATGAAAAACTTGAAGCTGGAAGTCTATGGCTGGAAGCAAGGGTACCAAGGTTTGATGTAGGTAAACTGTGGGTTCCATTCAGATTGGCCAAGCAGCAATAATAAGCAGATGTTAAACAAAAATCTCGTTTCTTAAAGCAACATTCTACAGTCAAAATAAGAACAAGATATAAACATTATTGTTTACCCTTATTTGCACTACATTGAGCCAAGCTTTAAGTTAAGTGTGGTTCAGACTGTGACAATACGGTTGAAAATGTCCCAGTTTGAACCTCACAACTTGAGCTCACAGGTTGGCTTAAAGTTCATGGGTGCAAATGAGGTAATCAAATTATTAACATATAGGTATTATTTATTTACTACAATCTCTACAGATATAAATATCCAATTACAGAGCAGGAAAACATTTGTTTTAACTACTTTTTAACTACTGTCTATCTATACCTACTAGTAATTTAAATTAATTAAATTAAATTAATTCATTTGTTCTTCTTTTAAATGAATTCAAGCCTACACTAAATATATCAATATTATCTTTTGAATTTGGTTATATAGAGTACACATTACATTGATAGGAGAATTGCAATTGCAATTAGTTCTAGTATTGTCAATATAAAATGTTGATAGTTTTCTAGTTCTGTAAGTTAAAACACAAATACTCAATCTAGCCAATAGTTCAGAATCACTTATAGAATTGTGTATCAATTTATACAGCAAGAGAATAGATGCAATTTTCCTATGATTTTCTAGAGGTTTAAGATTGTGTATTTTCATAACATCAAATTTGGGAATATGGATTGCAAACCTATGTGTATTCATGATTGTTTTAGTATGGACTCAAACAATTGAACAATATTCTAATATTGGTCTTACATATGAAACGTATAACATACAAATACAATTTGTATTTACAAATAATTTACTGTTCTTAACTTATGCTTTATAGTGGTCATATTTTAAAAATAAAGGGTTGTTCTGAACTAATAAACCAACTAAAAAAATATTTGATTAGAGTGAAGAAAATATTTGAGCTTGTGTTTACATCATTACAGTGGCTTGGAGGGTGACATCCCCCAAGCGACAGAAGGGTTCTGGTCCTGTAAAAGGAGTCTCGGCCCTATTTTTAGTCAGAATGTTGGCTTTCACATTTGCCTCAATTCCTCTGTGTTCTGGAACCCAGAGCAAGGCGATTTTATTATTTCTTTCTAGTGCATTCAGTTTGCCTAGACATTCCCATACCATTTTAGAGCTGACTATGGTTAGGCTCAGCGCTGTTATGGCTGCTTGACTATCGGTCAGAATTGCAATATCCTGCTTGCGATAGACCTTGTCAATGCTGAACTGAGCGCATCTTTCTATTGCGTGAATTTCCGCCTGAAAGATACTCGGTTATTTTCCCATTGGTTCCGAGTATTGGGTTCTTGGCCCAAACACTCCTGCTCCTCTTCCCTTGCGTGTCTTGGAGCCATCTGCATACTATTTAGAGGTGGGTTTGCTCCGACGGTGTCGGATTCATTAGTCCTCTCTCTCTTGTTGCTTAACTTAGTGAAAAACGTACTTTGCAGTAGTTCTTATGGGAACCGAGTTTCCAGTAAACATAGAGAATAGAATTTTACTCACACTGTATATCTGTCGAAATTGGGAAATCTGGAACTTCTGCAATAAATAAAAAACTATTTTTTTTTTCATATTTTTTTTATTGAAATTAAATATGGAATGAACCATGATCATTGAATCATTTAGAAACCGGCTGAGGTGTTGCCAAATGACAAATAGGCCGTTTTGATGCACTTACTGTGACATGTAGGTATTGTTAACCTACTGTTTTAATATTGTGACTGTACTGCGTAAGTATTATTGTGTATTGCACGGTATTGCCTCAGTTAACGTTAAACACTAATTAACTTTTTGACATGGCTGAAGTTGTTTTCAGCTCACAGCACTTCACATACTGACATATGATACAAAGATGTAATTCTCATATTCCAGGTATACATATGCACGCTCGCCGGACCTGTTATGATGAAACCTCACGTTAATGAGACTTCAACATTTTTTAATTAGATAGCTCAAGGTCGTGGATTAATTGCATGAGTTCATAACTAGCTATAGATGAACACACTTGGATATACTGCAGGAAATCAAACAAACCACCTGTTGTATATGTACACGTGTATATTACAAATTAAAATAAACAAACTACAATACTTACAATTTACAGAATTTACAAAATTTACAAGAGTTGCCACAAAAAAGGTTGAAAACAAAAAGAGAGTTGAATTTAAAACAAATGAAAAAAAAAGTTAAATTTGAAATTTAAAAAACAGGAAAAGTTTTCCCAGTGCCACACTGTCTCTAATTGCCCTTACCAGCTGTCAAAGACGATGTTTGGGTCCTGGAACCTCCAGTATCCTCTTCCCAGTAGTCAGTAGTGGCCACCGCTGGTTTCCAGGTAGGAAATGGGGTCCAGAGACTGGTGACAGGTACCTAAGGCAGAAAACAACAGAACACCAGGGAAAACGAACAAACAGCTTCAACACTTGTTCCGGCAACCAAAAAGGTGACCAGAGGTGATGACAAGTGTTGAAGTTGTTTGGAGCAAACTAATATAACTAAAAAAAATAAAAATAAAATAAAATTGAATAAAACTAAATCAAGTGAGGAATTGTGGTGGTTCGACTCTGACCTTTTGAAACTCTGTGAGTGAGTGAGAAACCCTTGGAATCCCGGTCGGAAAGGTCTTTGAATCTCCGGTTGGAAAAGTCCCCGAATCTCCGGTTGGAAAAATCTCCGAATATCCGGTTGGGCCAAACACAATGCTGTAATTCGGCCAGATGATCACGGATTAAAAATCAAATTCACACACACGCCACACGGCTCAGAAAAAAGGATCAGATGTCGGCAGTTCGGGTGCTGCAGTGGTAAAGAGACCGATATCACAAAGTGGGGTGATTAAATAGGCACATGGCACCTGACACAAAGAAACACGACCACAAACCGACGCTTCCCCGACAAAAATCGAAACCAATCACGTGACTACGGCACCTGATAACTTATCAGGTCACGCACCCACATTTACAACAAAATGTGCACAAAGTGCAATTGGAGGATTTAAGCGATCGGAATCGGTCTACTAGTGTAACTAGGCCCATGTACATTAAAAACACAAATCAAACGAGTTAACGGACGAAAACTCTATTTCGTACGTAACAGACCTTATGCCTGTTGATTTTCACCTTTGAAGATACTTCAAGAATCAAGTTTATTATACTACTCATAATACGACGGTAGAAGAACTTAAGGCAGCAGGCAGCAGTTGATCAAGTGATAGAAGAAATTCTTGGACAATTGGTTAAAGATTCATGTAAACTGCTCGTCAAAAAGAATGGGACAGCAAAATTTTTGCTCTTTTTTGAGCGGCTGCTTCTTCAAATTGATTTACTTGATTCTAATAATTTTTTTGAGGATTAAAAGGTATTTTCTTCCTCTTTCCTTTGACCTAAATGATCTTTTTGAAAGGTGCCATGGATCCGAGTATACAGGGTGTGACTGAGGTGTAGTCAAAAAATGAAAAATTCGGTATAATTATTCGGTATATTTTACGTTTTACAATAGCCTTAATCGAGTCTTGCGGTCAATATCTCTAAAGGTTTTCGCCAGTTTGGCGATTAAAGGCCGTTTACAAAATTTATTGCAAAATTTTTAAAATGTGGTTACTTTTGATTCTCTTGTTTAAAATTAAACAATTTCTTTAGATCTTTTGTGGAAGAAGAGCGGGATTAGCAAGTTTACACTTAAAACTACCCAATTTAAGTAAAAAACATACACTGCGAGATACAGGGTGACCCAAAAAAAATTTGAAATAAACATCATATGTTTTATCATAAATTTAGCATGTTTAGTCATTTTAATGGAAAATAATGATATTGGGTAGAGAAGCACACTATTTGTTTAGTAATCCAATTCATATCTCTAACCGTTTTCGCCAGTTTGGCGATTAAGGGGCGTTTACGTTATTAAAAAAGGGGTCCTTTTTAATTCTCTTGTTTTAAATTCGAAATTATTGAATTTAAAACAAGATTAGCAAAATTACATTTCAATTCACCCGTTTTAGGTGAACATTTATAAACCGCGAACCTTTATAAACAGAGTGGATTAAAAAATCATACAAAAGATAAATCAAATGTTTTACCATACAAATAAAACATGTATCTTTATTCGGTAAATTTAATCAAAAATAATGGTTTTTAATTTTAAAAAAACCAAGTCCACAGCATTCATATCCGATGACTTTGCGGGCTACAAACCCATTTGTTCTTAATACCTTGTCGGTCCCCCAGCAGTTTGTTGCAACTCCGCAACCCTTCTTGGCATGCTATCCACCAACTTTGCAATCAAATTTTGGGGAATTGCCTCCCATTCAACCCTCACCATTTCTGCCAACTCATTCAATTTTTGAAATTCATGCTCTGAGCCATTTATTCTCAATTTCATTCTACTCCATACGTGCTCTATTACGTTCATATCCGGTGACCTTGCAGGCCACTCCATTTGTTCGATGTTGTTCTCTCAAAATTTCTTGTACGATTCTGGCTCGATGTCGACGAGCATTGTCGTCAATTAAGATAAAACCGTTCCCAAAGTTTCGAGAAAAGGGAACAACGATATCACGTATACACATATCCCTGTACCTCTGCGCATTCATACTATCCTCAATCAAAATGACTAAATCTGTTCTTCCATTCCTCATAATCACATAAGATGTTATTTTGAGTTTTTTTGGTTCACTCTGTATAAATGCAGTTTATAAGTTTTTACTTAAATTGGGTAGTTTTAAGTGTAATTTTTCTAATCTCGTATTTCATCCGAAAAATGTCTAAAGAAATAAATTGTTAAATTTAAAACAAGGGAATTAAAAATAACCACATTTAAAAAAAAATTCAATAAATATCGTCAACGCCCCTTAATCGCCAAACTGGCGAAAACGTCTAGAGATATGAATTGGATTACTAAACAAATAGTGTGCTTCAAAAGTAACCACATTTTAAAAATTTTGCAATAAATTTTGTAAACGGCCTTTAATCGCCAAACTGGCGAAAACGTTTAGAGATATTGACCGCAAAATTCGATTAAGGCTATTGTAAAACATAAACAATTTTTTTGCGAGAAATGGCGTTAGTCCGAATTTTTAATTTTTTTACTACACCTCAGTCACACCCTGTATACTCGGATCCGTGGCACCTTTCAAAAAGATCATTTAGGTCAAAAGAAAGAGGAAGAAAATACCTTTTAATTCTCAAAAAAATTATTAGAATCAAGTAAATCAATTTGAAAAAGCAGCCGCTCAAAAAAGAACTGGGAAAACACATTCGAGAAAAAAATGTATATGTAATTTGCTAGTGATTTGCTTGTTGGTTAATTTTTGGGACATGTGTGAATTGTATTGTTTTGTTTTTCAAGTAGCATTATCGCTAAATAAATACTATTATTATATTAATACTCAAATTTACAGAACATGCACAAAATGTGAGAATTGAAATTATTAAACGAACTAAACATTTCAGAGGCCTGACGTACAAGAACAGAGGTATAAGCACAAAAACTGCAACTAAAATATACAAATCTATTTGCACTACTAAGAGTTAATGCGACCAGCAAAACAAAAAATAACACATACAAACTACAGAACAAATTGCACTTAGATTAGTAACCAAGATTAGACATCGCCAAAACCCGCTACATAACCCAACCAACGAATCACTCTACGAACGGACACAAATGACAAAAATAACAGAACGATTAACGAAACTAGAGGCAAAATGGAAAGGTAACCCCCACAACTGGACAATTATAAACCCCATCTCCCTCACAAGACCAAATAGACAATCTCGCTACGCCTTACCTCAATATACTCTGTTGGAACATTTTACCTAAAAAAAACGGACTAACTATTAATTTTAACCTTTTCTTTGTAAAACATTATTTATTTTTTTTGTTTTAACAAATATTTAGGTGGATACATTAAGCTTTGTTTCTGTAACATTGGCAGAAAGACCAGTAGGTCGATAGCCTTTTTCCTCGGAAATTGAAGAAGAGATTGTTTGTGTGTGTGTATTATATTAATATTGTGCACCCGAGCACCCACTGTGACGTCACGCGAGGTAGCGTTTCGAGCAAACAGGCAAACAGGTGCTGATAGGGCCGCCCTCTTGGATCTGTTGTGTTGTCAAGTAAAATTCCCACTTGTCACTTTGCTTTTGTTTATTTGTTTTAGCATGCTGCTAAAATTAATTATATTTTTATGACAAAATCTAACAATTTAATTGGTGAAGATTATACACTAAAATCAAGTAAATGTATATTTTTTGATTGACATAATGGATACAACAGCTGCTGGCCCAGGTAAGATTACAATGACAATTTCATACCTAACCTATGTAATAAACCATGCTAATGCTGATGCATCATTACTATACATTTTTGTAAAAAACATTTTTTAAGGGTGGTTCTAGTAACTAATTCGGCTAGTCTTACAGATCTGCAACTGGTATATGCTGCATACATCACTACTTTTCCATGTGGATGAAAAAGCACAACTTTTATGAAGAAAGTGACTATATTTCCCAGGGACTGCAATCAAGTCAAGTTGAAGAAGAAAAATTGTGTGCAATATATTAAACTATCTACATTAGGTACAACAGTGGATTAAAAAGCAAGTTTTAAGGTGAGTTAACTGTTTTAAAGCTAGATTTGTAGTTCTAATTCCGCAAGAAGTAAGCAGCAAGCAGTAGTAGCCATGTCAATTCATAGTTCGACTTTAGTAAGAAGGAAATAACATAACCCCAAAGTCTTATAAACCATCAAAATTTTATTTATTATCTTGTGGGTTGTCATTCTTGGGAAAAAGCAATAGAAAGTATTTGTCAAATGATATTCCAAAAATCTATGAATGGGGGTAAAGACCAGTAGTCTATGATGGAAGCAGTAAGGAGCAAGGTAAGAAATGAAAATGATTAATTTCTTGCTGCTTACTGCTTGCGGTTAATGTGGCTTGCACTTATTTGTCAAACTATGAATTAGAGTGTTACAAGTATATTATTTATTTTTACTACAGCTTACTGATTACTTCTTCTTGCGGAACTAGAACTATTGTCACGAATAACATAAGTTGCACCATGTTCCGTTACCTAGTCTGGCCCCGGTCTCCCCCAGTGCACTGCCGAATCAGCGAGACCGGCAAATTGGGGTCATGAGATGAGTATTTAATCAGCGTCTCAAGCCATCGAAGATTACTGGTCTCTGGGTCGGTCTATCGAGCATCAGTCCGAACTTTCTAGTGCCCGGACGGCTCGATACCTTCTTGGAAATCCAGGCTGAAAAGACTAGAGTTCTTACGCAACCCAGTGGTGACCGTCGGGACTCTTGACCCTATCAGTACCTAAAGTAAGTCCTTTGGGCGTGTCGGTCATAGGGGCTCCCTGCTTGTATCGAGCGGGTTTCGCTTGGCGACACTTCAAGAGGGCTTGCAGTGCCTAAAGTAAATCCTTCGGGCTTGCCGGACATAGGGGTTCCCTGCTCGTATCGAGCGGGTTCCGCTTGGCGGCACATCAGAAGGCCTTACGCACACACACACACACACACACCCCCACGCACCCCCTCGTAGAGAGTGTTCCATGTGCGTCCCGCCTGCAGCGGTACTGGCGGCCCTCTTAATCTGGGGGTAAGATTTAGTTAGGCATTATCTTCGGTATAAAAATAAAGGAGACATACTTGAGCTACGTTTGTTGTTTCTCTTCCTACGCTACCCCCAAAACGTGACATGGTGGAGGCGCCTTGTTGAATCCCGGGGCTACCGATCTCCATATCTGTGGCCAAACCAAGCGTACGCCCTAACAGGAATGAGAAAAGCATACAACTTGAGATCAGCAAATCCTAGCAGCCCCTTTCAACCAAGGCACAGGAGTTCAAGCGTAGGAGACCCTTGGTTGCCAGAGACAGATTACCTAACCCTTACGCTTGTAAATACAAGAAGGGAAGACATCGAGCAGCCACAAGAACCAGTAAACGATCTGGAAAATACAGTAATAGAGGCAGGAACACAGGTACAACCTGAAAAAAGAGATAAACCATTTGAAGGCATTAGGAGATCAAGGGAAATGGCGGACATTACCATTTCGGCTGTAGAGGCAGGGGAAAAAACACCCGCATTACCTCAGTTTATCAGCCCACCGACGTTCAACCCTGGTAGCGATTCAGCACCCCAATTTATCGAAACGTATGAACGAACAGCGGTGGCAAATAGTTGGAACGATGCCCTAAAAATCCTATACTTCCATTCGTACCTGCAGGGTGCTGCAAACATTTGGTATAGAGAGTATAAGGCAGCAAACCCCGAAAGCAATTGGCTACACATCTGTCAGGCATTTAGAACAGAATTTAGCGACGGTAATCACAGTCGCCATCTGCTGGCAAAGGTGAAGCAAAGGAAACAGAGGGACCTAGAACAGACAAAAACTATACGAGGAATACAGGGAAAACCTGGACCTCGACGAATTCCTAGATATTTTTCAGAATGGGTTAATAGACATACCAAAAGCCAAATACTACTGGCTGACGAATTTCCCCAATAACCCACCCAGAAATTTGGACGAGGTCAAAAAGCTTTGCGCTACTATAGATAACGCCCCTGAAGAGTGCTCAGCGCCACTTACCTTCAGACCACAGCGTCAGACAGAAGAAGGGGCCTATGGGCCAATAGCGCAAAGACAACCTCCATTTGACAATACCCGCTCGTACAGAACCCCGCCGCCGCCTAGGAAAGACTATGGGCCAACAGAGCAAAGACAGCCACCCTTTTACAATTCCCGCCAGGATGGAACCCCTCCACCACCCAGGAGAGTCTATGGCACTCCCCAGGCTGGTAATTCTGGAAGACAGCACCAATCCACCAGAACGTACGATAATAGGCCTAGATGCTACAACTGCGGCAAAATAGGCCACTTTGCTGCTGTTTGCAGAAGTAGACAGCAACACCCAAACTCCAGGGGGTGGCAAAACTAAGCCCCGTCACCCTCTCCACTCGGGGCCCGACGTGCTACAAAATACTGTATATTAATACTGTTGTAAATGACTGTTACGTACCAGCGATCATCGACACGGGCGCAGAACTAAATGTGATAAGCCATCTCCTAGTTGACAAGAAACGTAGAACCGGAGACCCACCCACGTTGCTTGTAACAGCAGGCGGCCAGAAAGTAAGAAGTCTAGGCGAAACAATGGCATCACTGGAGCTCAGAGGAAACTACATGAGAAAATTGGAAATTAGAGCAACAATATTAGAGAATACACCACAACCCCTCATTTTGGGCGTGGAATTCTTAAGGGAAATGCAGGCAGCAATTTGCTTAATATCTAACACACTCACCCTAAATCAGGACTTGGTATTAACGCTCGGGGGAAAGCGAAATTCTGCACCCAAAAAACCAGGCATAACACGAAGCTGGACAGAGGTGGTCCAGGAAATGCCGGGGTCCATCTTCAGTCTTCCAAGCAGCACTGCATGGGCCGTTGCAGTCTCTTCGGCTCCCAGTAGAGATAGAGGAGTAGGAAAAGCCATCAGGGACCATTTGGCAGATCACAACACAGAAAAACGACCCGTAGGGAGCGTGGTCAGTTTGTTTAAGAAAAACAGACATACCCTACAGATGATATTAAAAGAAGAGGGGAACGAATATATCCCTACTCATACGCTACAACAGTGCTGTAGGAAATTGAAAGATTGGGCAGTACAAAATAAAATAAGTAAGGTGGCTATACCTAGATTGACATCCGCAAACAGCGAGTCAGATTGGGAGAAGCTTAAAGACCTTCTGTATGAGACATTCAAGGAAACAAGTGTGACGGTGCTGGTTTCAAAAAATAAAGAACCCCGACCAAGAAAAATCAAGACACAAGAAACCAGCTCCTGGAACACCCTGCCAAACTACATAGAAAACGGTGACCACGTGATAATTAAGTTGAAGGCAAATGAAGATTACACCCTGAAGCCAGGAGAGGAAAAAACCATCAAGACGGCACCAGAAATACCCTTGTCTACAGAAATGTTGGTAGTACGAAATGAGGGATGGCTAGTACGCAACAACCTACTATGCAACCTAGAAAGAGCCGAAGACTCTATATCACTGACCCTCAAGAACTTAGGGCCAACTAGAAGGGTTATTTACAAAGACACGACGGTGGCACGGCTAGAAGAGCCCAGTGGTTTGAGCACAACAGCACTCTGTACAACTCAGAGAGTAGACGAAGAAGTGGTGACATTAGAAGATCATAAACTGGACCACATTAGGGATGAGCAGTTCAAAAGGGAACTAGAGGAGCTACTGGTTGAATATGAGGATGTGTTCTGCAAGTCACCAAAATTTATGGGCAAAACACATCTTATAGAGCACAAAATAGAAGTGACAGAAGACAAACCAGTAAAATGCCGCCCTTATAGAGTCTCACAATCCGAGCGGGAAATCATTGACACACAAATAAAAGAAATGCTCGATTGCGGAGTAATAAGACCATGCCACTCGCCATGGGCGAGCCCCGTTGTACTGTAACGAAGTTACTAATTATTTCGCTGATTTGATTTAAATACGCGTGACCTTCACTGCTGGGTGCTGGACCGCGGCCGTCGTGGCGTCGATTCTATCGGGGCCGTCCGGGGCCGTTCGAAATGGTTCGGTGGGCGCTGAGAGTGGGTACCGCCACTAACAGCCCCCACCGTGGGTTTGTGTATAAAAGAAGGCCCCGAACCGGAAAATAGGGATTCTTCGATCAGCAAAAGATCGAAACCAGCCAGCTAAGCCGATCCGTGCCGACCGTTATCTCTTATCTCCGCGAACTTGTAAGTAAAAAATAGGCACATACCGACCGTCCGGTATTTGTTCTGTTTGCTGTTTAAACCCGTACCGTTAATTGTAGCTAATATAATAAACTGTAAATTGGGGCATTATCAGTATCTTTCCGGGGATTTTCGTTTGGGGCATTTACTATAGCTTTCCGGGGTTTTCTGTTTGAGGGTATTTTTGATAAGACGGCGCCGGCTACAGTTACTATTTTTTGTGAAAACAGTTAGGTAATCCTTCTGGTCCTGTTCCTGTTTGTTGAACACCGGGGAAACGGTGTAGCAAGCGGGAACGGTGAATCCTGTGACTCGTTTGCTTAGCTCCGGGGAAACGGAGCAGTAAACGGGTTTGGGAATACTGGAGGGATTAGCGGCTGTGTGACTGGCAACGTCACGAGACTTCAAACCTCTGTTGCATGCTTGGGGAAACAGTGTGCAACCGAGGCTCTATTTGTCGAACCCCGGGGAATCGGGGAGAGGCACCTAGAGGTTAGGTCGAGTGGCGGGAACACCGCTGGTCACGTAATTGGGCCTCTTTGGGTTTTTGGAATAAATTCCGGCGCCGCGTAGTCAGTTTTACATAACCGTACCGTACCGCCGTACTTTCTCCATGTCTTAATCTACAGTAGTCAGGCTAATCAGTAGTGAAGGGTCCGTAGGTAGATTTCATTATCGTTACACGCTTTCCCCGTACCACCGTATAAGGTAACTTCCGTTTCAATGGGTATTCGTTACCGTGAGGTTTTACTGTAAGTATCGAGAGCCGTAATACAGTGCATTTAGTGAAAACAGTTGTTTTAATTTTGTTTTCTTCCCGAACCCTTTGGAAGTTTTCTCCAGCTGTCTAAAGGCTACCCAGGTACCGCAAAGTGGACCTTCAGCCACTATAAATAACGAAGGTGGCGCCCGAGGCAACGTTACCGAAGGAATCCGCAAGAAAAGCGCTACAAATTTGGCGCCCGAGCAGGGACAGTTTTTTTTTCTCCCTTTATTATAGCCTGTTTTCTTTTGCCGGTTTTCTTTAGCTGAAGAGAAATGGACGAGGAAGGCTACAGCGGAGACAGGGCCGCTGGTGGAGTGACCGAATGTCGAGACAGCGACAACATGGAGTTGTCGGGAGTACCGGGACCGACTGACGTGAGGGTGAGTTGGATTTACGGGTTGAAAAAGGAAGAGTTGCAGGGTCAACTCAGTAAGTTTTGCCTGGATGTGACTGGGACCGTGGATATGTTGCGTAGACGACTGGTGCGTTACATGCGTGAGGGTGTGGCAACACCGTCCCCACACTTGCAACAGTTTGCGTTTCCTGCAGTACCGGTTGTAGGGTTTCCAAACCACCCACTGTCACCGCCAACCACTACCGCCGTAACGTCCACTACCACCCGGTATTTTACGACTGTTACAGGTACTTCTGTGGTGACAGCACCTCCTGTCACTATGACAGGCTTGCCAGCCGTCACGTTTGCCCTGCCGCCGACCGTTCACTCACCGCCCGCCGTGTCTGGATCCCCGTTTACCACCGTACCGCCGCCGACTGCCCATGTGCAAGTACACAACTGGAAAGTGTACTTTGATGGCCGAAACGACCCCGTTGCATTTGTGGAACGTGTCCAAGAGCTCTGTGATGCTCAAGGCATTTCCATGGACGTTTTATTGCCACATATGCCTGATTTGTTACAGGGTGAGGCCGCATTGTGGTTCCGTAACAACAGGGGAAGTTGGCGATCCTGGGGCAGTTTCTGGCTGATTTTCGCAGCTTCTATTTCCCCATAAATTATGCCGAAGATTTGGAGCTGGAAATCAGTCGGCGACGTCAGTGACCGAATGAATCGGCTGGTGCGTATATAACTGAGCTGCAGACGTTAATCCGCCGTCATGGGGGGATTAGCCCGGAAGAAGAGCTGAGGTGGCTCTATCGTAATTTGTTGCCGGAGTACCGACAACAAATCCGTCGGGGCGATTTTTCGGATCGCACCAGCTTTGCCCGATCGGTCCGAGAAACCGAACTATTGTTCAAGGAGCTGCACTCACCGCCGCCGCCTATAATTCCCGCCTCCGTACCGTCGTCACGGCCATTCTCAGGGCCCCGAAATTTTACTAACAACCGTCAATTTACAGATAATCAAGCAAATCGGGCAATTAGGCCAACGGCAGTGGCGCCAGCTAGACCATCCACTGGGACCGAAGAACGGGCCGGACCAAGCCAACAGGCTCCGGATAACGGCCCTCAATGCTGGAACTGCGCTCAAAAAGGCCATTACCGTTCGGCCTGCAGAAACCAGGCAAGGCTGTTTTGCTCCCGTTGTGGCAAGGCCGGTGTATTGAGCCGGGATTGCACCTGCCAGGCGGGAAACTAGATCGGTGTTGCATTGCAGCAAGGTCCGTCCAGCACCGTCAAACCGAAACCTTGCCTGTCCGTACAAAAGAAGATTGCCGTCCGCACCTGCCTGTTACAATCTTAGAAAAACCGTTTAGAGCATTAATAGATACCGGAGCAGCTCATTCTTTCATAGGTGACGCCGTTAGGGAGTTGTGCGTTGCTAAACGTTCGCAACAGATCACCCCGCACACCAGCTCCGCTCAAGTTGCTAGTGGAGGCGTGGTCAAGATCACCGAAGCTTTCCGGCTTACCGTCTCTATTAATGATCTTAGTTTGCAGGCAGATCTGAGCTATTTGCCAAATCTCACTTCCGACGTTGTGTTTGGCATGGATTTGTTAAAACAACATGCTTTTCAGATTGATCTAAGCACCAGTCAGGTTTCCGTAGTACCGCTGCCTCTTCCATGCAGTCCGTTGGGTCTTATCGCACCGCCGAAACTGTTGTTAACCGCCGATGAAGAGGACCGACTTCAGAACTTTTTGGCCGCCGAACTACCCGGTTTTGAGTCAATAGAGGGCACAACACCGCTGATTTACCACCACATAAACTTGACACAAAGCGACCCAATAAAACAAAGGTACCACCCCCGCAATCCGAAAATGCAGGAAGTGATCAACACAGAGGTTGATCGGATGCTGGAAGAGGGCGTTATTGAGCCTTCCATGAGCCCCTGGAGCTCGCCGGTGGTGATTGTCAAGAAAAAGGATGGTAAGCACCGGTTCTGTATCGATTTTCAGAAAGTGAATTCTGTGTCTCGTCCGGACGCGTACCCGTTGCCGTTTATCAACGCAATACTAGACAAGCTGCGCAGAGCCAGATACATTTCTAGTATAGACTTGAAACAGGGTTATTGGCAGGTACCGTTGACGGAAGAAAGTAAACCGATTACCGCGTTTACCGTACCGGGTAGAGGCCTGTTCCAGTTCCGAGTAATGCCGTTTGGTCTTCATTCCGCCCCCGCCACCTTTCAGCGCCTAATGGACCGTGTGATCGGGCCTGAGTTAGAGCCGTACTGTTTCGCCTATTTAGATGACATAATAGTACTGGGCGAGACATTTAACGAGCATTTACACTTTTTAAAACAGGTATTTGACCGTCTACGAGCCGCCAACCTGAAATTGAATCCAGAGAAGTGTCAATTCGGGCGCCGATCGCTCCGGTATTTGGGTCACTTTGTCACATCCGAGGGAATCCGCACTGACCCGGAAAAGGTCTCGGCAATACTCAGTTTACCGCCGCCGACTAACGTGAGGGGCGTCCGAAGATTTCTGGGAATTGCATCGTGGTACCGCCGTTTTGTGGAAAATTTCTCACAATTAGCCGCCCCGTTGAACCACCTGTTAAAGAAAAACGTACGCTGGCAGTGGCAGGAAGAACAGCAGGCTGCATTTGAACAGTTAAAAATCCGGCTTACAGAGGCGCCCGTATTAACATGTCCTGACTTTACCAAGCCGTTTATTTTACAGACTGACGCCTCCGACGCTGGATTAGGGGCAGCTTTGATTCAGCATGACACCGATGGTGACCATGTCATTGCATACGCCAGCCGTAGTCTGTCCGCCGCCGAAAAGAAGTACTCCGTGACTGAAAAAGAGTGTCTGGCCATAGTTTGGGGCACCGAAAAGATGAGACCGTACCTAGAGGGCTACCGGTTTACCGTAGTGACTGACCACCAGTCGCTCCGCTGGTTACACTCCTTAAAGAGCCCGTCCGGCCGTTTGGCTCGATGGAGTGTGTATTTGCAACAGTTTGACTTCGAAATTAAATACCGTAAGGGAATACTTAATAAAGTAGCCGATGCTTTGTCTAGGAGTCCGGTAGGCAAGCCTGAAGACGATGTGGACCCCGTTTCCGCTCTCGAAGACTTCGTACCTTGTCCTTGGTACAGTGCGAAGAAAACCGCCGTGGAAAAGAACCCCGAAGCTTTTCCGGATTTTTCTGTGCGCAATGGCCGTCTCTATCGACATTTCTGGGACATGACCGACTTGACTGAGAACGAAATGGCCGATCCATGGAAAGTTTGCGTGCCTAAAGATGCTCGAAGAGCTGTACTGGAAGAAAACCACTCTCAACCGACCGCCGGCCATCAGGGCATAGCCAAGACAATAGCCCGCATTGCCCGCCGCTATTATTGGCCAGGGATGTTCCGAGATACCGCTCGGTTCGTCCGGAATTGCTCTGTTTGTCAGCGATTTAAGGGTGAATCCCAGAAACCGCCTGGAAAGATGCAACCGTCCCGCAACTGTCAACCGTGGGAAACCGTTAGCACTGACCTAGTGGGGCCGTTGCCGAGGTCCTCTAAGGGTAACTCTTATATGGTTGTATTTCAGGATAGGTTTACAAAGTGGGTCCAGTGCAAAGCCATCCGCAGAGCTACCGCCAAGGCCGTCAGTCAAGCTTTACACGAGGAAGTCTTAATGCGCTTTGGGTGTCCGAAAACCGTAATTTCCGACAACGGGACCCAGTTTACTGGCAAACTGTTCCGTGGTTTACTGAAGGAAATGGGAATAAACCACCGTCTGACTCCGCCGTACACACCGCAAGCAAACCCGGTAGAGCGTACAAATAAAACTTTGAAAACTATGGTGGCTTCCTTTTGTGAGGAAAACCACAGAAAGTGGGATGTTTATCTTACAGATTTGGTTTTCGCCGTGAACACGTCCCGACATGAGTCTACAGGGTTTACTCCGGCTTTTCTGAACTTTGGCCGAGAGTTGGAGCCGCCCGCTGCATTGTCCCGTCCGCCCGTCACCGACCTTACAAACGACCGCCCGCCCGCCGAAACCGACTACCAAGGCTATACCGAACATCTCCGAAAGCTTGCTGAAGTTTATGAGTTGGTCCGAGTTAATCTGGGCCGAGCTTTCTCCGCTCAGAGCCGTAACTACAATTTGCGCCGACGAGAATGGAGATGTAAAGTTGGGGATCGAGTTTTGAAACGGGAAAATCCGTTGTCATCCGCCGACAAGGGTTTTGCTGCAAAGTTAGCCCCGAAGTTTTCCGGACCGTACTTGGTAAAACGAGTTGTGTCACCGGTGGTGTACGACTTAAGGGATGAGAACGGAAAATGGTACCGCCGTATACATATCAAGGACTTAAAACCATTGAGTTCTGCGGAGGTGATGTATTAATGTACCGTAGAGTTCCGGGGGTTGTAATTGGGGTTGTGCCGTTTTTTTTTTGTACCGTCTAGTGGTTATGTGGGCAGGTAATGTGCCGAAACACCCGTGCCTTACGACTATGTTTACAGAGAATGACTCCGCCGCCGGCAAAGCGCCCCTGTTTCGAGCAGTTTCCCCACCTTCGGGATTGGCCAGAGGAGCTGCTCGAGTTCCTCGGCGATTTAGGGGAGCCGGACAACCGGGTGTTTGCCCCGCCAACGCGACCGTCACCGCCGACCGTACCGTCACCTCCGCCGCCGTCGACCGACCTGTTTGGCCCGCCGACGCCGCCGCCGTCTGTGCCGTCCTCGTTTGTCTCTCCTCGAACGCCGCCGCTGCCCTGTCTGTCCCCGATGCCGCCCCTATTGTCTCCAATACCGCCGTCGCCACCACTGCCGCCGACATGGAGGTTAATACCCGTCACCCTGCCGCCCCCAACACCCGGCCTGTCGGCGGCCGAAATCCTGCTGGCCCGGTATGGCGGTCGGGCACCGCGCGACGGAGAGGCTTGGCCAGACCACCAGGTTGCGGACTTTGCCGGAGTATTTCCGGACCCGAGGGACTGGCCACCCGATCTTGTGGCGGCGTTGGGAGGGAGGTTTTCGGCGTCCAGCGGGCGCCGCCGTGTCCTGTTGACCAACTCCACAGGGGCGCGGGTGCGCGTGGCGCTGCCTAGGCGGTCGCAGGCACCGCCGTAGTGCGCCGGGAAGGGAGAAAACAGTTGGTAACACCGTAAAAGTAGAAAGGGGGTAACAAGTATTGTGGGGGTAGATTGTGTTGTCTGTTCGTTTGTTTCGGGGGTTCAGTACCGACAATTATCTTTTTTTCTCTTACTAGCCGATATGAGCGACAGTGACGCGTCGTCCGATGTGTTGGTGGTGGTCCCAACGGGAGGTGACCCCTTTTATCGGGAGGTGGACCGCCACGCACCGTCGCCGCCGCCCCCGAGCCGACCCGAGACGCCAGTGGCAATCCGACGCCTCCGAGAGGAGACAAGGTGGATGGAGGACCATCGGGTGACGGTGCACCCCGACTCGTGCTGGAGGTGCGGTCACCGGGGGCACTACCGGACGGAATGCCAGCTGTCACCGCTGCTTTTTTGCTCGCAGTGTGGGAGGCTGAAAAAAAAAATATTATGTTGGGATAAATATATATATTTTTTTTTTTCCGTAAAAAGGGGGGGTGTGTAACGAAGTTACTAATTATTTCGCTGATTTGATTTAAATACGCGTGACCTTCACTGCTGGGTGCTGGACCGCGGCCGTCGTGGCGTCGATTCTATCGGGGCCGTCCGGGGCCGTTCGAAATGGTTCGGTGGGCGCTGAGAGTGGGTACCGCCACTAACAGCCCCCACCGTGGGTTTGTGTATAAAAGAAGGCCCCGAACCGGAAAATAGGGATTCTTCGATCAGCAAAAGATCGAAACCAGCCAGCTAAGCCGATCCGTGCCGACCGTTATCTCTTATCTCCGCGAACTTGTAAGTAAAAAATAGGCACATACCGACCGTCCGGTATTTGTTCTGTTTGCTGTTTAAACCCGTACCGTTAACTGTAGCTAATATAATAAACTGTAAATTGGGGCATTATCAGTATCTTTCCGGGGATTTTCGTTTGGGGCATTTACTATAGCTTTCCGGGGTTTTCTGTTTGAGGGTATTTTTGATAAGACGGCGCCGGCTACAGTTACTATTTTTTGTGAAAACAGTTAGGTAATCCTTCTGGTCCTGTTCCTGTTTGTTGAACACCGGGGAAAAGGTGTAGCAAGCGGGAACGGTGAATCCTGTGACTCGTTTGCTTAGCTCCGGGGAAACGGAGCAGTAAACGGGTTTGGGAATACTGGAGGGATTAGCGGCTGTGTGACTGGCAACGTCACGAGACTTCAAACCTCTGTTGCATGCTTGGGGAAACAGTGTGCAACCGAGGCTCTATTTGTCGAACCCCGGGGAATCGGGGAGAGGCACCTAGAGGTTAGGTCGAGTGGCGGGAACACCGCTGGTCACGTAATTGGGCCTCTTTGGGTTTTTGGAATAAATTCCGGCGCCGCGTAGTCAGTTTTACATAACCGTACCGTACCGCCGTACTTTCTCCATGTCTTAATCTACAGTAGTCAGGCTAATCAGTAGTGAAGGGTCCGTAGGTAGATTTCATTATCGTTACACGCTTTCCCCGTACCACCGTATAAGGTAACTTCCGTTTCAATGGGTATTCGTTACCGTGAGGTTTTACTGTAAGTATCGAGAGCCGTAATACAGTGCATTTAGTGAAAACAGTTGTTTTAATTTTGTTTTCTTCCCGAACCCTTTGGAAGTTTTCTCCAGCTGTCTAAAGGCTACCCAGGTACCGCAAAGTGGACCTTCAGCCACTATAAATAACGAAGGTGGCGCCCGAGGCAACGTTACCGAAGGAATCCGCAAGAAAAGCGCTACAGTACTGGTGAAGAAGAAGGATGGCACCACAAGGTTCTGCGTGGACTACAAAAGAACTATAAACCTGGTCACCAAAAAATCATGTTACCCGATACCACAAATCGATGACATTCTCACTTACATGGGGAATGCCAAGTACTTCACGACTTTGGACATGTTTTCGGGTTACTGGCAGATACCTATAGAGGAGTCATCCAAACAATACACGGCATTCACGGCACAGGGACATGGATCATACGAATTCAACGTATTAAGCTTTGGTCTATGCAATGCACCAGCAACCTTCCAACAACTTGCAGATAGAATATTTAGGGACCTAAAATGGAAGGACATACTAATTTATCTAGATGATATTATTATTTATTCAGAGAACTTAGAGGAACACTTAGCAAAATTACAAAAAGTATTTCAGAAAATGAGAGAAGCCAATCTGACCTTAAAACCGAGTAAATGCGAATATTTACAGGAAAAGATAAGGATCTTGGGCTACACAGTAAGCAAGGAAGGAATAAGCCCAGAGGAAGAAAAACTGGCAGGAATTAAGCAATTCCCCACACCCAAGAAAACAAAGGACCTACAAAGCTTTTTAGGATTATGCAATTTCTATAGGAAATTTATAAAGGATTACGCGGTATTGGCACGGCCCTTACATGAGGCCACAAAAAAGAACAAGTTCTGCTGGGGTGAAGATCAAGTGAAAGCATTTGAGCTGCTGAAAGAAAAACTGACGTCATCCCCAGTATTAAAACATTACAATCCGAATGTAGGATGTACAATGCACACGGACGCCTGTATAGATGGAATAGGGGCAATATAGGGCAATAGAGAAAAGAGGAAAAAGTGAACTTACTTGATTCCATTATTCTGTTCTTACACTTCGACGGCCAGTTAAACAATAAAATAAGTTGTAAGGGTAACATTTTGCATAAGTAGGGTGCAAACTAAGTATATTTCATAAAGCTTACATAGTCTAAACAATTAAGTATAAACAATAAAACATAAACTTACAAGATACATATTTAAATAGGTTGACCGACCGTCACGCCCTCTACCGCCAGGATACCACAACCTAGGAACTCACGGAACAAGCGACCATCCCGCGCACTTCAAAGTGGACGAGGAAAGTCAGTAGAGGGCGCCACCACCCGCGAACTGAGTAACGGGTGCTCTGGCGCACAGATAGGCAAGACGAAGCCGCGTAAGGCCGCCCTCCAGGAAGGAGCAACAGATTCCAGGAGAACCACAAGGGAGATAACAAGGGGAGCATAATAAGACATAAGTTACGATTGGTCACACGTTGTAAATAAAGCCATGGGCCATGTAGGTTATTTAGTTAAGTTAGGGTTAAGTGTCCGGGGCGAACACTCTTCAGAGGGGGGAGATGTCACGAATAACGTAAGTTGCACCATGTTCCGTTACCTAGTCTGGCCCCGGTCTCCCCCAGTGCACTGCCGAATCAGCGAGACCGGCAAATTGGGGTCATGAGATGAGTATTTAATCAGCGTCTCAAGCCATCGAAGATTACTGGTCTCTGGGTCGGTCTATCGAGCATCAGTCCGAACTTTCTAGTGCCCGGACGGCTCGATACCTTCTTGGAAATTCAGGCTGAAAAGACTAGAGTTCTTACGCAACCCAGTGGTGACCGTCGGGACTCTTGACCCTATCAGTACCTGAAGTAAGTCCTTTGGGCGTGTCGGTCATAGGGGCTCCCTGCTTGTATCGAGCGGGTTTCGCTTGGCGACACTTCAAGAGGGCTTACGCACACTCACACACACACACACCCCCACGCACCCCCTCGTAGAGAGTGTTCCATGTGCGTCCCGCCTGTAGCGGTACTGGCGGCCCTCTTAATCTGGGGGTAAGATTTAGTTAGGCATTATCTTCGGTATAAAAATAAAGGAGACATACTTGAGCTACGTTTGTTGTTTCTCTTCCTACGCTACCCCTAAAACGTGACACTATGAATCCAGTTTAATGATAGTAACATTAACAAAAATAAAAAGCAATACAGTTTTCATTTTACCTTTAACACAATAATCATCATTGTACACTAACACTTAGTTTTTTGGTAGGTTAGAATATGTCCAAAGTCATAAACACATCTATGCTATCTAATTTAACATAACTTGAAAAGTATTTTGCCGGGTTTCATGGTTGGCAAGTTTTAGACAGAGTGGTTTAAACCATTGGTTTTAACCCGGTTAAAACTGCCCTGGTCAAATTTGTTTTGGAAACTTTAGTGGTCAAAACAGGTCAAAACCAAAAAGTTCAAAATTAAAAAAATATATATATCAAATTGTTTTAATTATTTTTTAAGAAATGTTTTACCTCAAAATATACAAACATTTGTACTCAAAATAAAAAAAAAATTATTTTAAACAAAAAGAAACATTTAAACAACAAAAAGCCAACAAATTATAAACCTGCCTATTATACCTACATCAAGTCATCATTGTCTTCCTACCTTTCAACATTTTTATCTTGTTTTATTTTTAAATTTAACATTCTATATACAGAAATCAGTTTGTTACATTTTTCTACACCTAATTTATATATTTTTTAATTTTTTATTCTAGGAATACATTTTTTATTTTGGTTTTAACCAGTTTCAACCATTTTGACCAGTTTTGACCACTGCCCTGGTCGAAATCAAAAAAAGTGGTCATTTGCACATCCCTGCCCGGTTTATACCTCCAAATTAAAAAAATAAATTAAATTTTAATTACATGTAAAATTGAATGAAAATTATTGTTGTTTATACTTTTCAAGATATGCTAAATTAAATGACATAGATGTGTTTTTGGCTTTGACATATTTTAGACATATTCTAACCTAAAGAGGGTGAAAAATTCATGAAAAAGTTTAGCTATAAAATAATCATTTGTAAAATTTAAAATATTAACTAATGGATGAAGTTTTCTTTGGCTGTGGTTACCACACTAGTTGGAATCGGTGTATCCTTGACAAAACGATGGAAATGAAATTGGAGATATGGAGTAAGACTGATAAACAGGGAATGAAGGAAAAAACAAATCAAGTTTCACATTTTATCACAACGAAGGTTTCAAGAATTTGCCCTTAGTTTAAAGTTGGCAAACATGTGGCTATAACTTTTTAAATTTAAGTTAAAACTTAACTTAATTTAACTTTTTAGTTTAATTCGTTACTTTGGAGGTATAAACCGGGTGATAAATTTGTCTTTAATGAACATTTACTTTAATTGTTAATTTGGAGGTATAAACCAGACATTGTCCCCTGTTTATACCTCCAAATTAACAATGAAACTATATTTTCGTTAAAGTCAATTTAATTTTATCAAAGTTAAAGCTACACATTTGTATATGACATGCTGTACTTAAAATTTACACAAAACTAAAACTAATGTTAACTTAAAAGTGAACCAACTTTCACCATTGGGTGAAATTGAGGCTAATTTGTGAACCCTTTTCGTTGTGATAAAATGTGAAACTTTATTTGTTTTTTTTTTTTCTCATTCTCTGTTTATCGGTCTTACTCCATATCTCCAATTTCTTTTCCATCGTTTTATCAAAGATACACCAATTCCGACTATTGCGGTAACCACTGCCAAAGAAAACTTCATTCCTGGTTTAATATTTTTAACTTTACAAATGATTATTTTATAGCTAAACTCTTTCACCCTTTTTAGGTTAAAATAAGTCTAGAATACGTCAAAGTCAAAAACACATCTATGTCATTTAATTTAGCATATCTTGAAAAGTATAAACCACAATAATTTTCATTCAATTTTACATGTAATTTAAATTAAAATAAATTTTTTAATTTGAAGGTATAAACCAGGCATTAGTTTTTTTAAATAGAACCTTATATTTTTTAATACATTTGTAGATACTAGGTAGAATTTGAAAAGTTTTATGTTGTCTATACTTCAACCTGATAGTTTTCCTCAAGGTTTTACTAATATTGAATTTTTTAAGATATTAGTTTTTACTCTGATATAAAATTGGTTGTATTACCAATTACCATTGTTTGCACAGGGACCACAAATTAGATTTACGCAAATAAATTTGCGTTAGATGCAAAACCAAAATTTCATGAAAATCCATTCATTAATAACAAAGTTATGACAAATTAAAATTCAAAAATCCTCTAAGGTAACGGTCACAAAAGAACACCCTGCATTAACTGTTGCCATAGAAATGGTGTTACTATTTACTTGTTTATTATTAATTATTAATTGATTAATTTCTAAAAAAAAAATCAAAAAAAAAAAAAATAATAAATCAAAAAAAAAATAAAAAAAATAAATAAAAACAAAAATAAAAAAAATTTTGGTCACAGCTATTTGAAAGCACTATAGATCCAGTGGCGTAGTAATTTTTTCAATAAAAAAATCGCTAATAAAAATTCTCTATTTTCTATCAAGAAAAAGTATCGTAATATGACCTGAAAACTGAAATAAATATTTAAAATTTTCTCCCGTAATAGACATTTCATTCCTTCTTTCAATCGGTTAATAACTTAAAATTTTATAGGGGTGTTTCCATTCTAAATGGGTCACACTGTATATATAAAATTGAATAGAGGCGAAATTCGAAGATTTAGTATTAATTGTTAGGGTACTTTTGCAGGATTTTTTATTCGAAAACGAGATGACGTCCCAAAAAGTTACTAGATACCTTTTCTGTGTTAAATTGAATAAGAAATTCAGAACTGATTTGCATTTTTTGGTAAAAAAGTGGCGTACATATTTTTTTTGCAAAAATGGTCAATAACTTGTTTGATTGGACGCCACTGACAAATATAAAAAATATATTTTTTAATGGCAAAACGAACTTTATCGTTGACACCTAAAAAGTTTTACGAAAATATCTCTTATTGTTTTAATGAAATAAGTAAATTTTGATTTTTTTACCCAAACTTTAACACCCTGTATCTACATAACGAAACATCTTTGGACCATGGTTTATATAGCAAACTAGAGTTATTTTTTGACCTTTAATCACACCCTAAAATATGACGCATTTATCGTGAAACATCCTGTATAACGCATTTACCATGAAACACCGTGTTGACTAATTCAGCTTAAGTAATTTCGACTTTTTTAAATGGAACAGCCTGTGTATTACTTATTTTTCTGATATCTTTTACAATTCGTGAAGAGATTCGTGAGAGTGAAGTTTGTGAAGTATGTCATATACCTACCTAATTTAAATGTCTGCGATTTATTTATATGTTTTAACTTTTACCTGCATTTTTTGTTATCTTAACTAAACTATAATCTGAAAATTGTCCTTAACAATTCAATTGAACAATAAACATTTTAAATTGTTGTTAATGACATACAAAATTAAAACATTTGTTTTTTTATCAATTATACAGGGTTATTCACGTTATTCGACACGGAAAATTGTGACTAAAGTATTCACTTTCAACAAACTTTTGATTCTGGGATGGATATAGACCTATTTTAGGTATCTTTTAAAAATATTTTCAAGATGTACCGGTTGTCCCAAATGCAGAAACAGTATCAAAGTTATATTTTTTTAAATGGAATACCTAGTATTTTATTTGATTTTCAGAATCTACGTTGAAAATAAAAGGTAATGAATAACATTGAGGTTTGGTACGTCTAAACTTTGCAGTTTCTCAGATATTCGTTATTTTGTAAAAATTTAGAACAAATTTTAATGTTTAATCACTCAACCTCTGATTTTTATCACTCAAAATTGGCTTGGGACCTACTAAATGATCAAGTTCTAGGATCCATGGGTGAGAAATTGTCTAGCTCATACAGAATGTCTCAACATTTTTCTCCCAATAATTGCAACCTTTAAACTTTAACAACTTGTCAAAATCAAATTGAACACCACCTATTTTATTGTTAAAGTAGATGCAAAATTTAATTATCTATCGAAAATTATTGAGGTCTCCTATGGCTAACTGTTCGCGTTTTCTTGGAAAGTCAACATTTCTCGAACTCGCACCGATTTTGCGTCATTTTTGATACCCTTGAGAAATGACCAGAGATTAGCGAATTAGCGAAATTTTTAGGAGTATATCCATTAAGATACTTAATAATGTTGCTGATGGACTCAAAAACGGAGTAGTTGGATGTTTAGTTTAGTTTTAGTAGTTTGTAGTAGAATTGTCACCGTTTTAAACATTTTTATGAATTATTTTTGTTTGAATGATTTATTTAATTATTTTTATGAATTACTTCTATAGCAAATTTACAAAGTATTAAGCCAGTATTTTATTCTAAGCTTTACTTAGATTAGAATGATAGATATGTAATTCGAAAAGATACCAAGGGATCTTTGAACGATATCAAAAATCAGTCAGTCAGCTCTACTTTAAGAAATGTCGATTTTTCCAAGAAAACGTTAACAATTAGAGGTACGAAACCTTAATAATTTTCGATAGGTAATTAAATTTGCATATACTGTAACTGTGGTTCCATTTGATTTTGACAAGTTTATACTACTTCAAAATTTTAGTTTGTGATTAAATAATTTTTTTTGAAACCCCCTATATGATCTAGACAATTTATCACTTTTGGATCATAAAACTTAATCTGTTATCATCGCCCAAACCAATTTTGGTCAATTAATCTCAAAGGAAGGTTGAATGTTTAAATATTAATATTTGATCTACATTTTTACATATTAAGGAATATCTGAGAAACTGTAAAGTTTAGACCTATCAAACATCAATGAAATTAATTTTTTTATGTTTTCTATTTAAAAAAAATATTCTAGTTTTAGATCTTAAATGTTGACCGTTTTCGAGATATTTAATGTTTTAATATTGCATTGCTAATACGGTTAAATGGTTAAAGGGTAAAGTACATTTACGTAATTTATACACACCTTAAAAAAAATAATTGGAATATCTTTTAGCTAAATCACACAACAAAAAGACTGATAAAAATAAATGAAAAATCCTTACGTATTTTCAGTGAATTTGGTGAAACAACTTACACCACAAACCACTGGAAATTAAAGTATTAACATTAAAAAAAGGTTTCTTTTGGACAACAAGTATTCTACAAAGGCAAAATAAAAACTTACTTTCATAAAATAAATATTTACTAATTTGAAAGTTGCTACATGCAATATCAAAATAGTGGATATCGCAAAAACGGTCAACTTTTAAGCCTTAAAACAAGTATACCTTTTTCACGTAGAAAACATATTAGAATCATATTTTGAAGTCGTGTGTCTGTTTCAGTGGCGTAGAAAAAAGTATTAGTCCTTTTAAGCAGATGAAAAAGCTGCAGGTAGCGCCCCCTATCAGCTACTGCAAATAGATGAAATCATCATATTTACCGGCTGTCAAAACCCTCTTTGACACATTTTCAGTAATTTATATCAAAATACCTAGATAATATGATAAAAAAACAAGAACAAAATTTCAACTTTCACACCCTGAAGCTTTCGTAATATTAACTTTCGGTATAGGACAATTTAGCTAAATCGTATTATTTTGATGTCTGGAATATGCTGTAACTCTAACAACGGTTGACAACACCTGCATTTTTAGTTTGTCGTAAGCTAGTTATAAACTTAAATTAAACTAAACTTAAACTTAAATCGAAGGTAAAAATTAAAAACCATAAATAAATTGCAATCTACTCAAATTAGGTACATGACATACGTAAAACCTATCAGACAAAATAAATAATGTAAAGGGTGTGTTAACGTAGATAATAATGGACTGTATTTATTTCTTTGAATTATACTTTATTTCAACTGAAATATACGGAGCAAAGGGGAGGCTCGTGTCCACCTTATAAAACTTGTAGATGCTCTCTCGGTCGGCGGTGTTGCCACTTCTCTTGCACCTCAACATTCCGCCCGCCTTGGAAGTACTCCGGTACTTTCGAAACTATTTAACTAACAACTAATATATAAATTTACGCTTTAAGTCCAATGCTACAAGAAACTTGAACAACTTGCTTATAACTAACTTAATCTAATATTATGTACTACTGTTTCCTTAAAACGTACATTATTGTCATTTAAATAAACCTAACAGTAGCGAAAAAACAAGCCAACAGGCCTTTTACATATCCTTAATATCTTTATTATGATCGGCCTTCTGAGTCCAATCATCATTTGGTAAAACACAAAGCTTGTTTACACCTCTCGTTACGTTGTTATTTCTTACGCGCACTTTCACAACACGTACCACACCGTCCGCTCCAGGCATTAGTTCGGTTACTCGTCCTAGCGGCCAGTTGCAGGGTGGTGCATGATCCTCTTTCAAAATCACTAGCGATCCAATTTGGAGCAAATCTGAAAACTTCTGTTTCAACTTGACTCTGGTCTGTAGTTCACATAAATATTCTTTATGCCACCTAGACCAATAGTGTTGACCCATTACTTGTAGGTTCTGCCAGTGTTTTAAACGGTTTTCTGGCACTTCAGTTAAATCTCTTTCTGGAAGAGCTGTTAAGGATTTGCCAATCAGGAAATGCGCATGAGTTAAAGCTGAACAATCTTCAGGGTCGGACGTCATCGGACATAATGGACGCGAATTTAATATACCCTCGATTTGTGTCAAAATGGTCGCAAGTTCCTCGAACGTTAAAGCCTTATTACCAATTACACGTTTAATATGCGATTTTGAACTTTTAATACCGGCTTCCCAGATGCCTCCGAAGCTAGGCGATTTTGCTGGAATGAAATGCCATTGAATTAGTTCATTTGAGAGTTGATTGGCAATAATTTCAGACCTTTGTTTTAAAAATTCATAAACAGCTTTAATTTCATTATTCGCGCCTACATAGTTGGTCCCGTTATCGGAATAAATATTTACTGGTCTACCTCGGCGACTAATAAATCGTCTAAATGCAGCCATGAAAGCCTCAGTGGTTAGTTCAGTGACGAGCTCTATATGAACTGCCTTGACGGACATACAGACAAATAAGCACATATAAGCCTTTGTAATCTTTGCTCCCCGAGTTTTTCTATCCTTGATATAGAAAGGACCTCCGTAATCAGTACCAACATTTGCAAACGGTGGTGAACTGTTTACTCGACAGGCAGGTAAATCCCCCATCAAATACTCTAACGGTTTTGGGTTCGCCTTAAAGCACACCACGCAATTGCGAACAATATTTTTGCAAACACCTCGTCCCGATATCGGCCAAAAACGCTCTCTGATTGAGCAAAGAAGCGTCTGGACACCGCAATGTAATAGTCGTTCATGTTCTTGCGTTATTATTAATTTAGTTAACCGATGTTTACTAGGGAGAATTATCGGGTGTTTTTTGTCAAACGATTGACTCGCGTTCCTTAATCTTCCTCCTACCCGAATTAAGCCATCATCAATGAATGGATATAAGGTTAACAATTTACTTTTTTTATTAATGGGTTTATTTCGAGAAAGAAGGTCGTATTCGAGTGAAAAACATTGTTTTTGAACGGCAATAATTAAACATTTTAAAGCTTTGTCAATTTCTAAAGGTAAAAGTGCTCCTAATTGTCTCTGATTTTCTTTAATATTTTTAGTAAACCTTAAAACGTACGCAAGGATTCTTACAATTTTCGGTAGAGACGAAAATCTATTTGTTAACTCTGTTATAACATCGTTTTCTTTTGTTAATAACGTGCAAGTCAGGGAATTGCACTGTTCTGGTATAATTTCTGGCAAAACTTCCGTTGGTAAATTCCATTCAGAAAAATTGAGCTTGAGCCATTTGGGTCCAAACCACCACAACTTACTCTGACTTAAATCTGTTGCTAAAGCACCTCTTTACAATAAGTCAGCGGGATTGTCGCCTGAATTCACATGTCCCCAGTCATTGGCGTTGGACAACGTTTGTATCTCACTTACCCTGTTTGCTACGAAAGTTTTCCATCTGGTTGGGGTACCTCTGATCCACGCTAGTACAATTGTTGAATCCGTCCAAAAGTACTGCTTACTGGGCTTTATTTCCAACGACTCGGCTACCTTTTTTACTAAATTACTCAACAGAACAGCTCCGCATAACTCTAGCCGTGGTATATTTATTTGTTTCAACGGAGCTACCCTAGACTTTCCACATAATAAATTTGCAACCCACTCCATCGAGGGCAACTGGCAACGAAGATACACGCAAGCTCCATAAGCTTTGTTTGACGCGTCGCAAAATCCATGTATCTCAAAAGCAACATACCCATTTATCATGGCATGTCTTGGGATCCTAATGCTACCAATATTGTCCAGATCTCGATGAAACTCACTCCAGGACTCCAGTACTTGCTGTGGTATTTGCTCATCCCAACCTACCTTGTGTTTCCATAAATCTTGAATGACTATCTTTGCCCTGATTATCAGAGGACCTAAAAGCCCTAAAGGATCAAATATCGGACAAATTATTGATAATATTGCTCTTTTACTAAGACACTCAACATTTAACATATTAGGAACATTGATTTTATAACAGATTAAATCATTGTTGGAATCCCAGTATATTCCAAGAGTTTTATTTTGTTCTCCTTGGCCAATGTGTATCATGCTGACATCTAAACTTTCATCTAGCTCAAACCTTTTCAAGATTTCATCATCATTACATAACCATTTCCGTAGCGAAAACCCGGCTGATCTGAGAACTGAAGTTACGCTTTTTTGGAGTTCTAATATTTCTTCTTGACTGTTCGATCCTGTAAGCAGATCATCCATATAAAAATCCCTTTTTATTATTTTACTAGTATATGGATGCTCGCTTTCTACTTCTTCAGCCAAGTAAAATAAACATTTTACTGCTAGATAAGGCGATGAAGCATTGCCGTAAGTCACGGTATTCAGAGTATAAATCTTAAGTTCATCGGTTTCTGAAAAACGCCAAAATATCCTTTGATATTTTCGCTCATCTGTATCCACCAGTATTTGCCGATACATTTTTGAAATATCGGCTGTCATGACATATAAATGAGTTCGAAATCTAGTCAATATAGAAAAAATATCTTGTTGTAAGGTCGGCCCTACATACTGGACATCATTGAGGGATAATCCTGTGTCAGTTTTGCAAGAAGAATCGAAGACTACCCTGCACTTAGTAGTTAGACTAGTCGTTTTCAAGACCGCATGATGTGGTAGGAAAAAACCTTCACTACTTTCTTCATCACATTCTGACATATGTTTAAGTTCGCAATATTCTCTCATAAAATCGTTATACTCTACTCTAAGTTCTGAGTTTTTAATTAATTTTCGTTCAAGCAGCTCAAATCTTCGCTTGGCAATAACTTGGGAACTCCCTAACATTTTTAGATTGGGCTTAAACGGTATTTTAACAACAAACCTTCCTGACTCATCTCTTTTGACAGTTTTTGTAAAATAATCTTCACAAATTTTCTCACTCTCAGATAATATTTTAGTCTTACTTAATTCTTCCAATTCCCAAAACTTAACAATAATATTATCTGTTAGTGCGTCTGAATTTATCACCAAATTGCAATAATTAACTTGTGAAATTTGTGAACTGCCAGACATTCCTACTTCTCCTGCAATCACCCAACCAAATAATGTATTTTTTAATACAGGCAAATGTTTTCCTAATGTCTCGTAGCCAGGAGTTAAAATTCTCCAAACAATATCAGAACCCAACAGTAAATCTATGTCACTTACCTCGTTAAATGTAGGATCTGCCAATTTCATCCAAGTTGGAATTTTAATTATCTGTTTCTTAAAACTGACAGTTGGTAATTTCCATATTATATTAGGTAAAACAAGACATTTTATTTTTTGCTGAAAATCACCATTACACGATTGAATACTTAAACTTGCTAATTTATTTACATTTGTAACTGTTTGACCAATGCCTTTTACTATATGCTCAATTGGAGTCGATATTAATCCTAAACTGTCGCATAACCTTTCAGATAAAAAATTTGATTGTGAACCCCCGTCCAGTAAAGCGCGTGCCTTTATTATTTTACCATTATCTCCCATTAGTAAAACCATCGCAGTCGATAACAAAACTTGGGACGGTCCGCCCAATCGCGCAACGTCGCATTGCGATTCGATTATATTTCGATCGGCCCCGGTCCCAACGCCTGCAATGGCGGCGGTCGAATTCTCGGGTGATTCTATAACGTTTTCTTGAGCGCCAGCGGTTGGCACATTTGGTTGATTGTTAGGAATTTCTCGGTCAAAATGTAAAACTGTGTTGTGTGCCTTATGACATTTGAAACATTTTCTCATTTTGCATTTCCAAAATGGATGTGTGTCTCTAAGGCAAATAGAGCACAATTTTAATCTCTTTACTTCGGAAATGCGCCCAGCTACCGACAAACCCAAAAATTTACTGCAATTAAATACACTATGTTCTTCATGACAGAAGTAACATTTAATTTTTTCAATAGCCGAAAACCCGTAGCCTCGAGTTTTCTTGCTAACTTGACTTTCACTTAAGGGTTTATTAAGTTTGCAGCTTTCCAACTTTTCCAGAATATCGCATTTTTGTTTCAAAAATGTATTTATATCATTCATCGTTGGTAAGTCGCCTGTAATTTTAAAACTTTCCGAATCGCGTCTAGTAACTGCATCAAATTTATTACACATAATGTATATAATTAAACGATCCCAAGATTCAGTTTCTTCTCCTAATGCTTTAAGAGCCCGCAAATGTTTTGTGTATGTGTCAAATAAATTTCTTAACTCAACGTGTGACTCTTTAACAATCTTAGGATGTTCAATAATATCTCGAATGTGACTGTGAATAATCATATTTTTGTTCTCAAAACGATCTGACAAACTTTGCCAGGCAACAGCATAATTATCAGAGGATACTTGCAACGACTTAATACTTTGAGCAGCCTCTTTCACTAAAGAAGCTCTAAGGTAATAAAACTTCTGTATATTTGTGAGTGTTTCATTATCATGAACCACTGCTGTAAAAATGTCCTTAAACTCTAACCAATGATTGTAATCACCATCAAAAGTTGGTATTGATATTGGAGGTAATTTTACCATAGAGCGAACCTGATCGTTAGACGTTGAACCAACCACTGATTCGGCATGAACCGCACTCAACCGATCCACTGCAATTAAACTATCAAAGCGAACCTTTAAAATAGCCTTAACCTCGCCAATCAACTCAAAATATATATTTTCAAACAAGGTTCTTTCATTTTCGCCTGCGTCGGAATCATCTAGCAACTCTATATCTGACTGTAGTGTTTCAAACTCTTCAAAAAGAGGTTCTGTTTTTTCCAACCTAACTTGTAACTGATTGTATACACTATCAGGAACATTAATTTTTCCTATAACATTTTCCTGTAAATAAGTTCTCAAACGAGTTTGGATTTTACAGCACCCCTTTTGGCTTTCAATTCCGTAATATTAGCCATTTATGACACAGTCGAAGGTATATTTTACAAAATAATAAATAAACTCTACTTGCCGTCTGACCCGGCGCAAATTTCTTGAAATTGCGTTTTCCTTCAAGTGGCGTCAAGTGCACGACTGCACCGCGTTAATAACTTCGTCGATGTGGCCTTTAGTTTCACTAATATGGGCACTGTTTTTGGTTTATTCTTCTCCAAACTTCACCAAAATCCGGTCGATGGACCAATGTTAACGTAGATAATAATGAACTGTATTTATTTCTTTGAATTATACTTTATTTCAACTGAAATATACGGAGCAAAGGGGAGGCTCGTGTCCACCTTATAAAACTTGTAGATGCTCTCTCGGTCGGCGGTGTTGCCACTTCTCTCGCACCTCAACAGGGTGTTCCATTTATAAAAGTCGAAATTTCTTAAACTGAATTAATCAAAATATATTTAAAAAAATTGAACGTCCTGTAGCATCTAATGCAATTATTATACGATTTATTTGCATAAATCATTTTTGTCGTTCCTGTAGAACGTTTGTACCAAATATGAGTATTCTACTTTTAGAAACAATGGCAATACAGTCAATTTTACATCATAGTACAAAGTAATATTTGTATAGAAAAATTAAAAATTAAATAATCTGACATTATTAACAAAAAAGTTTTAAATTGTTATGAAGAATTTAATAGTTATTTAACGAACGAGTGTATTAATGAAAGCGATTAATAATCGAAATGGTTTAACGCAGTGAACGCGTTACTAAAATTGAGATTATTAATCGCTTATTAATATAAAAGTTGGTTACAACATTTTTCCGTCAACTGTAGTTTATAATAAAGGTTTATAATCCTACAAAGTTTTGAAAAAACTGTTCTGTCAGTAATGGTGGATGTCAACTAAAGAATGTGTGTTTATTTCTCTTTGTTTCATACGAATAAAAAAGGATAGAACTATACTATGAGCGTATTTGATTGCCTGATAAGATTATGCATTAAAGTAAAACAATTGAAAAATCATGCATTGATGGAACTCAATATTGAACGATTTTGCATTCGTTATCGTCCATCAAAAAAGGCTGTCAATACATGGTCGACGAAAAAAATGTAAAAAAACTAATGTTTTCTGTCATGTCTTTAAGAACCTGTATATCCAAAAGTAATTTTAAACTATAAATATCAATATTCTCTAAAACTTTTGTATTTAACATTATTTTTCTATTTCTCAAATCAAACGAGATAATGAACTTTATCATTGAATCACCTGTACAGGGTGTCAGGATTTAGAGTGTTTTGACAGGAAAACCCCATTTTCCAGTTAGATACGGTGTTATGGCAAAAACCGTATTTCGATATCTTGTCAGATTGCGGCGCTAGAGGCCGTTTTTCGAATTTCGTCCATTTTAAAAACTTTTCCCAACTTTTTTCTTTATTAAGAATTGACATAACTTTCTTCTTTTAAATAGAATTCATAATCAAATATATTTTTAAAAAATGTCTATTTTTAATATAATATGTAAGATTCAGGGTGATTCACCCTGATGGTATATTAGAAGTATCTAGAGAACGACTTAATATTTTTCGTTTAAATTTGGAGTGTAGCCTATCCAAACTCTCTATGTAAAATATTTTGGACTTTGCAGTGTTGCCATATCAGTCGGAAAGAACACCAATTTTTGATTTTCAAATGGAATACACTGTTTCTAATCTAATTTTTGAATTCTTCGCAAGAAGCCTAGTAATTAATGTTAATACTTCGCTATCCTATTCTATTCCCTATCTTGCACCGTTTCTTAGATATTTCATAAAAGTGGTGGATTTGTCAGCAAGTGGTGGATTTGTCAGCAAGACTACCGTCTAGACATTTATTAAATTTTAAAGTCCTGAAAGGTTTGCTGGTGTGATCTTTTGTCCTCAGTTAGACAATACCACATGGTTGAAAAGCCCAGTAATATTTAACTGCTGCTTTTAGCTATGCGCAAATAACTATTTTCTACGACCTCTATAGAAAATAAAAGTTTTCTCCCTCATTTGAGAGATGAAAATATCACTTTCACTACCTAGGGAGTAATTAGAGAATTTTAAACTAAAGCCTGTCTGAATATTGTGGACTTTCTTTCGTTTGTTATCTGTTTAATGACTTTTTCAATTTTTTAATTTGCTTGAGCATTTCATAAAAAGGTTGGTGCAAGTGGGAATTCTCGCTTTACACATATTACCTTTAAAATTTTACATTTATTGTAAATTAATTTTGCAATGCGGAAAAGTAACTTTACCGCATCCGGTGCGGAAAAGTACTCTTTCCCGCACTCAAATAAGTGTGTAAAAGTGCATTTACCGCACCTGAGTAGAAAAGGTTTTTTTCATTATTCTTACTAGTCTGAAAACTATCTATTTTTTGGTGGATTCGTTTAAAAAAAATGTACCTTTTCCGTGAGGACGCTGGAAAGTGCCAATTTCCCGTGCCCTGTTTTTAACTGGTGGGTTTTCTCGTGCGCTGACAAATACCTGTTTTGCATAAAAAAATTTTTTTTAAAGTCAGTGAATTTCTGACATAATACGTTAAGTCGTGTGCTAGATTACCATTCAATGTATTGCCACGTTTAAGTTGTAAAGCCCTTTTGGCCCAACAAGTTAAACGAGACGTGCGTTTATTACTTTAATAAACGCCTTTACCGAGATCTTGTTTCAGAGGTAGAATTAAACCACTTGGTAGAAAAATATAATTTAATAACTAAATAACAGTTAAAACTAATTGACAAAATGGTTGGTTTATCAACTTAGTGAATCGGAATAAAACCTTCAACCTAATTCCCAAAAGTAGCATTTTAAACAATACCATTTACATGCACAAAATATTACAATAATAAATCTATACTTATATTTGTTAAACAATTATGAGGGCAGCTTTCTGGAAGGTTTCGCACTCGCGATTCATTATAGTTTAAGATATGGTTTACTATTTAATTAATTTGTAAATCCGGTGCGGGTTGCAGATTTCAGGACGGCTAAATTCTGTGCCGTGAGCGGAGTCTTCTGGCTAGGTGCTGCCTTCTCCGACGTGGTGCACAGCAAAACTGGACTGATTGGAATGAACCCCTCTTTAAGGTACAACTTCCTTCTTATAGCATTCCAAACACTGGTTCCACCAATCAAAAACTCCCAGACCAGCAGCCGGATTACGAACGCTCGATTCGAATCGAATGCGCCACGTTTCGAACTTCTCGAAGGCAAACTGCGATTACGAACTATTTGATACGAAGTCGATACGAAGCAAACTATTCGATAGGTCGGAATACGTCGTATTACCTTCGAATACGTGATTTTTGAGGTTAAGTTATAAGTTTTGTTGAAAGGGTTGAAAGTTTATTTGGTTGAAAGTTGGCGGTTCGTTTGTTTTGCTTTAACTCAATATTAATAACAAATTTAATATCCTTTATTTAAAGTTTCAATTTGTTTATCCATCTAGAGAGAAAGAATGACGCAAAAAATAAGTGAAAGTCAATGGGTGGTTTTAGTAGAATTTATGGAGCAAAATCCTCATTTCGCCAAAGGTCAATTTTCCGGACCCACAGGAAAGTCTACTCAAAAAAAACTGTGGGAAAATTTAGCCCTTCAGTTAAATGCTGTAGGTACGGGCGAAAAATCCACAGAAAAATGGCAGAAAATGAGTATTATATATTAACTTCCTAAAATTCAAATTATATTGTTAAGTAAAATCCTTTTTTTGCAGACATGGTCTGATATTAAATATAACTTAAAAAAAAAGCAAGTGCGCTTAAAGCAGATATTACACAAACTGGAGGTGGTCCCCCTATTGCAAAAAAATTTACAGATTTTGAACAAAGAATACTGCAAGTATTAGGAAAGTCATTTTATGAGGGAGTGGGAAGCTTAGAAGTTGGGGTAGGGGTCACTGTCCCAAAGTTTTATCTGGTTTTTTTATAAATATTATATTGTAATAATTTTAGCTTCAAAGTGCAGTTCGAAAGGAATTACCTCAAGAAACATTTACATTATTGGAGACTAATCCCTCTAGTTACATGTTGCCGTCAAACTTTGATGTAAGTTGTTGGAGAAATCATATATATTTCGATAGTAAATACACTTGATCAGCTAATCCTTAACTTTTTAAATTGACTTGTTTATGATGACTATATCAATGTCTAAGTTTACCAAGAGAATAGATAATTCACTTGATAAACAATACTAACATGATGATAATGAAAATATTATTGACTAGTTTCTTGGTTTTCAGCAAGAGGAAGTCAATATTTGCTCTCCTGGTGAATTTACTTATAATTTGAGATAGTGGAACTAATGTCAGGAAATTAATTATTTGTCCCTCATTTTATGAATAATTTGTAATAATATATTTTTAGTCTTGTGAGGTGGAAATGGCAGAAATTCGAAACAAAGAAAGCACAGTTCATGACCATGATTATAATAAGAAAAAGAGAAAAGAAACAAGTAAGGAAACAGAAGATAAACTGTACAAGGACACAATATTAGAGCTGCGAGAGATAAAATATGAATTAAAGGAAATTAATGGGAGTCTAAAAGAATTAACAGCAGCAATAAAGGAATATGTTCAAAATCGATAGAGATTACTTATTTATTTTGTTTAATTGAATTTTATGTTAAGAGAATTCAGTTTTATTTATTAATGTTCTGTGAATAGACATTACTGCAAATTATAATTTTTCTAGTTCGTTACCCTGTTGCATTTTAAGTAAGTCCTTTGGGCGTGCCGGACATTCGTATTTCCGCTTTAGAGTTAAAAGATTTTGCTCTTTTCTTCCAATAACTTATCAAAAAAGTTATGTTGCTTTAGCTTTTAATAATTTTGTGTTAAGAAATATTTGTGTTGTTTTTAATATTCTAGAAAAAATTAAAAATGCATATATGAAATGATAATATAAATGATAATTAGTTGATTAAGCAAATAGGAGAAACCAGCATCTTCGGATGGGTTCCGCACCGTCGGTTCTACACCAGCGTAAGAAGGTTCTCCAGATGGGCTTAGAAATGACGATGGATAGTAGTCCAAAGCAACGTGTGCTAAAAAGAGAGCACGCAATGGACCAAAGATGTCGAAGCGAAGCGATGGATTTCCGCTTAGACAATGTAGTGCCGAGAGAAGGTACTAGAAGATGGTGCCCGATGCAGGGACAATTACATTCAAAGAAAAAAAAGCCTGCCAACTAGTGATATAGAAACAAGTTTAAATACTGCATGTATATTTACATTTTTAATTAAAAAAAAATCATATCAAAATAATTAAAACCTTAACATACTGTACCGTTTTTCTCACAAAAACACCGATACTTCTAAGTCGCACTGTATATTGTTATTTTTTACAAACAAACTGACAACTACTGTTAACAATCACAACAACAACTAACTACTCGTCCTTGCCCAGCTGTTTATAATAGGCTTCTATGCATTCTAGGAAATTCGGAAATATTCATGAAATTGACATTCTCTCTTAAAGTTCAAACTTTAACAAAAGTCCCTCTCTCTCACAAACAGCTGATCTAACAATGCAATATACAGGGTAAAACGAAATGAATTAAGACTATATGGGGTAACACCAAATAACTTTCCTATTGCTTACTCTAAATTAAAAGTCCGTTTCACAACAATACTGACAGTTCTACTACCTAAAATATGTATTTACTAGCATTTGTCTAGCCAACATGCCTTCATGACAATTTGGTACATCATTTGGTCCTGGAGCATCCACTTCATTAGGTCTCAATTGTACTTGTTCATGGGGTAGAGGTACATTGTTTCTTACACACAAATTGTGTAAAACAGCACATGCTTTTATAATTTTGGTGACATACTCAGGTGAATAGCGAGATGTTCTTTCTTTCAGAATACACCTAAATCTTACTTTCAGGAGGCCAATGGTCCTTTCCACAATATTTCGTGCCCTAATATGAGCCTCATTATATCTTCCTTCAGGGGTTCCAGGCAATGGATTATTATATGGAGTCATCAGTACTTTGCTTTGGGGATATCCTGAATCCCCAATTAGCCAAGCTTGTTCTCCAGGCTCTAGATTGTTTTCCAAATAAGCTTTTATTTGGGAATTATTCCAAATAAATGAATCATGCGTAGAACCACCATAATTTGCATATATGCCTACTATTAGCATTGATGCATCCACAGTAATTTGACAATTTATAGAATGGTAACCTAAAAAAAGTGTCTTATAAAAATCATGAATATGGCAATAGAACTCTAGCAATAAATAAGTAATTATAGACAGACATAGTCTTAGGCAAGCTGTCTCTACTTATGTATATCACATTCAGATCTTACCTTTCCTGTTGTAAAAATTCTGTTCATCATCTTGGGAGGGTTTCAAGATAGCCACATGAGTCCCATCAATGGCACCTACACATCCAGGAAATCCAAATTTCTGAAAGAATTGGGTTTTGATGGTATTTCTTGCATTTCTTGTTAAAGGAAATTGGACAAAGTTGTCAACAATGTTATTCATAGCATTGGTAACCTCCCGGATAATAAAGTGAACTGCTGATTGACTAATACCAAAGTTATATTCTTCGCCTAGACCACGCTGATATGATCCTGTTGCATAAAAACGCAAAGCAACTAAAACTTTTTGATCTTGTTGAATGCCTTTTACAGTTGAAGGTCTGTGTAGATGAGGCTTTAACATATCAATTAATTCCTGAGCCAGTGGTTTACTTAGCCTGAACAATTCAATAAATCTGGCATCTGGCAGCTTAAATGGATCATAGGTTTCTCTTATTGTTCTTCGCATTTGAATTAGCGCCCTATTTTCCCGTCTTCTTCGATTATTTCGATGAATCAGTGCGACGATTGGAAGCATTTTTATATCGAATAAAATGATAACTAAAAACAAACTGTGATTCACAAATTTGCCGCAAACGCAACTAGCAACTATATAAAATAAATTTCATTTATTTTTATTTATTTATTATTCACAACACAAACTCAACTAAAAAAACAAACTACAAATCTATTGTCATACGTCAAATAAGCGAGTTTGTAAACCGTCAAACGTCACAAAAACATAGATGTTTGCCGCTTTGCTGCAACTGTGATACGCTACTCGATTCGCACGCGGTTCATAATCAATTGCGTTCGAAAGACCGTTCACGCTTCGAGTACTCGAACCGAAATAACTCTCGTTTCGAATCGAGCGTTCGTAATCCGGCTGCAGGTCTCCTCTAGCCGAGAACTCGTGACGACCTTTCGACCCTCGGTACCTGGAAATATTTCGCATGTTTCGCAACTCTTTCGCGTCCGGTCACACTCCGGTGCATAGTCTAGCTATTGCATCGTAGGTGCAGTTGCACTCTGACCGCATTCCACAATTTTAATGTTTCCGCTCAAGTAATATAAATTCCACATTTTTTAATGTTTCCGATTAAGTGAAATAAATTTGATTTATTTCCTTCGTGACAGTATAATGAATTTTTATACTGATTTTATGCTACAATATGAAATCAAGCTTCAGCTAACTGGTTAAAACCGAGTTCAAACTTAAAACACATTGACTTTTCTTATATTCTCGTGGTAATATTATTTTTTTTTGTTTCAGAAATTCTCCCGGTGAAGCGAGAAGCAAAAAAAAGTCATCCAGGTCAATCTTGGATTTTTTTTTTAAATTTAATAATAAACAACGAATTCGGGCGCGGGTGGTGTGTAGTTTTATTTGCGATTTCGATTTGCTGTTATGCCATATGCAGCATTGTTTGTTCTATCCACAATATCTGGCCGAATAATTTTCCTTTAATTTCCAACTAAATGCTGATGTATTAGAAATATTGTCATTCCTTTAAATGTCAATCTATGCATGGCGAACTGAGTAACTGTGCAGAAGTTGACATTGAGAGTGAACAAGGACCAGCAATCAGTCATTCATATCTATCTAACGTACAATTTATTTTCCAACTGATTAACATCCTACAGCAAATTTAACTTTTTGTGTCTACTCAGCTCCTATTTATATCGAAGAATTAATGCTAATCACTTGTATTTTCTAAGAACTATCCATAATGCCCAAACGGCATTTGGACGTCGAACCAACGTTCGATTACCCGACGCAACGTCCGGTACCGACGTTGGGCCGACGGCATTTCTACTCGTATTTGCACTATTTAGGGGAATACAAATTTGAGTCGATTGCACGTCGGGTCACCACTAATACGGTATATTAACCCTTCTGAAAACATTTTGAAAAAATTTGTCGTTTTGAGGTAAAAATATTAATTTTTTTTATGATTTTTCGTAAATTAGTCTAATTAGTTTCCTACGGCCGTGACGTCATGTCGTCGACGGACAATATGTCTAAGTGGAAAATTCATTTACATATACGTTGAGGACATTTTATTTATTAAAACTCTTATTTGTTATGAAACTTGTATTATATAAAAACCCTTAAAGCAGCACAAATGTACTTCACATTTTACACAATAAACATGTGTTTTTGAATAACAGCCTGGCAACTTGCACCGTTTCTAGAATTCAAATATCGGATAAAAAGTTGGTCATTCTATTTAAAAAAACATAAGTTTGGTTTGTTACTCAAATTTGGGACACCTTGTATAATAACTGTTTAGCTAAAAATAAAGTAGACGTAAATATCTTCTAGTTTTGTATTTAACGTTTTTTGCTAAAATCAAAATTATGGAAGTTAAGGGGGTGGTCAAAATTTAATCAATCATCCTGTACATGGTACCTACATACCATTATGAACCTTACATGTATGTTGCAGGAATGTGTCAGAGTTAATACACTGAACCAACATTTTCATATTCATTACATGTACACATGTATATTTATAGCATATACTGGAACCAAATGATGTACTTGTCAAGACATATACATATGATATACATGGTGGGTGGGTTTTGAATGTGACGTTTATTTCGTTGTTTCTCTCATTCAAAACGATGTAACTGTGCTATTGTTGAGTCATATTTTTGTGTAATTTTTTGTTAGACTGGATTTTTTCCCAAAACCCTTACACAAGGAGTCATTTGAGTAAAAATAAGCATTTGTTTACATGTTTGTTTATATGTTTTTCAGCATGAATTGTTCTATAACCTGTTTTTTATTTAGAACTGGTTGTAGCAAAGGCTCTAGGTTTTTGCGTGGTTCGATTTCCATATGATTATCGAAATTTTCAGCTTCAACTTCAACTTCAAAAGGTTCTAGTGTAACTAAAATCTAAACGATATAAAACCTATAAAATTAAATTTCATATAAAATTCATTATTGTACATTACTTTCATCTTGTAGTTCTTTGTGACGCGTTTTTAAAACCCTTCTAATCACCGGCTCTAAACTCGGGCGCCACCTACTGAGTTGTTACGTGCCAGCAGGAGCACAATTGCCTTCGGGCCCGCTTTTAAACAGTGGAGAACGAAGTTTCTGGGTTTGTGAGCTCCGCAAGGATGAGTAAAACAAACGGGTAACAAATCAACTCTCTTTATTCGAGAAAGCAAACATACGGTGAAACTTAAAGCAAACTTAAAACTCCGCACGGTGCAAGTAACTTAAAAGTACCCCTTAACCACAAAACGGCTCGTCGCTCGAGGCGTACCCCCTCCACAATTTCGCCAAACCGCACACAGAAGCGTATTCACCATATTCTACGGTGCACAGTTTCACCCGCTTGGTGGAATATTAGTAACGAATTTAAAAAAACTTCGTTACACACCCCTCCTTCTTTCGGAAAAAAAAAACAGTTACTTGCTCGCTGCTTTTTTTTATGCTAAAGAATAAAAGAACCCCGGCTTCCCTTAAAACAACCTTTATTCAAATATTCCCAGAATAACGCGGAAAAACCAAAACAATGCGGAAAACTAAAATAACGTGGAACACCACAGTAATGCGGAAAACTAAAGTAACGTGGAGCACCACAACAATGCGGAAAACTAACATAACGTGGAACACCAAAACAATGCGGAAAACTAAAATAACGTGGAACACCATAACAATGCGGAAAACTAAAATAACGTGGAGCACCACAACAATGCGGAGAACTAAAATAATGCGGTGGCCTAAGCTCTAGACAACTGTAAAAAAAAACTTATTTACAGAACGTACAACGGCATGCTAACGCTGAATTCCCGCCAGCGTCGGCATCTCGAATCCGGACCAGGTACGGCTCAGCCGCCCTGTACTGAGCCGGTGTCAGCAGTCGGGTTGGAGGCGGAGGTGGAGAGCAGGTGCAGTTACGGGAGAGGACTCCCAGTCTCCCACAACCGGAGCAAAACAAGACGGCGGTGTTTTGAGTTGGGCATCCCCGCCGGCTGTGCCTATGATCCCCGCATCGCCAACACGTTTCTGGCCCCACCGGGATGAATAGGGCGGCCCGACTCAGCCTTGTCCACTCATGGCGGAGCAACGTGAAAGGTACTGGGCCAATAGGTTGGTCCGGTATAGTCCTCAACGGATCTTCTCCCTCTATGGCCGGTTTTAGATCCCTGGGCAGGGCGACAGCCAGGACCTCGGCTAACTCCTGGGCTAATTGCTCGGCGGTGCTAGACATGACGGTTACCTGCGAACAACATACTATAATTCCCGGAATACCCCATTAGCTTGTTTTCACAAAAGCGAGGCGAAACGGTACTAAAATAAACTTTATTTATCGGACTTAACTTAATAACTCAACGGCATTAACCAACAAAACAACAAAAAGGAAACAAAACGGCGGCACTCTCTATCCGTACAAACTACAGGGGAAGAGGAAAACGTGGGAGAAATAAAAGGATAAGGGGAAGGGTAAACAAAAAAAACAACGACGACTATGGTTTTGGGAGGGTCACACGGACCCAACCGCCGCCGGAAACAGGAAGTTTGCGGCGCACTCGGCCTCCCACGCCCTGTGGCCTTAACGCCCGTAGGGCCTCGACCACCCACGGCTCCCAATTGTCAGGGTTTGGGTGGCCCTGGACAAAATCCTCCAATGCCGTCGGGGCGGACGCTGAATCGTCCCTCTCCGGAACCTCGTCCGGGACCGGTTGGTGTGGTGGGGTGTCTGGGATAGGTGACAGCATCCGGGGTATGGGTGATGGCCACCGGATAGGAGACCCTTCCGGAGAGGGCCTCTTAGGGGCCTGTTTCCTGGCCGGCGCAGGACGGGTCGGCACCCGCTGATATGCGGCAGTAAGTAGCTTGGCCTCCCGGACCAAGATCTTCACGGCCCTGGTACGTTTGGCGTTCTGCACCCGCTTACGGTACCGGTCCAATACCGGGCGAGCAAGCGGGCCAGTTGACGCCTGTCTGGGCGGAATGGTAAAGTCCTTTGGCATCTATAATGCGTCATACTCAACTTGTAAATTACGGTACAGGTAAACAAAGTCGCAAATCCCAGAACCACTAAACAGAGAGAGAAAAAAAAAAAACGAAACAACAGAACATAACATCGTATTCCTCAAATAACTTAATTTTAACGGATCGGCGGCGGTCCGGTTTGCCCAAAAAAAAAAACAAAGCGTCAGTCAGTATCATGCAAATCTGGTATGGTATTCGAGGCAACAACAACAAACAGAACCCCTGTCTGGGCTGCCATCCCTTTTGCATCGGAATTGGAACTCGGGTATACGGTCCATGGACAGCCAGTCAGTTCGGTTCAACGGGTGCCCCTGAAAAACGTTTAGAAAACCCCGCCTGACTCTCCAAGATGTCCCGGATATCCTCCAGGAGTCACCGACATGGTCCTCCAAGGTACTCCCATGTACCCACCAGGAGGTTTACGGTCCGTCGGCTCTCCAAGATATCCCATCCATCCTTACAGGCTCAGTCAGACCTGACCTACCAAGATGCCACGGCGCATCCTTCAGGCACGGTCAGTCGTTTACTTCTGGACCTCACGGAGCTCTGAAAACAACAAACTATCGACCCATGCTAATCTCGGATACCTTTTACAACAGGAAAGGAACCTCTGCCATGTTGGTGGAGTCAATTACGGCGGACGAGCGGTAGGTTCCTGCAAACAACTATTAAACCGCAAAAGACTATGAACTACAGACCGGGTATAAATTGGGCAATTACTAGCTACGGACTCCCTATTCCCTCAAACCTCTCGGAGCTCAAGAACTTACTTCGCATGGTCCCCTCTACTAAAAAAGAAAAAGGTCACTGCTCGGGCGCCAAATTTGTGACGCGTTTTTAAAACCCTTCTAATCACCGGCTCTAAACTCGGGCGCCACCTACTGAGTTGTTACGTGCCAGCAGGAGCACGATTGCCTTCGGGCCCGCTTTTAAACAGTGGAGAACGAAGTTTCTGGGTTTGTGAGCTCCGCAAGGATGAGTAAAACAAACGGGTAACAAATCAACTCTCTTTATTCGAGAAAGCAAACATACGGTGAAACTTAAAGCAAACTTAAAACTCCGCACGGTGCAAGTAACTTAAAAGTACTCCTTAACCACAAATTTCCGGCCTTATCCTAGCGAACGCGTGCTTAACCTACGGTGCCTAAAACTAACGCGGCAATGTTCGGCGGCCGTCTCGCTTTGGTGAGAACTACCTTAAGAAAGAGCAGGAGACGGATTCCGACACTACGCCAGGACCCAAAGGACGAACGTCCGTACGACACTACGCCATACTTGGTTTGGGACAGGACCACGTTCGACCATACGCCAAAACGTGTTACGGTGGGGGGATGTCATGCGAACTACGCCAACACGACCAGGTATCCCTGCGACTCTACGCCAACAGGGGGGAAAGAAGGGTTGAAGGACGTGTTCCGACCATGCGCCAGAACACAAGGTAAAGGAGCATCATGCGACATGCGCCTACATGATGGGCAAGCCCGGCGACACTACGCCACCAAGCCACGGTACTTACGGTTACGGACGGACGGAACGGTTCGGATCGGTATACCAGAGAGAGTCTTGCGAAGGTGGTGCGAGACTGACTGCTTAGTGCTACGGAGCTACATTTATACTATTCTCAGGGCCCCCACTATAATGACGCGTCGGTAGGGGGGGGGGGGCCGCCGCCGCTCAACACAGGAGCGCCACAGTTCCGATTGGCTCGTCGCTCGAGGCGTACCCCCTCCACAATTTCGCCAAACCGCACACAGAAGCGTATTCACCATATTCTACGGTGCACAGTTTCACCCGCTTGGTGGAATATTAGTAACGAATTTAAAAAAACTTTGTTACATCTTGAAAAGTAACACTCGCTTTTTCAGCAACATCATCATTGTCGTCACTGAGATATTCGATGTCTGAAAAGTCTTCTGCAATTTCAATAAGCTCCTCATAAATCAAAGGTCGCTCGCTCATTTTTTTTACGTTTACTCATATTTAAAACTAAAATTATGTTTCAATAGTTCCATAACAACTAGGATATTTAACAAAAACAAACTTACACAAAATTAGAGACGTACAGACACAAGGTCGTCACTAAAAAAAAAACATAAATCGTATAAAACCTACTTAGTTGAAAACATCAAGCAAACTAATTTATAAGATTAATCGACTTACCTGTAAGGATGATTAATATTAATTTTCCGAGCTTGTCCGTAGATATAATTACACATGTAGTTTCCGTGAATCATGTTCTCGGCACGACGTTTAGAGTAAAAAAATTGTTTACTTTTCACCTTATCGCTGGACGTTGTCCGGATCCTGGTAATCATTCCGTTGGAGTAAGAAATCGCTTTTGTGGGCATGAGTACCACCTCTAGAGTGGAGGGTGGGTTTGTAATTATATCTACGGACAAGCTCGGAAAATTAATATTAATCATCCTTACAGGTAAGTCGATTAATCTTATAATTTTCCTTCGCTTGTCCTTGATATAATTACACATGTAGATGTTTAGAGTAGAAAAGCGATTTCAAGCGGCGAAAATGTATTTAACATTAATATTAATGAACAAAGTGTAATAATACAGCTAATTGACAAATCACACAAAGAAATATGGAAGCCGCTACAAAATAATTGCCTATTTAACAATAACGTATGGGATAATTCTCCCTTCAACACAATAATGTTAACTACAGAATTAGTAATAGTAACTTAACTTTTTTTAAAAGGTAACTCAAAATAAGTTTAAACAAATTTTACTTTTCAGTGTTTAACACTACCTTAGCAAACTCTTCTCTGGGCTCAATCAAAGGTCTATTATAAAATTTAAAAAACGTATTTGAGGACGGAGTCCAACCAGCCGTGTGGCGTATTATTCGAAGTTTACGAACTTTCTAGACGCCGCTGAAGTTGATGCGTGCTTTAATATGTCTTTAATTTTTATTTTTGACAAAGTTTGTACCCTGCTTGCAGACGAAATTGCCATTAGGAAAACTAGTTTATAGGTTAGGTGCTCCAAATTTAAAGAATTTAATGGATACCATGTTTTTAAGAGTGAAAGTAAAACCGTTTATTAAAATAATAAACGCACGTCTCGTTTAACTTGTTGGGCCAAAAGGGCTTTACAATTTAAACGTGACATTTGGTGGAGGCGCCGGGTATACGTTATATTAGCATTTTCTGGCGGCTGGCTTGGTCACTTTCGTGTTGGAACAATTCTGGAGAATGGACTACTTAACTTGATCTTTTCTCGAGGAGAGTCGACATCTCGACTTCTTGGTTCAGCTGGTCGCACTACTGTTGATTGGTCCACACTCCCCCAATACCGCTGAAATCGGCGTATTTTATACCCGATTGATCGGCTGACGTAGTTTGTTATTGTTCGTCGCCTGTTTTTCATATTTCTGTAAAGCAGGTGGTGGTGACTCATCATCGATACGATGCACTAGGTGCATCCTGATGCGACCTTGCCTCGTGCATATTTCGCAATCCTCGAATATTCTTATGTTTTTAAGTCAATAAGTCCATCTTTTGAATTAATGGATTTTCCATTCATGACAATATAAGTATTCAAATAAATAAATATGATATAAATAGTATATACATATTGTAATATAGTACACAAATAGTTTTTTACCTTTGTTGAATGGTGCTTAGCTGTTCTACATTCTGAGGAAATCGGACGCATTCCGTGATTAAAAAGATTAGGATTGTTTAATGCTTCAGTCACCTCAGTAATTATTCCACTGACTGCACTCTGACTGATTAGAGAGTACATATGGGAACCAACTGTTAGTTGGTAACTACCACTAGCATACAAATGTAGAGTTACCAGAACCTGTTTTAAAGAAAGTAAATGCTATAAGAAATTGGATAATCAGAACCTTTACAAACAGTACCTTTGTATCTACATTTATTGAATACCCTCTTTGTGGAGCTTTTAAATATGGTGTGATAAAATTAATCACGTTTCTAGCTTCTTCTTTACTAAAACGATTTGTTTTTTTAAATTTGTCGTCACTTAAAACTTCAAAGGGGTCTTGAATTTTTAAATTTGGATTTACATGGCCCAGATTCTGAACCTGTGCTTCAGCATTCTCAATGTTATCTACTATTTGATTAGCTAATCCAATTATTATGGGATCTAAGAAATTTTTAAAATCCATAATTTAAATACAACCAAATTAGGAAAAACAAATTATTGAAGTAAAGATTTAAAGAAATTTTTTTTAAAGAAACTGAGAAAAGTACACAACACAAATAACTAACAATCCAAAGCACTCAAAGACTCAAAGGTAAGCATATCTTGGGGATTTTGAGGTTATAACTTATCATCATCATCATTCAATTTTTAAATATGTTCACAGCAGATGCGTGTAAATAGCAAGTTTATAATACTGTAACTGAGTGTAACCCACACAATTCTAAAACTCAAACTAATAATTGTCGATATAACGGACAATCCGGCAACGCGGAAAAATTTCACCAGTTCTTCTATAAAATACGAAACCCTAGATGTGAGTGAAAAACCGCCATGTTCTTTCACTTCGAATTCTCACTTTCACTTTCACGCCCCCCATATAAAATAGCCGTCCAGAGAGTCATAATAAAAAGTACATTGCTTCTCCTCAGCAAATACTTAATCAACAGACCTTTCGTCGGGAATTTCACGTGGTGTTTGTATATTTCGGAAACCCGGAATTTTGTGTCTTCGAGTTGCAGAACCTAGCAAAAAAAAGGGAAAGGATAAGTGACTCTGTTTTTTACGATTTGATTTCTGTGACCTACATTTAATTATTTACTGTCAAGTTACAAACAGTAAAAATTGTTATAATTTTAGGACAAACCCTTGTCATTAAACATAATTTAGATTGAATAAATGAGTGTGTGAATGTGAGTTAAGTTAGATAAGGAATTTGTATCATAAGTTTACACTTGGTGTAAGTCGTGTTGATTTAGGTATAAGGTTTGTTTATTAAATTATTTTATGACAAAAAACGTGGTGTTATTTGCCATTAGGAAGATGGAAGTGGCTGATCTGGGATATACAGAATGACTCTGAAATATTTCACGAGTTTAAAACGCCTTGTCGTTTTTAGTGTCAATAGACTTGCGCACTCGCTTCTGTGTGGTGTAGAAAATAACCCTACACCGTACACAAAGTGAACGTTATTTCAAAAAGTTCATATAAGAATTTTTTAACTTTTACAATAACAAATTTAACACTGCATTTGATTTAAATTTGAAAATAGTTACTTATGACCACGCCGTTCAGACAGATTCTTATAATTGCGGTTCTCTATTTCTTTAAACAATTTCCGCTAAGAAAACACAAACACTCGAAACAAATATTAATGATTTTCGAGATGACATCAAATACATGTTCCTGTCTGAATCAGAAAATGTGCAACATATCTGTCCTGTGACAGACATTACTGCTTCTTTATAGTTTCGTGCCATCTCTCTCTCTCTCTCTTTCTAGTCAATCCAATAACATATTAACCTAATAACTCAGTACAAATCGTACTGCAATTTACTTACAATATATAATTCGTGTAAGTACTGTTACACTATTCTGGGTTCTTTTTGATAAGTGAGACTTTGAATAAACTCAACAAACTTTATTTACTAAATACACAATTTACAACACTAGAAATCACTTTTACCACTTCACTACTTTGTTTTTTGCTTTATCGCGCCACTGTTTTTTCAGAGCTCCAACTTACTGTCCGTCGGCTCGGTATCTAGAGGTTTGAGACTTCGTATTAGGGGGTTAAGTTTGAGACACCCCTGGGATACGGTGTTGCCAAGTTGTGCACTTTTTCTCTAAACTTAGGGAAATTCTATATAGTGACCTCTCGTTTTTCCCTGAATTTCAGGAAATCTTAATCTGGTTATGAGGCCTTTGTAACAGTACGTTGATAACACATAAAACTAAAGTGCTGTTTTCACTCTGAATCCGAGAGCAAATAATAAATTGCATTGCGCAAGTTGTAAACGCTGAAAAGCTAGAGACTAGAAGGCCATACAACTCGCATTTCCTAGATGGGATGCTGCTAATTTACACAAGGTAGGTCAAATCTAGTTGAGGCTTAAGGAGTGATAGTGGTTACGTTTTCTTCACTTCAGTGGAATTGCAATGTTGACAGATTTCCTGATCTGTAATAACTTACGTTACACCAACGTTTATAGTTTATAAGTTTAGAAATTTAAACCACTTTGCAAACACTTTTCTCTGCATTCAACTGCAGTTTTGTATTTTTATTTAAGCTTCTCCTGTAACAAGGTGTAAATGAGGAATGAATGAGTCAATTATTTTAAAGAACTGTGTTTATTAAATTATTTTATTTAGTCGCTGAGTATTTTCATTACAAAAAGGAGCCAAAGAATCATAGGGCATCTTTAATTGATAAATATTAAAAATGGCCACGCATGTTAGTTAAAAAAATACGTTAAAGGGTTTCAGCCAGTTAGCCAGTAGCCAGTAGCCAGTATAGTGACATGTGCATTGTGTTGTCGTTGCGTCAAAGAAAACAACGCATACAATAAATGTAATTATTGTAAAAGAGCATTTTGTATTTCTTGTTTAGAAAAAAACAAAATGTCGTTTCAGAATTGTTGTTATTTTTGCAATAGTACCTTTAAGAAATAAAATAAATGCAATAATTATACTGATCGAGATACAAATGTTGGATCAAGTATATTGCACCGATTGTAAAATAAAAAGGTGCAATATACAATTCAGTAAGACATAAGAACATTATCCTCTTCAGACCCATGGTATCATGATACATCTGAAAATATATTTCCCGCATAGAGCGTCCGCGCCCGGGAATATCAAATACTATACTGCCCGGAGACATGCGTAAATATTATTGCGCTCCATTTCTGCTATATTTGGCATCAGTGCCGGGTTGTTTACATATGAGTGAGTAACGGCAAAACACGAGGTCATGGTTTTTAACAAAAATAAACGTAAGTACAAATTATTTTTGATTATATTTGGTTTTACATTGTTGTTAAGGTGTCATTTGATGTTGATATACCTAGTGGGCATGTACATTTTTTTGCTTAGGTTTGAAAATTGCAAAAAAACGTTAAAGTATCATTGGTGATACTTGGGAACTTTAGCAATACATTTTTTTTAAATCAGACAATTAAAAATAAGTAAATAAATTCTATTGTTTCAGAACCTTTAACCGAAAAACAACTTCAGGAACTGGCCGATACTCTGGATTTAGATAATTCAGATATCGAGGATGATCTCCTTACGAGGGACAATGACCTGATGAAAAGCTAGAGCTGGAACAGGATTTGGAAGAAGAAATTCTACCACTCGAAAATGATGGTTTTGACTCCGACTTTGTTCCAGCACGATCCAAAAAATGGGTGCGTCATAAAGCCTTTATTCCCCCGGACCCCCGCATCCTGCAAATTATAGTGAGTCGTTGAAAAATCCCTTAGAGTATTTTCAAAAATATATCTCCAACGACTTTTTTGCAAGCGTTTCCACGCTGACAAAATATGAGAGAAGTAAGCGTTACGGGACATTCATTGGAGACTTCTGCCACCGAAATAAAAAAACTCTTTGGTTGTACAATACCACGTCTTCGAATGTTTTGGGCTCAAAACACTAGGGTACCTATAATGTCAGATAACATCACAAGAAATCGTTTTTTCAAGTTACGGTCCCGTCTGAAGGTTGTAGATGACAATATGGTTTCCGCAGAAGAAAAGTCGCACTATAGATTTTGGAAAGATAAAGAGACTAAGACCCCTCTTAGACAGTATACAGAGAGGATGTCGCATGAATGAGAGGTCCCCCATGGTTTCAATTGATGAACAAATGATACCTTTTGCTGGCCAAGTCTTAATGAGGCAGTTTGTGCGTAGTATCACTGGATTTCTATTTGTACGAGGGTAAAGGCTCATCAGTGGAATCAGCATTCACACCAGAAACACACCAGAAAAATTGGACGTCGGGGGATGATTTTGAAATTAACAGACACCCTTCCTCTAGGTGTATTTGTATTTACCGATAGATATTTTACTTCAATCCCACTGATAGATTTTCTTTTCTCGCGTAAAGTCTTCTTAGCGGGAACAATAATGGCGAACAGAATCCCTAAAAATGCCGGTATCTCGTCTGACAATGAGCTAAAGAAGAAAGAGAGAGGAAGTTATGATCAACTTGTGCGGGATGACGGAAAAATCATACTGGTAAAGTGGTTTGATAATAAACCTGTAAACCTTGCGTCTTCATGTATGGGTGTGGAACCCGAAGGTGTTGTAGGAGGTGGTCTAAAAGTGAAAGAAAGTATATCGACATAAAACAGCCAGCCATTGTTAAAAATTATAATGCATTTATGGGCGGAGTAGACCTTTTAGACCGAGTAATTGGAAAGTATTCCATGGACATACAAATAGACAATTCATACCATTTTCCATTTTATTGATTTTTCCGTAGCAGCAGGATGGTTTGAGTACAGGGAGAATGCCAAAGCTACCGGCTTACCTAGAAAGGAAATAATGGACTTTCTTGATTTCAAACTTTCTATTGCCAAATCACTGATCTTAGAATATCAAGAGGAAGATGACATGGAAATTGAAGCAGAAGATGAAGATCCGGGAAGCAAACGAAGAAGTGTACAACTTATTCCTGATAAAAGATGTAGGCGGCAGGGAAACATACATTTGGTGGAATTCATGAAAGACAAACATAAATCTCGCTCCAAGTGCCATTTACCTAACTACAATAAACTTACCTTTGCTTAATGTAAAGCTTGCGGTATTTATTTGTGTTGTAGCGTGAAAAGAAATTGTTTTGCAGCTTTCCATCAATAATTTTCCACTTTTCCATTTGTATTTTTTTTGTATAGATATAGACCAGAAGTATCAAATATGATAATCGAAGAACAAAAAAACAATGAACGGCGAAAACTATTAATGATGAAAGTCAAAGCAATACTAAAGATGATGAATGATGAATTTGAAGCTTATAGAAAAATCTGCGAGATCAAAGAAAGATCCTTCACCACTAGGAAGTGCCATGGCAATGATAAGGCTCAAATACCCAATCTCTATAAAGAAAGAAAAAGCCATGTCATACAGTCTACCAACAAACATGCTTTTCCTTGGGCGAGAAGGGGAAGACAAACACACTCACGGGAGGATATTGTGCAAGAAAGAAGCCATAAACTGGTGGGTGACAAAAAGCCGAGTCCCTGATAAAAATATTGTGCAAGCCATCAGAATATTGTATGGTCCATTGGAGAAAGAAGTGGAGGCTTATTTTTCTAGAAATTGGAGAGATGCTAGAATAAAGTTTGGACAGCCAGTCATCGAAAGAAGATACGTGCCCACTCAAACACCTGCTTTTCGAATGAGAGCAGATAAAGAACTGAAATGGGGAGACACGGACTAGAAAATGAGTAACACTGGTTTGTCAATTTTTAAGTGGAAGAACAAAAGAAGCGTGCATTTATTATCTATCACGATCCTCAAACTTTCTCGACTGTGAATCGAAAATCGAGAAATGGGCAAGTCGAAGATATAAATTGTCCCAGTATTTTATAGGACTATAACATGAATATGGAGATTGTGGATAAATTGGATCAACTTAAGATTAGATCGACGCAGTCGTACATTGTGGCATCGTATATTTTTTCATTTTATTGACATTTGTGTAGTGAACTCATATATACTTTTTAAACAAAATTGGCAACAGATATCTCATAAATATTTCAGAAGAGCCGTAGTCAGTGGGCTAGTTGCCGAGAAACTAGTAGAGCTTAAACTACTAGGGTGTTCTCCACTGTGTATTAAAAAGCATAAAAAAAACTGTGTTTTCGGAAATTAGATTGGAAAGTTCTGCCCATCAGCCCGAAAGAAGCACCAGAAGACGCTGTGCATTATGTAGCACTAAGACGAATCAAATACGAACAGAGTGGACCTGTTCAGTATGCAAAGTACCGTTGTGCTTGTCAAAGTCGTGAACATGTTTCAACAATACCATCAGAAGGTAAGATAATTAAATAAATATTATCGCGTTTCTGAATAAAACTACCCGTCTTATTAAACACGATGGATATTGACTGTCGATGTTTCTAATAAGGAATCAGGGCATTCACTTTAACAAGTTTATTAATAACGAAAACGGCTGTTTTACATTAAAGACCAACGAGACAAAACTGTACTTGTACAAAATCTTTCTGTACCGCCTGCATGCCCCCTTTTTTTTTCTCTTCGAACATACAAAGTTAGGTTAGGTAGACAACTAACTCATCTCTTCTTCTTTTAACAAAAGAGTGGACAAAATCGAATACAAACAAAAGAGTTTCTTACAAACTAAATACAAATTATTATTTCGAAAAAATAAAGAAGTGTCGCGCACTTTACAAAAAACGTTTGGGCAACTTAGTTAAACGCCCACATCTAGTCCTCTTAATTTTGGGTTCAACCGCCGACATAAAGTCGTCTTCCTGATCACTTAAAGTTTCGGTTGATTCCACCTCTTTTGCATTAGAGATTGACTCTATGATGTTCTCATCTTGCAATCTCATTTGCGAGAATTCCATAGGCTCTCGTCCGCATTCCGAAGGATATAATCTCTGGACTGGCCTCAACAACTGACCTTTGGCCGTCTGCATCTTCACTAGTCGGATTTGACCATCTTTTCCGGGCTTATATATAATAATACTTCGATGACTCTTCCAATGGGCCATTCCATGCGTTTGAGGTTGTCACTTCCTATTAGCATCAGTTCTCCGACCTTTATTGAAGTATTACCTCTTCTATCGCCATACAGTTTTAACTGTCCGAGGTACTCGGCCCGAAAACGAGCACGTAAAGCTTCACGTAATGTTTGTATTTTACGAATTTTCCGACTCATTGAGACTCTGTCCACGTCATCACAGTCTGGTAACCCACACTCAGTTTGATCACGTAAGAACATTACCGGCGTTAACGCGACTAAATCCTTGGGATCCTCCGACAGGTAGGTCAAAGGCCTTGCGTTCACGACGGATTTGCACTCACATAATAATGTTGAAAGTTCCTCGTAACTTAAACGTGCAGATCCCAACATTTTCTTCAACAATCGTTTAAGAACCCCAATAAGTCTCTCCCAGAATCCACCCCACCATGGTGCACATGGAGGGTTGAACTTCCAAGCGATCCGTTGTACTGCTGTCTCACGCTCAATTATCTTCCAGTTAACAGCAGAAAATGCATTATCAATCAGCTCCCACGAAGTTTGTGCCATTGTCACTGTACATAGTTTTTGGCCATCCCCGCCGTGACACAAACCTTCTTAGAACTTGAAGAAAGCTAGAGGTCGACAAGGAGGTGGTAAGTTCCAGGTGAACTGCGCGGTATACTGCGCACGTGAACAGACAAATCCAAGCTTTATCGCCGTTCGTAACGTAGAACGAATAGTTCTTCTTCCATTTAATAACCAAAATCTCTCTCTCATTATCGATAGCAATCCTTGCGTCCCTACGTGGCAAGATCGTAGGTGAATGTCCATGATTAAGCTTCTCGTTAGGATGTGTTTGGACGGCATCACAATGGGAAAACGATAGCTTTCCCGTATCCTGCAGTCTACTAGACACTCTCGACTCAAGTCGCAGTAGGCCCTTGTTATCAAAGAATGGTTTAAGGCTGGAAATTCGTCTGTCCTCTACACCTGAAAAACATTCATGTTGAACTAATTTCAAAACCGATGTTTCAGCAACATTATATTCTTCGGCACTTAGTTCACCCGTTTGTTTACTGCTAGAACGTGTACAGTTGTGCAAAAACCTTAAAATCCATCCAAACATTCTTACAGTCTTCGTGAAACGATAAAAATATCCAAAATGACTGAAGCTGGACTGTTCAAGATTGCTTAGGGTAGTCACAAGCTTCTTTCTCCTCTCTAGATTGATTTATTCTTCATTAGCATTATCTGTCGTAGAGGGCCAAGCTAATGGATCTTCATACAACCATGATGGGCCCTCCCACCATCTCAGCTCAAGCAATTCCTTTGGAGAACAGCCTCGTGAAGGCAAATCCGCAGGGTTCAAGGAACCAGGTAAATGACGCCAGTCCTCTGGCGCTGTCAAATCTCGTATTTCCTTCACCCGATTCCAAACGAAAACACCCCATTCTTCTCGCCGCTGAATCCAACTTACAACTGTCGAGGAATCACTCCAAAAATAGGTTGGTATTTTCTGCTCTAAGTTAGCACTCAAACTTGAGTACAGACGGGCTCCTATAGTGGCTGCCAGCAGCTCCAATCTAGGGATTGTCATCTTGGACCCAGACTTTCTTAGGGGGGCTACTCTACTCTTAGAGGCTACTAAAAATACAGATACTTGCCCGTTCCGTACAGTACGCAAAAATATTACACAGGCGTAAGCATCTTTACTTGCGTCACAAAATGTATGTAAACTGTCGTTTTGTGACTCTCCAACTCCAGCCATAATCCAACGTGGTATCTCAATACTTAACAAGGAAGGCAACTCGCTGGCCCATCGTTTGAGCTTGATCGTTGTGTCGTCGTCAACTGGGGCATCCCACGACAAGTTCTTCTCCCACAGCTTCTGCAACAAAACTTTCGGGGTTAAAGTGGCCGGAGTCACAAAACCTACCGGATCGAAAACCCTCTGAGCCATAGAAAGTATCTGCCTTTTTGTTACCACCAAATTGTCCATACTGATATCTTCAAAGAAACTACCATGAATGCTTAGAGTGTCCTTCTGAGGATTCCGACTTAGTCCCAGAACTGGACAAGCTTCTACCAATTCGAACTCTTCCAAGTTTGCATTGCGGGTGCGCTCCTACCCTCTAAGCTCGAATAATCCCTTTTCCATGACTGTAGTCGCTTCTTTTCGCGACTTTTCATTTCCCAAACTAGTGACACAATTATCTACGTAGAAACTTCTTTTGAGGCGTTCAATCGTCTGCTTCGAATAGTTGGCTCCATCAAATTCCTCCAAACATCTACTTAAATGGAGGCCCAAAGTAGCCCCAAGTAAAAATGGGCTGCTATTTACGCCAAAAACCACCCGTTGGTGCTGATAAACTATTTCCTGTCCGCTAACATCAATCCATAAAAACTTCAGGAATTTTTGATCTTCTGGGTGGACACTTATTTGCGAAAAGGCCTTTTTTATGTCGGCTACCACCCCCATTTTACTCTGCTCAATTAAATTTGGCCCTTTCTCTAAGCAGTCATTCAAGGAGGGCGTGTTCTTTTCATGGGAGGAAGCGTCAAACACAGGCCTAATCTTGGTGGTAGCGCTGTTTTCCTTTATCACCGGTCGGTGAGGCAGATAATGTCGTACAAAATGGTCAACCATACCTGGATCCAACTTAGTAATAATGCCCTCTTTTGTCCATTCATGAAAAATTTGACCATACTCTTCAAAAAGGGATTCTGATTTCAATTTTCTAACAGCTGAATTCAGTCTCTTTTGGGCCAACTGATAATTATCGGGGAACGGGGGGGGGTGATCGTCCCACCATGGCAACCTCACCTCATAGCGTCCCTCGTCGTTGACTTTAACTGTTTGTAAAAAGAGATCCCTCGCTGCTAACGCAGCTTCTTCCTTGGTTTTCTTATCTGAGGGCTCTTTTATACCAATAGTCTCCAGTCCCCATAACTCTGGAAGCGAACAGTTCTCTACTAAAAAAACCGTCTGACCAACATAGAGAGCATTACATCCGGGAGTGCAACAGGACAGTTGGTAAACGCCTGATTTATGCAGTTGAGGAGTAGGATCTTTGGAGTTAAAAAGAAAATGTCTGTAGGTGTGGGAAACTTTGAAGCAAATATTTATGTTGTTAGACCTGAAAATATTTTTCATCTGAAGTGAGAGAGGGCCTAAAAAGGGGATTGAAAAGAATTTTGGATCTTCAGATGTGTCTTTGTGTATTAATTTCTTATTAACAAATTTATTGTTGGTTGCAACTGTTTTGATCCAAGAAAGTTCTAAATTAAAATTTGTTTCAGACATTGGAATGTTAAATAGGCGGTTAAAGAAACAGTTTAGGGACGCAACCTTCTGATTGAGAGGATGATTGGATTGGAAGGGGATAATGCAGTCCGTACTGGTGGGTTTGTGATAAATGGAGAACTCAATGTGATTATAAGACCTGTAAAGCAAGATATCAAGGAAAGGTAGTTTATGGGATGACTCTAATTCCATGGTGAATGAGATTGAATGGTGTAAATTGTTAAGAAATATGAATAGTTGTTGAAGGTCATTAGGGGACCCGTCAAAAATACAAAAAATGTCATCCACATATCTTTTGAAAAAGAGTATTTTATTGAAGGAGGGGTAGGATTCTAGGGAATGTTCAATGTTGGACATAAAAATTTCTGCTAGTAGAGGGGAAAGACATGAACCCATAGCCAGGCTGTGCCATAGCCACTGTGAATAGAAGGTGTTGTTGAACTGAAAAAAGTTTTGATCCAGTACCAGAGCCACCAGGGTTAGTAAGTCTTCCACCTGGAAAGGGTCCAGACTTTCGGAAGCAGACAACAGATCTCGGACAAAATTTAAACAATCGGAAAGAGGTTGGAAACCTCAAAGGAGACCATGATTGCAGTATCAGGGATAGTTAAGTCTTTAAGTTGTGAGCAAAGTTCAAATGAATTTTTTATTGAGTATTTACTTTTAAATCCGGTTGTTTTAAGGATAATATCATTTAACCAGGCAGAAAGATGGTGGCAGGGAGAACCGCAAAAGGAAACTACTGGTCTGATGGGGATATTGGGTTTGTGGATTTTGGAAAGACCATAGAGTTTGGGAACGGATGGGTTGATAGGTATGATTTTGTATTTGTTAAAGCCCAGTGGTGTTAGTGTAGTCTGGATTCTATTAATAATTGACTTAAATCTTACCAGGAATTTGTCCAGAGGGGATGTGTTTAGAATTTCAAATGAGTCCGAACTTAGGAAGTCCAAGACCTTGTCCACATACTGAGTTCTGTCAAGAACTACCACGCAATTGCCCTTGTCGGCCTTTGTTACCACCAAGTCGTTGTCTTTGACTTTTTTCTTCAGTGTGGACAAGTTCCTGTTCTCCGCTTTGGACCAGACAGGATGCACTAAAGAGAGATTTCCGGCGTGAAACCTATTGAGATGGACGGTGCAAGCAGATCGAACTGCACCTTGTGAACCTTCAGGAAGACATCTAGAAATTACGTTTTCCAAATGGGCAGAAAAAACTTGTAAATCATTGACTTTAGGTTGAAAGGTAAAATTGTATTTAAGTCCTAAATTCAAAACAAAAAAAAAAATTCAAAAACATTTTTTTATTAGGCTGCATGGTTGGGATTAGCTGGTACTCTAGCTGGCCATGCTTTTGACACACGGTGATATTGGAGACCTGCAGAGCATGTTAATAACACTAGTGACTTGAGTGTTTTGACAACTGCAAATATGCCGTAGCGGTTACGTTATTCCAACCAAGATTACTTAAATCTGTTTATTATTTACGGAGAACATGTGAGGTATTTGCCGCTCGTTATCCAGAAAAAACAAAGCCATCACCAAAAGCTGTCAAGCAAATAATTGAAAATTTTAAGAATACGGGACAAAACCAATCCGTAACAATACAAATGTAGAAATTGCAATTTTACGCTATTTTGTTTCAAATCCAACTTCGTCATTAATTCAGAAAAGGAGTTCGAATGGGGTGAATTTTGTTGAACTGTGAACGGACGTGTTGAATGAGAAGGTGGCAAAATAGAATAAATTTGTTTCCGGATATGGTTAAAGGAAGCGGGCCTACGATGTCTAAAGCGATCCTTTCAAAAGGTTTTTCTGACGTCGTAGTAATTTGCATAGCTTGTTTGGGTTTTTTCCTGACTAATTTGTTTTTTTGGCATGAACTACAGGCTTTGACGAAGTTTTTAATGTCATTTTTCATGTTTTTCCATCTGAATTGTTGTTTAACCCTTTCGCTGCGGCGCGTGAAATCGTCGTCTACTGCCATGTAAGGCTGCCGCCGAGCTCTGCGACTGTATGCGTCTCCCGCGGTTTGGGCACCTGAAAGTTTTGCGGCGCACTTAGACAGAGGCGTACCTACTTTTTATTGTTTTATTAAAAAAAATGTAACTCTGGTAATTTTTATTTCATTATTTATTTACACAACTTAACATACAAACACGACAAAAAACAAATTTTTATTATTTGTATAAAATATATTATAGCGACAAAAAAAAAACTTATTTATTTGTGTGCTTCACAAAAGTTACAAATTCAAACATTACCAATGAAAAACATATATTTTAATTTAATATCTTTTTAAAGTATGATATTGTTCAAAACGTGGAACAACACAAAGCGCAACATTGCATTTTGAACATTTATACGTGGTTTCCTTTCGCTTTTTGTTCTTGCAACATACCACGCAACGTTTGGGAACAAGTCGGTATTGGTTATTTCACTAGTTTGTCACAGATAAAAAGTGTTTGTCTATGAGGCGCAGTGGATAATCGTCATCACTAGTGCTTCCACTTTGACGAGTTTTTCCTTTTTTGTGCTCTTCAATCTGTTTTTGACAAGTTGCAATTGAAAATCAATCAGGGGCAACGTATTCCCTGTTTTTAACATATACAGGGTGTCTAAAAAGTCTGGAATATTGCAAATATCTCGAAAACTGCTGATTTTATTTTTCTCAAAATTTGCGTCTTGTTAAAGTAAATAACAGCGCATGACGTGGGTGAAATGAGGTTCGCAAGTATACAGGGTCAGTCACAAAGTATACCAACTTTCTTAATTCAAACCTAACACACTGTATATTACTTCAGATTTTAAGAGTACTCATAAAGGCCAATTCAACGATATACGTTTTTTTTTTTTTTTGATTTTTTTTTTTTTTTTTTTTTTTTGTACCTACCTATAACAATGATAGGTGTAACAATGACAGCTAACGTCAATATAATGTTAAATTAATTGGCAAACTTTCCTATTACTTAAAATGGTGTTTTTGAGTGAGAAGGAAAAGACTGACATCTTAAGTATCCTTCTCACTCAAAAACACCATTTTAAGTAATAGGAAAATTTGCCAATTTGACCAGTTTCCAATTTTTTTTTTGAGTGGGGGCATGTTGCTTTACCATTCCACAGGAATTTATTTCATTTTGATGTAGAATGGAGAACAGTGTGGGGCTTGTGTACCAATTATCCAGGAAGATATTATGACCATTATACATATATGGCTCTATAAGAGTCAATACTATGTTTCCCCCAACTCCAACATTTCCTTCAAATTCTTGAATGTTAGTGGAAGATCCAGTATAGATAATAAAATCTAAAAAATATCCGGTTTTGCAGTCACACAAAACAAAAAATTTATTTCCAAATCGGTGTCTCTTTGATGGAATATATTGTTTATATCCTATACGTCCCTTGAACAGCATCAAGCTCTCATCTATACACAGATTTTGAAATGGGTGCAAATTTTGTTTGAAAGCAGACCTCAAATGATCAACGACATACCTAATTTTAAAAAGACGATCGTTGGAGTTTTTCTGATCATCGTTATTAGAAAAATGCATATTACGTAAAATAAGAAGATATCTGTCACGCGGCATTATTTGAGAAAAAATAGGTGTCTCAATTAAAGGATTAGTCCACCAATAGTCAGTAATTTTCCTTTTTTTTACATGTACAAATTAATTTCAAGTGGTTTATTTCATCAATTTTTAAACCTAAGTTATGGGGACACATAAACTTTCTTTCTAAATTAAAATGAAAAAATAAAACAAATAAAAATGTTATTGTGATTATGTGATTAAATGTTATAGATCAGGGCACTAAATAGACCGTTGCACGTCATCAGTGAGTTTGACGTTTCCAAAATGCATTCATTTTGCTAAGCGATTAGCCGCGCGTTAGCGCGCTCTCTTTCTAATCCGCAGTGATTTAAGGAACACAGATATGACACTAACCTGACCTTCTTAATCTCGATTTTTATCGATTTGGGTGCATTATTGCCAGTGTGTTTTGTATACTATTTTGCTTTTAGAAGCCAAACATATAGTTTTATCAATTTTGTCATGGATTCGGAATAAAAGTCTATTAACAAAATTAGTTATTAAAATCTGTCTGTAAAAAAAACTGTTTAAACTTTTGCATAGGAAATAGTACATATAAACTTAATGTAAAATTCGCGTTTTAATGATAAATAAAAGCATCTGGCAACGCCACGCGTTAAACGTCAATGACGTGCAACGGTCTATTTAGTGCCCTGATCTATATCAAAAATAATCTCTTCTTCCTCTTCTAAGTTTTCCCGTGTTGAGGTTGGTTGGCGCGACGTCGACGGCGATGGACTGGACGGGTAGAGCTTAGCACTTGTCATATTGGCGATCATCTCATTATTGGGTTTGAAATGAAAACAGTTTTCTTCCAGTTTTACTCGCTGAGCAGATAACATGAGACCGTTAATAGTTGCTGTAATCAGTCTGTTCCTCGACTTAGTTTTTATTAAATTCACTTTTGAAAACTGTCTTTTACAGCTAGCATTTGAATGTGGAAGAGCAAGAACATTCAAAACAAAATTACACAAATCTGGAAAAATGCATTCATCACTGTAGTCTTTCTCAAGGCTTAGTTTGTAAAAAAATTCGTCGATTCTTTTATAGTGGATGCCACGAATTAACACCAAAATTAACACATAGTTACTACGTTTGTCGTTAGTTACTCGCTAATAAAGCTATAATGTTGAGGGTTATTTTAACATTATCAATTTACAATAGAAATTATTGATTATAATTGATCAGCAGTTTTTTATTTAATCAAATCTCATTACAAAGCATGGTTGTGCAAAATGGCGACCGACTACGCGTTCAATCATCAATAGCGTCTATGGTTTCCCCGAAGAATGAAAAATACTTTTTAAGTCTCAGTCGAGCAAATATTGGTAGAGGATCGTCAGGTCAATGAAAAAGGCTTTCAACCCAAACTCAATTTGGGTACCCGAGCCGCATAAAACCCATTTTATTATTTGAACAAACAATAATAAAAAGCTATTTTGTCATGGGTCACTTACAAAAATTTCCATAAAATTTGTTTGGGTCGCTGTATTGGATTTTATTAACAACGTCAACAGATTTTATTGGAAATTTTATGTTTGCTTGATCGGGTCTACAACGACATCTTCATAAGTCGTGGACATAATGAAGAAGCTTTGACTTATACGAAGTGCAAAGGAAGATATGTCGAAAAGAAGGTCAAATTGATGAGTTCCACTGGAAAGCTTATTTTGAACTACTGTCCCCAAATGTCTCCGAAGATAAAGGCGAAAAAGAAAAAATCGTATTTCGTATCGGGAAAGTTTTCAAAATTTCTTAATTTTCGCCACTGATCGTCTATTTTTTGTAGTTCATTGCTGTTTTTTATGTCACAAATTTGTGGTAAGCTTTTCATAAGTGGTAAAAGTGTATTCTCTGTAACAGATTCATTTTGCTTTAGGATATTTTTAACATTCAACACAGAGAGTTTACTTAAAATAGGATCCTCAAAGTCATATCTCTTTTTAATTTCTAAGCAAGCTGTAATTAAAAAGTTTCGACAGCGTTCTAAAAAATCTAACTTGGTCGATTGGTCCAGAGAGTCAATGTTTTGAAATACTCCAACGCCGAGATACATATTTCCAATTGGAAGATAATATGACTTATCATTTGGATCGATTTTAGCGATATCCGTACGATTAATATAATTAGCTTCCATAAATGCTGACAACAACTCTTTATAGCATATAACCATCTTGTTATGTAAGTAAGAAATTACTACTTTTTCGCTCTGGATGTACTTATTTAATTCCACAAATTTTGGGAAGTACCCATTCCAAAAATATATAAAATAATTTCATTTCATTCTTGTTGAGTGCTAAGTATATTTCTTCGCTTGCTATTAGGCGATGCTCTAAATAGCTAGAGGTAAAAAATAATTTCAAAGGTTCCCACTGCTCCAAAATTCGCTTCACAACTTGCAGTAAAGATAACCAGCGCGTTTGCGATGGCCTAAGAATCTTATGTGGCTCTATATTGCAAAAATCTTGAAATTCTTTAAACATTGCTTGCCTTTTGGCACTATTTTTGAAAACCCGTATATGTTTCTAGCTAAGTCTTCACATCTTCTTGGTAAGTTTTTGCAAGCCTCTCTAGCACATGAATGCAAGGAATGACATACACATTTTTGGAGCATCAACCCTGGTATGTCCTTGGCTAACTTGCTTGCGACTGAGTTTTTACTGCCAAACATGGTGTTACAACCGTCTGACGCAAATCCTATGACATTTTTGAGGGGAATAGTGTTCTGTGATAGAAGGTTTGTTATTTCTTCATAGAGCCTTTGGCTTGTAGCTCCTAAATTTGCCTTTTCAGGTTCGTCACCTGAAAAACTCTGCAACAGCTTCCAGAAAAACGTATCAATTTTGCACATTTTAGGGTGAAAAAGCCAAAAGAGAGAAAAGTTGATGTTGAGCTGTCTGTAGTGTATAGAATTGTGTATTAAAATAGCAAGTCCTCCCTTCCCATCACATCTATCCTGTCGAAGAATTGTATAGTTTGGAAACTTAGGTTGCAGGTGTTCTTGTAACCAGGTTTCGTTTAGCATTACTAGATCTGGTTTCAACTGATTAAGTAAAACAATTAACTCAGAGTAATTGGATAATATACTTCTAATGTTCCATTGAACTACGAGCAACAAATTGTGATCCATGGATTGGTGACTGATCATATTGTCACGAATGGAAAATCCGTTAATTCAAAAGATGGACTGATTAACTTAAAAAACATAAAAGTATTCGAGGATTGCGAGATATTAAGCGCACGAGGCAAGGTCGCATCACGATGCACCGAGTGTGTCATGCACCGAGTGCACCGTATCGGTGATGAGTCACCACCACCTGCTTTACGGAAATGTGAAAAACAAGCGACAATAACAAACTACGTCAGCCGATCAATCGGGTATAAAATACGCCGATTTCAGCAGTATAGGAGGAGGGTAAACCAATCAACGGCAGCGCGACCAGCTGACCCAGGAAGTCGAGATGTCGACTCTCCTCGGTCAAGAAGATCAAGTTAAGTAGTCCGTTCTCCAAAGTAGTTCCAACGCGCAAGTGACCAAGCCAGCCGCCAGAAAATGCTAAGTCCTTAGCTTATGATATGTAAGTACAAATTGTTAAATTGTCAACTTTTAGTGTGTTCATGACTGTATTGTTTGGTTAATAGATTTAAGTGTTTAATAGAAAACTCAGTGTTTGATTCCATCCTTAAAACTGAGATCCCGGCACGACGTTTAACGTCGTGAGTCAGTTTAATTGGTGAACCCAGAAGGGCTCATAAATTAAACGTGACATTTGGTGGAGGCGCCGGTCTGTTTTGAGATGGATGAAAAACAATAGTTGAGTTTTTTATTTTTATTTTATTTCTTGGGGTATGATACCGAAATTTTAGGTATTATTATCTTTTGGCTAGGGATAGTAACGTTGATTTATTCAGTGATTTTTTGGGGGTTACCTTTGCTATTGAAGCGTTCATTTGAGAAAATTTTGGTTTAATATGGGTGGTATATCTTCGAAAGAGGAGGAAATTGTTATTTCTCAAGCAGGAAACAGTGGAGGATTATCAAATAATTCGGGAAAAAAAATAATTCATGGTCAGCTAAGGATGAAAATTGATTAAAAACACTGTTAAAAAAAATGTGAATTTTTAAACCAGAAAAATATTTTTGATTTTTCTCATCGTGAGTGAGAATTACCTCTTTAAAACAAAAATATAATTTTTCTTTTCGCATAATTAATTTTGTCCTACATTGTCATTTTAAATATTTGTTTGCTAAATTGTTAAAAGCATGTCAGTATTACTGAAACGATCATGTTTGATCGATTGGTTTGATCGTGTCTTATGTTAAAAAAGTCAAGAAATTAATGGCTAATATAACTTTACGTACAGCACTGGCCGAACAAAAAGCCCCGGCCATCCCAAAATTTACGTGTCCACCTACGTTTAATCCATCAAGTGATTGCCCCATTACATTTTTAAATAAATATGAAAAGTCCGCAAGATTAAACAACTGGACTTATTCTTTAAAGATTTCATATTTTAATAATTATTTGGACGGACCAGCACAAGTTTGGTATCAAAAATATGTAAATGATCCAAAAAATGTTTTGAATACTTGGGCAATAATTCGAACAGATTTTCTAAAAGAATTCGCAGGTGACCAACCATTTCGTAAACTGAAATTCAGATTAAACACGCGTAAACATCGGGACAATGAAGACATTAAAGCTTATTATTATGACTTACGTACTTTGGCAAATGAAATTAACCCGGACATGTCTTTTGAAACTTTTAGAGATTATTTTGAAACGGTTTAAATCCGTCGTGTTTTGAAATGTATTATTTGCTAAGCTCTAATAATAAAAATTTGAGTGATTTAAACCAACTAGTCTTGAAAATAAGTGATATTAAAGAGCGTGTATTATTTAGTCAAATGAATCGGCAAAGTAAATTTTACATTTCGGACGGAATGAATTTTCGGTCTCGTAATGATCGGTTGAAAAACAAATTTGACAAGTACGGTACTAATCGTACTTGGCCAAATAAGTATTGTAAAAATTGTGAATTTCAGTCCAACAATTATTGTGGAATAATAATTACAAAGGGACCAAGTTAAACAAAAATGATTTTTACTATCGAAAAGTGTCACAAGAAAAGCAAAATTATTTGAGGCTTGATCAAAATCGAGGTATAAGAAATAGTAATACCAGAAATAATTATTCATCAAAATGTAAAAATTTTAATCGAGGTAGCAACAAGTTTTACAATTTTGGACAAAATAAGAATTTTTCTACACATCAGAATCCTAGTAAATGTGAAAACTCAATGTTAAGTGTCGATGAAGTTGCTCTAAACTCGACAAACAGTAAAGATAGCAATTTATTCTCAATTAAAGCTTCAATAAATAACGGAGACAATTTGTTTGATGTAATTTTAGACACAGGATGTGAACCAAATCTAATTGATTTAGATCTTATAACTAACATGTCTTTATCATCAGAGAAAATCCAATTAACTTCAGTAGGAGGTTATACTTTTAACCCAGTTGGTACTTCGAAAGTAACTCTAAAAATTAACAACATAAAGTTGGATATTGAAGCATTGGTAGTGGAAAATCTTTCTAAACCTTTAATTTTGGGACATAATTTTTTATCGAATTTTAACGCAATGATTAATTACAATAAAAATATTTTGAGTTTTGCAACAAACAATAACGATAAAGTAACAGTTAATCTCAATCGACCTGATTTAGATGTTACATCTAAAAACCAAGTTCAGAAAGAGTATCTAATGGGTGTAGAAATTTCTGACGTCGAAAAAACAGTAAAACCTGTAATAAAATTGAAAGTTGCTCGAAAGTATATTGTAAAACCAAATACGCAAATAACGTTAAGATTGAAAACCGCGAATAATGTGCCGGATTTAACGAAATGCAATTTTATTGAAAGAGACAGTTATTTATGTCCAAGAAATCTGTGTGTAGGCACACCATTTTTGCAAAATGGGCACAATTTATACATTAAAATTGTCAATAAGGGATTTAGAACAGTTCCTATTTTAAAGGATTCTGTTATAGGTAAATTCGACTTTAATGAATCAATCAATACAAATACAACAAAGGATTCAATGTTTTCCATTTCAGAAAAACGCAAATCAAAAACTGCTAATAAGTTTCAGTCCGATTTTCCTGTTCAACCGAAAATGTTACATCCTAATTTACAGACAAGTAACATAAATGAAATCGATAATATTGATTATCGAAGAAAAGTTGCGATGTTTACATCAACTCGTAAAACTTCACACCAAAATAGAGACACAGCTGACCAAGTCGAATTAAAAAATGTAACATTCTCTGTATCCCAACTTTGTGGATTACAATATTCAAAGCAAAATGTGTGCTTTTAGCTTACTATTTAGTAGAAGTTTGTATAAAAGTTAAGCTGGAAAATCAAATAGTTTGGAGAAAAAAAATGAATTTTACATACGGCAGCATGCTATTAAATTAATTTTTACATGTCTTCTAAATCGGAAGTAAAAAATAAAATCCACACTGTAAAACAGCGGATTGTGTTATTTCGATGTCGAGGTCAAGCATTCCCGATAACGACAAAAAATGTGCCGATGCGCTGAATGAAACTTCTAATTTTCGACAAATAATTTTTTACTTATTATGTGTAGGTACCAGCTTTAAATAAAAGCATAGTGCAGAGTTAAAACAGGATTTCGATATGTTTCCACCATTTGAAAACGAACAGTACATAAAAAATCGAAGGTTATTATTTGGTCGCTTGCAAAAATCGCGACGGAAATAAAGTGAAGCAGACTAATTAGTTCTATTTGACGCCGCGTGCCGGTGTGACCGACTTGCTTTATTGCACTCGTCTCGTCCCATCGCCGCGAAGGTGTCGATAAGAAAACTGCTGATTGATGAATTTTAATGTTTTTTTTTTTTTCTAAATGCACATGATAATTTACCTACATGGAATAACAAGTCGAAATGTTGCATTGGCTAAGAATAATTAAATTTGACTTTACTATGGAAAAAATGACAACTGATTTAAAAAGTGACTCAAGTTTTTTTTGAATACGAATGGTAAATGATACATTTGTAAGAAAGTATTTCTGAAGTGATATTTAACACATTCAACACACATACTACTCGAATGAGACGATAAGACCCACACATCATGATAATGTGATTTTATTTTTTATTTATTTCAGCTGAATTTGATTATGTTAAATAATTAAGGTGAAAAACGCTAGCTGAGCGTAATACCTTATTATGTAAGTGGCACATAGAGTTTGTTTCTTTAACCGACCCATTGTAATGAGTTTTATGAGTACTAAAGTTTCAACTTACATGCAGTTGAACTATTTTTGGTGCATCTGTACGAAGATGTCCAGCTCAGGATTCATAATTGAATGAAATAATTATTGAATTGCCAATGAAACAATATTGGTATCTTTTATAAAGGAGTAATTTAAATACTCAAGAATTCAACAGGAAAAACAGTATAATTCAATGTTGGTAGGAGTATTAGCTCTCAAAGTAGTTGTTTCTGATTTTTCCCTTCTCAGTTGAGAAGTTCCTGATACAGAAAGGTCTGTACATGTTGAGGAATATTTGTTTTAGTGCCACACAGCAATACTGTTTGCTGTTATCGAGGTTAGGGCGGTGCATGAATTTTTCTTAAGAAGTNGCNCGNNNCGANGGNCGACGTNTGCCNATTTNNNNGNACNGTTTCNNTNTCGTNGTCAAGCTACNACTTCCANAGGTTCNTGTNCNAAGACTNAGNNANTAAGCATAACCACAANNANTANNAAAANCATGAACCNNACGAGGTGGCCNTAGNTCCTCGANGCTGAAGCTTNGTCANAGGGNACTGGCTANATNNATACCNCCCCNTTACNACTNCGNTTGAAAAGNTAGTTGNTNGTATAGATNNTACTCTGCNGACCGGGCNCATATATGCGTGCNNACCGCATGNATTANNGTTAAACCTGTNCGNTNTATTTTTNCANTATGTTTNNAACNTCCTGCCACANCCNNCNNCTNTNGTNACGTNTAGCGTGAGTTGCANCTAGTCAGNGATNGACCTNCCNGAAGCNNCGGCNCCNTGAAAGAATTGTCGCTCNTTCCGNTGGNTCCNGNNCGAGAACNACGNCTCNACCGGATCGGGTATCNATCTCCTNGCTTTGGCATTACTGAAAATCTTCCATATGCTGTTCGTACAAGTCAATTAATAGGAGAGTTTTCCTTCTCTGTCCATAATTTGTCCAAAAAATCAAGATTGCGCTGTCCTGACTCTTGTGTATCAGTAATCAATGTATCGTCATTTGTATATGGACCCTGATCAGGTGATTTAGAACTATGTTCATTAAGTAACATTTGAACAAAATGCATATCTAAATTTTCCGCAAAATATTAATAATAAATACAAAATGCATAAGAATAAACTTACATTAGTAGCTCGATGATAATCCTCCTCATTTAACTCAAAACGTTATCAATGAGTTGGTTCAGGATCCCGGTGAACCTCTAAATGTTTTTTGTGGAAGCCATTGATGAATGATTGATGAATTTTATGAATATAAACTAAACTCACTAAACTTAAAAATAAAAATAAAATTTGAGGTTATGTGTTGTCATTAGAATATTGACGTATGTCCACTTGAATTTCAATCATGAAATCTTCGCCCCTGACCCCTGAGGACGCCTATTCTTGAATGTCAGGGAGGAGAACTTTGCGAGAGAAGTGGGCGGAGTTCTCTTAAAAATAAGAATGTGGTATTCTTGAAAACAAATTGGGCGAGGGACCTACTCCCAAGAGAACTTAAAAGTTCTCCTAATAGTCACGGAGAGAAATGACAAACCTCCTAACAACCTAACCTAAACCTAAAATTATAAATTGAGAATGGGAAGACAACGAATTTTGTGATTGTGTGTTCCTGTGTATTCATACTTGTGTGTTGTTAAATTTTAAATGATAAGAAAGTTCATAAAAGTTTAGTCTGCTCATTTAACCAACAGTAAAATCCAAAACTAAAATGGACGATTTGAATTTATTGGTGTGGAATGAAATTATCAATGAGGATATTCAAGAAGCTGAAGAAGAATTAGCCATTGGGAGAGACGTTTTGTCTCAAAGAAATGCCTTTGCATTATCCGATCGAAAATTTGTGCAGCTATTTAGAGTGGATAAATCCCTTTGTGAAACCATTATTGACATGGTTACCCCATTTTTAATTCATCCCACAAGGTCTTCAGCTTTATCCATACAGACCAAAGTATGTAAGCAAAAAACAAGTTTATTTTATTTTGTGGTCATGAAAAAATTAAACTCTACTTTGCATTTTAGGTACTTGCTAGCTTAAGATTTTATGCTTCGGGTAGCTACCAAGAAATAACTGGTTCAAATAGTTTTGTAGCTATTAGTCAGGCTTCAATCAGCCGTGCTATCAAAGAGGTCACAAATGCCTTGAATCAACCAGATATTTTAAATTCAGTAATAAGATTTCCACAAAATATTGAGCAGATGGAAACCATTCGAACTAGGTAAATTTGGGTGATATATTACTATTTATTATAACTACACCTATTTTAGTTTATCCTATGTATTTTATATATTTTTAGATTTTATGAAATATACCAATTTCCAGGGATAATTGGATGCATTGACTGTACCCATGTTAGCATTGTGTCTCCACCAGTCAATGACCCAAATGTTCCGGAACATATATATGTAAACAGGAAAAACTATCATTCCTTGAATGTACAACTGGTAAGTTATAGACATGTTCGAGATACTTAAACCATTTATAAATATATACATTGTCTTTTTAGATTTGTGATAATAATTTGAAAATATTAAATGTGGTGTCAAGATTCCCAGGTTCCACTCATGATTCCCACATTTGGAGAGAGAGTGCAGTATCCACTTTAATGGAAGAGTTATACAGGAGGGATCCTGCAAATGTTTTTTTTTTCTTGGCGATTCAGGTGAGGCTTAGTGAAATACCAGGAATGGTAGTACTTCCAAAGTACCAAAAAAAATTGTCTTATATTTATTATACAGGGTGTTAGAAAATAATCGTGTCAAAATACAATGGAATATTGAATATCAAAAAATTGTTACAGGGTATTAAAAATAAAATGTCCTTATCAGCTTTTTTATTACTAGCAGTAAGTGCTAGTAATAAAAAAAGGTAATAATAATAATTCAAAAGCATATTATGACAATACATTTTATTTTTGACACCCTGTGTATTTTAATAAAGATAACTATTAGGACACATATTGATTAAGAAAAATCTAAATTTTCTGTTACCAGTTTCATTTTATCACCATAATTTTCTAACAACCTGTGTACATAAAATATATTTACAATTTAAATAAATTATTTAGGGTATCCTACTCGGCCATGGTTACTGACTCCCCTTTTAAATCCACGAAATAATGGTGAACAAAGATTTAATGAAAGACTATGTTCAATAAGATCAATTATTGAACGATGTAATGGTGTGTTAAAAAACAGATTTAGATGTTTGTTAAAGTATCGAAGTTTACATTACCACCCAACAACTGCTGCAAAAATTGTGAATGCCTGTTGTGTCCTGCATAATTTGTGTCTGGAAAGAAATATTCCAGACGTACAGGAACCTCATGTTGAAGACCCTGATTATGGCATGTATAACACTCCAAATGTTCTTGAAAACATGCCAAACATAATGAATCCTGATTTGACAGCTGCAAGGACCTTACAGCAAAACATTATTGCCAATCATTTTAATCAGTAGCTTGCTAATTGTTTTTATTTACACCATTGTATGTATATAAAATAAAAAGAATACTACAAAATTTATTATGAAGTATTTTATTTCAATAATATATATTTATTAACACACTGCCCCTACTTAGTCTAACTTAGAAACTCTCCCTAGGTGTGTATAAACAAATTATAAATTCTAACAAAACAAATGAACTAAAAAACAAAGATTAAAAAATATGTATTTTCTTATAGAGATCACCATTAGTTTTCACAGCAAACTGTCTTAGCACAGCAATCAATCTAAAATATATCTATTTTTCTGCAGCAATTTTATTTAGTGCATTAGAAATGTTACTCAATATTTCTATTTTTTTTTCATAATATTGATCCTTTTTTTGCAGGGCTTCAAGTTTTGATTTGTAATAACTTCCTTTTGTTTCATAATGTTTTTGGATCAATTATAATTTGCGCTTCCTGTAACTGCTTGTACAAGAAATGCTATTCTGGTCTAAATCCAAGAACTTTTTATTATTTTTTATTGAATCAGTTAATCTTGCTGACTTTGTGTACTTGGTTCTCGTGTGACCTTTGCCATTCTTGTTGGAAGTACTAGGTGTTGCTGCAGATGTACTTCCTTGATCATGCAAGCAAGATTCATCAGACTGTCTATTATCCTTTGGCTTTGACGTAACTTTGTTATTATTTGTTATCACATCTTGACCCTCATTACCTTCTTGTATTGTGATAATTTCTAGAATTTCCTAAAATTGCGAAAATATCATAGTTGATTATTTCAATTGGACACTATAGCGTTGTTACACTTGTGATAAATTATTTAAAATACTTGAAAATTGTAATCAAACAACACACTTACATTGCTCAGAGTCTGTTCTGTGAGAATAGGGTTTTCAATAATACTGTCATCAAAAATAATTTTGGGTTCTGGCACATCTTGATCTCCTTGTATAGCGACTGGAGTTATTATTTCAAATATTTTCTCATAGGTACTTTTATCTGTATCCTCCATGAGAGGTGGGGGTAGTGGAGGACCTCCCCCTGTTCCTTGGCTGTATTTCTTTTCTTTGCTTATTTTAGTTTTAACATTCTTTTTTATGTCAGTCCATGTCTATTAAAAAATAGGTTAAAAATTAAAACTGACCAACAAATGCTAAAGTGTGGTTTTTAGTTTTCAAGTTATGTAGCCAGGTCCAGTTGTTCAAATACAGCTTAGGCCGGGATTACCCAACTTCATAATCATATATTTAATTTTTGTATTTTACCTGTTTTCTATGGGTTGTTATGGACAAAAATTAAGTTTATAATTATGACTATGACTATGAAGTTAGGTAAACCGGGCCTAAAACTTTAAGTTACACTGAACTCTTTGCTACACCTCATAAGAAGAGCATTCTTGTCACCATTGGATTTTGTTTTATATGAACATAACATGACAGCAATGCTTATCTTATGTGGCCGGTTTAAGCTTTGCTCCAACAATTGGGCTTTAATATAGCAAAAAGTAACTAGAGATTTATTGAGCAAAAATACCTACCTTTCTCCATTGCCGCCAGTCTTTAATAGCCCCCCCTGGAATTGCATTTAAAATGCAAGTTACTTCTTGCCATAATACAATGCTGATTGCATTTGTGTATGTGGCTGTTAGCTTTCCCTTGTACATATCCGGGCGAGCATATATAAAATTAACCAAAACTTCTTTTTGCTTAGCACTTAACTGTCTCAATTTAGCATCCATTTCTGAATCCGGAATGTTTGGTAGGTACTTACTAATTTACAGCATCACCAAACAAACTTACTAATTCACAGTTTTCTCTCACAGTTTTGAGCATTCAAAATTCAAACCGTGATTCAAACTTTCAAACTTCAAACACAAAAGAAAACGAAAGCAAAACCAAAACTAGGGTTATATGTCATATGTTTGTCATGGGTTCTGTCTTCTGTCGGAATTTGGTGCCATTCTATTGGTTGAACGAGTCGGCAACATTGCTTCTTGATTTTGTTCCCTCCCTGATACTCCCCATCTTCGGCAATGATTCAAGAATATGTTGATTATATGTAGGGGAGACGAAGTGAGGAAATGCTCCCTAGGAAGTCCCAGGGACCACTCCCTTCTCTTGCTTTCAAGAATAGGCGTCCAGGGCGGCTATTTTATAGGGGGATGTGAAAGTGAAAGTGAGATTTTTTGTGTTGCGGTTGCCTAAAACTGGTGAGAATTTATTCGCCTGGTTTGGACCGGGCGAAAATGAAAATAAATGAGGGAGAATCTGGCGGACATGCGTAAATGGACGATACTTTTGATTTTGCTACAGTCCTAACCTAACCTCTAAAATATGTTTCAGTTTGGTGTTTTGTTAATGAGTTTGAGTTGATACCGGCGATATTACGAATTATTTTTAGTTTTTTTATTAATTTTAGTTAAGTAAAATATGTGTAAAGGTAAATACAATACAATACAATTTATTTCCAATATCACAAAAGGGATGTAGGAAGATTACAAAATCACGTATATAAAAAAGAAAATACTTATCACTTATCACACATGTTATACGTCTTCAAAGCTGTAGCCTAGGAACTCCTCCACTGTATAAAAAGCCCTGCTTAATAAAAGGTCTCTCATAGATGATAAAAAACCTGCTGTTTGACAACTGACGTAATTTTGGTGGGATCTTATTATATATCACAGCACCAATATAATAGGGGTTCGCTTTAAATAATTGAAGCCTGTGTAACTCATATTGATAGTTATTTCTAAATCGGGTAGCATAGTTATGATTAGTATTTAGAGTTATGAAAGCGGACGCATTCTGCCTTACAAATTTTAAAGTTCGAATATAAATAAACAAGGAAAAGTCATTATTTTTCTCTGAGATAAATTATGGTTTACATGATTCCCTCAATTTTAAATTAAACATTATACGTACGGCACGTTTTTGGTTTAAGAAAACTCTATTGGATGCAGACGATGCACCCACAGCACTATTCCATATCTTATACGAGATTCAATATTAGCATAGTAGAATGATTTAACTGTTCCAAACAAAATTGACATGTTCTTTCCAATTCAACGACAAGTCTAAATATAAACCCAACAACTTAAAAGATGTAACTTGTTTTATAGTTTTACCACTCAATTTGATAAGATGACTTTTCAAGTAGTTGGCTTCGCAAGGATGAAACTAGATTGTTTACGTCTTATCTTGGTTCAGAGTTAATTTATTGTTACTAAAGTAGTTTGATAACAAGCTCAAATTATCATTCAAAGTTCTTGTCAAGAGTTAAATTTGAAAACCAAAAATAATGGTTTTTAAAAAAACACAAATTTATTTCGGACGAGTTACAAAGTGAACTTAATAATATGGAACTGAACCCGAGCACTACATTTCTAGTTATTTTATATAAAATTAGTTGCTGACTATACATTACATAGTTTAAGTATTTCTAATAAAAGGGTTAGGTATGTAACATATAACTCCTCCCGACCTAGAAATGAGACTACGTCGAATTTGGAAACTACACTATAATATCTGAAGCTCCTGGATCATGTGAGGTTTCGGAGGTTGGAGCATCCTTCTTAGAAGAGGGTAGATCTTTTTTTTTTTTGTAACTTAAATAGATGCAAATTAATACTACAATAATATATAATGGAATGGTCCATATATTTAGAACTTGATTTGGTTTGGCGTTTTGTAAAATGTACTTTGTTTTTTCACTTTGACTGTTGAGAATGTCTTGTATTTGTTGCACTTTGTTAAAATTTAGAGCACTTAACTTTGTTTCACTGAACTTCAGAGGTTTGTACTCGTAATTTCCAATTGTGGTGTTTAACACAGAAGCTCAATTCTCTTGAAATCGATTTTAGAGTTTTTATAGGTTTTCAAGTAAAAGTTGTTAACAATAACTTCACAATCGTTGCTTACTTCTACAAGGTAAGATCCTTTTAGAGGGACGTTTTTCTTTTGTTGATCCACAGAGTTGGTGTGCCACTACTTGGTTTGGGATAATAAGCATCCACTTCTGTTGCTCCAATTTTTCCATCTTGATGTATTCTACTTCAACAGGCGTCTGTTGGCATCTTGAAGAGTTTTCATTGAATTTCAGCATCTGTACTTCACAAGGGCTCTGGTCATCATTTGGTACGGAGTTGATTTCATGACAGAGGTATTCTTGTTCCTTCACGTTCTCGCAAGAGTTGTCGAAAGTAGCATGTTTTTCTTCATTGAGGATTAGATATTTTGAGGACGGAAAAATGACTTTATAGGAGTTTTGACTGGGTGTTGGTAGAGGATACAGTCGATAAAGGATGTAATTATCTTTTTTCAACAATTGGGACTTCAATTATAAAGACAATTTCATCTTGTTTTGAATAGCTTTTGATTTCTAAAATTCTTTCAAATAAAAGAACATTTTCTTTATTTGGTAGAAATGGCAGTTTTCCAATATTTCCAATTTCCTCTGACATTGTTTGAATTTCCTCTAATAGATCTTCGGGATGTAAGATCGAATTATGAAATGTATTTAATTTTGAGAATGTTATTGCAACTTGAAGTTTTTCGAATATGTCATATATTTCTTGATATGACGTGATTATTTGTGTTAACAACATCTGAATTAAAAAGTAGTGTCTATCTTCCAAACCTTTTGCATCTACACGTTTTACAGCACTTTCAACTTGAAGAAGCCGTGATTCTAAAATTAGTTGGTTATGAGTTAAATTTTCGGCTACTTCTTTTATTAAGTTATTAGAGCTTTGCATAATAGTTATCTGTTCTTGTACTATTGTTTTCATCCTCTAATACTTGATTTATTTGTTTATCATACCTCTCAGCATCTTGTTGGTCAAGGTTACCTGTAAGAGCTTTAACAATTGAGCCTAGTCCATTAATTAGTCCTCGTTTTTGTCTTTTGATCCTTAAGGGATTTATTTGTGAAAGTTGATAATTGATTTTCTTTTCTAATACAGAAGCTAAATTGTATGAATTAAAAAATTCAATTTTGTAAATTGATGATTTGTTTAATGTTTTTAATATATTTGCTAAGTTGTCTTGCAAAGAATAAAATTCATTAATGATTGAAGTGATATCGTTAATTTGGATGAATGACCATGTATCTATTATATTTTGTGCGTTTCCAAGTTTTTGTGGAAGGATTCCAGGGTTGGAGTTAAGGTTATGGTAAATTACTTATGTCCTAGTCTGGACGATGATCTTACAACAATAGGAGTTTTTAATTCCTTAACATGTACTATTTCTTCACTATTCTTATTTTTATTTTTTAATCTAACCTTATTATTATCTAGAAGTTCAATTATTTCAAAGGGTCCTGTATATTTCTTATGTTTTTTATTACGTTGGAAATTAGATTTATATACAGTTTGACCTGATTTGAAATTATGTTCAGGTCCTAGAGTATTGCGTTTTTCAATAACTCTTTGTTTCTGGCTTTCTAACTTGTCTTTAATTTCATCATAAAGATGTTTAACTTTATTATGATGAGTGTATACATAATCAGTATAAAAACCTGTGTTGATTAGTTCACAAGGGTCTCTTGAGCTTGTGTGTCCAAAGGTTAATTCATATGGAGCAAAATGGGTAGAGGAATGAATAGAACTATTATATGCTATTAAAGCATAACTCATTAAAGTGTTAACGTCCTCATCTTTAAAACGATCACTTAAAATTCTAAGGTGTTCAATCAGGGTAGAGTGAAATCGTTCCACTGGTGAATTCGATTCGTGATGGAAAGGGGTGGTAAAATGAACGTTAATTTTATGACTTTTAAGAAGTTCTTGTACAGTTGTATTTTTAAATTCCGTGCCATTGTCCATTATAACCTTTTTCGGGTACTCCATAGAACGAGAAGTAATGTATTAAAGCTTTACATATTTCTATGGCTGTTTTACCTTGAACTGGCAAAGCTTGACCTAGTTTCGAAAATGTGTCAATTATAGTAAGAAAATTTTGATTATCAAACTTGAAAATATCAATATGAAGTATTTGGAATGGTTTACTCGTTGTTTCGGTAAGAACTAGAGGAGCATATGGCGGTTTTCTGCCATATTTGTTAGTTTGACAAATAGTACATTCAGAGATGTATTTTGTTACGTCTGTTTTCATGGATGGCCAATAATAATTTAGTTTTAATTTTTCCATGGTTTCATTAATACCACGGTGATTGCATTTACCTTCATGTTGGTGTTTGATTAATAGGAGTCTTTCTTCTTTGTTCCTTACAGAATTTATTAGTTTTGTACATTTAACTAACTTTAGTCCGCTTTTGTAGAAATGGTGCATGTAAACCTTGTTGAAATCTAAATACATACTATCATCATGAAAATATAGGTAAAATGTTTTATTATTTGTTGTATAAGTTTTAAGAAATTCCAATATAAGGTTATAATTTGATTTAGGTATTTTTAAGTGCCAAATTTGAAGTTTTTCAAAACTGTCCCATGTTACGTCAATTTTGTCGTAGGGATTTTTTGATATTATTATTTGGTAAGGTTTATTATTTATGATATCATCGAGAATCGTAATACCATCATTAGTTGAATTGCCATTACTACAAGAATGAGAAGTTTGTAAGGTCTGTTCTTGATTTTGATCTAATGAAGATTTAATTTTTATGTCCTGGAGAATATTAACTCTATTTGGAGTTGATTTAGGTTCTAGTAAATTTTCATCAAATAAAGAGATTGCGTCCTGCATTTCTCTAGTATCTAAATTACTGGGGTTATTGTTTTCGTTAATAAATCGATTTAGAAATTGGTCAATATCAACGTCAATATCGCCAGGATTATTGAAAATACTTTCACTCTCTAGAGCATTTATCTGTATACGGGATAAAGCATCTGCATTTTGATTTTGTTTACCCTTTTTGTATACGATCTCATAGTCATATTCTTCGAGTTTAAGTCTCCATCTTACTAACTTGCTGTTTGGTTCTTTTAAATTGAAAAGCCAAATTAGAGGTCGATGATCGGTATATATCTGAAATTTTCGTCCAAACAAATAAGGTCGAAAATATTTGCATGCCCAGACTATGGCAAGTAATTCCTTTTCAATAGTGGAGTATCTAGGTTCACTATCGTTTAATGTCCTAGAAGCATATGCCACTGGTTTATCATGAGGTACATTTCCTTGTGACAATACGGCTCCGATAGCAAAGTTGCTTGCATCTGTAGTTAAAATAAACTGTTTTTCAAAATCTGGGTACTGCAGTATGGGTGCATTGACGAGAAGTTGTTTGCAATGTTCAAATGAATTAATAAAATCTGAGTTGTGAGTAATTTTCGAATCTTTCTTTAAGCATTGTGTTAGTGGTTTTGTAATCTTAGCAAAGTCTTTAATAAATCGTCGATAGTATCCTAGTAAACCGAGAAACGATTTAATTTCCTTTTGGGTCTTAGGAATAGGAATTTTTTAATTGCTGATACTTTATCTGGGTTAGGCTTGACACCTTCTGTTGTTACTACATGTCCCAAATATTGGACTTCTTTCTTTAAAAATTCAGACTTGTCCATTTGAATTTTGAAATTAGATTCGCGAAGCCTTGTAAAGAGTTGTCTTAGTCTAGTAATATGTTCTTGTAGTGATGTACTGAAAATCACAGTATCATCTAAGTATACGAGGCATATTTCGTTCTGTAATCCTCTTAAGATGTTGTCCATTACTCTCTGAAATGTTGATGGTGCATTTTTTAATCCAAAGGGCATTCTTTTGAACTCGTAGTGTCCATTTTCAGTAGAGAAGGCCGTTTTTTGTACATCTTCTGGTTCCATTTCGATTTGATGGAAGCCACTGGCAAGATCAAGTGTAGAGAAGTAATTACTTCTTCCAAGCTTATCTAATATGTTTGCTATATTAGGTAGCGGATATTTATCGTCAATTGTCTTTTCATTTAAATTTCTGTAATCCACGACCATTCGCCATTTACGTTTACCTGATGCATCGAGTTTTTTAGGGACAATCCAGATGGGACTGGACCATGGAGATGTTGAATTTTGAATAATTCCCTGTTTTAACATTTTTGAGATTTGTTCTTTCACTTCTGCTTTATGTATTTCAGGATATGTATAGCTTTTTGTAAAAATTGGATTTTCATTTGTTAAATTAATCTTATGACGAATTTGGTTAGTGAAAGTAAGTGGTATATTTTCGCAGTAGAAAATATCTCTGAATTCTAAACATAAATTTCGGATTGCATCACGTTCTTCTTGGTTACAATGATTTAGTCTAAAATTTTTTAAGTTGGCTTTTAAGATATTGTCGTAATTTGGTGAAATGTCGTCATCTATTTCCATTTTTTCGCAAAAATGTACTTCACAAATATCGATTGGTTCTACTTCAAAATTATTTTCAAAATTTATTTGAACTGGATTTTCTCGAGAATTTATTATAGTAGTAATTGCGTAATTATTAACAATGTTTACTAAGGCTTTAGGCATTTCGACATTATCGTTAAATTTCTGATAATCAAGAATTCCTATACCGTTATTTATAGTGACGGGTATTTTAACTACTTGTTGTGTTCGTACAGGAATAGTTACTGAATGGTAATTATATAGATTTTGAGAAGTATTCGTATTTTTTTCGGTTCCGTAAAATATAGGTATTGTGGCATGAGGGGTAGTTAGAATTTTTTGTTTTAGTTTAATTTCTGCGTCTAATTGTTGTATCATGTCGGCTCCGATTAGACCATCAAATTTATTTGAAAATTTAAATAAGTAAAATTTGTGAAAACCTAATATATTGAAAATTTTGAAAATAGGTATATTAATAATTTCGTTATGACAAGTCATCCCATGAGCAGTTTGAATATTGAAGTCTTCTGATTCTATAAAATTTCTGTAAAATTTATATGCAATATTAGGATTGATTAAACTCTTTGAACTACCTGTATCAATTAAGAAATAAGCTTTAATTTCGGGGATGTAAATATAAGGTAAATCGGAATTT